>CM070034.1:35021838-35038490 GCA_036250615.1 Ptychadena robeensis | reverse complement strand
TACCCCCCATCCTCCGATAGACAGAGTAATCGGGGCATGGTCCGTAATTACAATAGACCCGATGTCTGCACCAGTGAGCCGCGTTACAAGTCGGGAATTGGTCAGGAAAAGGTCAATGCGGGAATGAGTGTTGTGGACCGGGGAAAAAAAAGTAAAGTCTCTGTCCAAGGGATGGAGATGTCGCCAAGTGTCAGTCAGTCCAGTCGTCTGAAGAAAAGCGGTCAAGTTCAAATCCTGGGGACTATGTCTGGTCCTGGATGCACCGTCCGGTCGAGTCCTGTCGTCCGCTGTGCAAGGCACCGCATTCAGGTCCCCTCCCAGCACCATCGCCGTCTCCTCCCCCACCGTCAACACCATATCACGCAGGGAGTCCAAGAAGGGCAAGTTATTCACATTAGGACCATAAACATTAAGCAATATCAGGGTTCGCCCCCTGATATCTACTTCTGTCCTATGCCAGCGTCCAGACACCATATCACATGACGAGTGTAACACTGAGTACTGCAAATTCTTGTGAAACAGCGTAACTACACCCGCTGCATTACCTTTAGCGGGCGCCCCAACCACTTCCCCCACCCAATCTCTGCGAAGATACTTAAATTCTAGGGCTGTTAGGTGTGTCTCCTGTAAGAAAACAATATCAGGTTTTAATTTTTTTAGATGACGAATCACCATTGACCGTTTTTGGGGAGATTTCAGACCCTTCACATTCCACGATACAAGTTTCAAGTCCCGTACATTAGATAGAAAGAGGTATCACAAAAGAATAAAAAGCAAGCATTATGGAACCGAGAACAAAAGAGAAAGAGAACACCTGTCCCAGCAGAGCAGGGTTCCCCCTCACGACTAGTGAGTAGATAAAGCCATGACCATCCCTGTGACGAGGATGGAGACTATGCAGCCCTCCAGCCCCACACAGTAACATTCGAAAGACATGACCGAGCAGCCCCTACCCCAGAACATCCCTCCCACCAAAATCAAAAACCAGTGGCGATCCACTAACTGAAACAACAATATAAGTAATACATAACAAGCCTCGCTCAAGGCGGGCAAACGAACACACTCGTGGACTTCCTTTTTTCCCTATGGATAGTCATGAAATCTGGGTAGATACACATCAACCCACTATCTTATAAGCACAGACCTAGCAAAGCCTATCCGGGGAATATGGGGATCAAACCTCCGCCCCCACCCCCCCGGACAGGTGCCCTGGCTATCGTAAGAAGTCAATTAGCAGTTAAACAATGTACCCCGCTGCAACACACAGTCAATAGTCCAAAGTCCAGAGCTCCCACCCGACCAGGAAGCGTGAACCAAGCCATATCTTACGTGTCGCCGACTCACTCCCCTCTCGGTGTCGCGAGCGGGGTTGGGGGGGCCGATGAATCAGGAGAGGGTGAGTCCACACCACAGTCGTCGCGCAGAGAGGCGGCCTCTTCCGGTGTAGCATAAACCGAAGTAGTTCCATCTTGATTGTGTACCCGAAGGATCGCAGGATACTGCAAGGCAAAGCGGATCTTGCGACGAACCAGGTCTTGACAAATGGGATTAAACGCTGTCCTCTTCTTCGAAACTTTGACTGAATAGTCCGCAAATAAAAGCAGTTTGCAATCATCCACTTGTAGTTGTCTTTTCTCCCGATATCTGCGAAATATGGCGGCACGTTCCGCAAAGTCCAAGTACCGCACAATCACAGGCCTTGGTGCCTTAGATGCTGGATTGAGGCCACCCAGCCGGTGAGCCCTCTCTACCTTGCACGGTGACGTTAGGCCCAGAGCTTCAGGGATGGCAATTGCACACACATGCTGGACATCAGCAGGCCGGTACTTCTCCGGTAAACCAATAATACGTAAATTGTTCCGCCTCGAGCGATTTTCAAGGTCCTCATTTTTGATATTTAACACCTCAACCTTCTGTTCAAGCACTTGAGCTTTGCCAGTAACCACCTCCAATGAGTCTTGCATAGTGCCCACCGTTTGCTCCAACAAGTC
Organism: Ptychadena robeensis; assembly: GCA_036250615.1. Taxonomy (NCBI): domain Eukaryota; kingdom Metazoa; phylum Chordata; class Amphibia; order Anura; family Ptychadenidae; genus Ptychadena; species Ptychadena robeensis. Next base: position 35,036,499 of record CM070034.1, on the reverse strand, counting down.
TATTCTGGCCTCATGTTCTGCAATATCAGCTTTAATGGGCTCAAGGTGAGCAGTAATGGCATCCGTAATGGCCTGGATGAAATCAGTTTTTAAATAAGCAGCAACGCCCCATGCCAGCTTCTTGTAGCTTATGGGCTCAGAAGGACGGATCAGGTCTTCATCAGAGTCCGTACCTGAGTCTCGCGCCATGCGGTCTGAAGACTCCGCCATCTTGGTTTTCGGCCCGGTCCGGGCCCGAGTCTTATGGGGCGTGCATCTGTGCTGTCCGCTCCGGGAAAAGTACTTCTCCATGCGCTTCTGAGGGAGAGGGGGCTGTCGGTGTAATCGTCGGGTGAGCTAAGCCGCCCTAATCAGTGTGCTGCAGCGGGTTAGACGAAGCACGGGGGGAGCACCACGCTATCGCGTCTTAGTCCATAGGGCGCCGGAACCGGAAGCCTTAAAACCGCTTTAAGACACATTTTGACAACATTTTTCCAAAAAACTGCATGTGCATGTTATTATCTGCATGTGCAATAATTTATTTTTATGTAATGTCCCTACAACCCTTCTTCACATCCCTTTTGTGGATGATACCTTGTTCATGGGCTTTACAATTAACAACAGAAAGTAGACATTTCAATAATATTTTTGATTTGAATTTCTACTAATGATATATTACGATCATCATGAATGAGAATCTTTACAGACAAATGTATAATATACTGTAGCTATACTCATGCTTTTACACTGCCAGGGACTCAACCATCTTGGCCATCAGGTAAGGTGGCTCCTCCAATCAGAGCTGGACAGTTGGTATATTTGTCAGGCCTAATAAGCCAAAGCAAAAAAAAAGTAAAGTTTGTATCTGTTGGAAAATAACCTTGCTTGTCAGCCATTTCAGTATTGGTGAAAAGCAAGTGTCATGGCTGTCAAAAGTAATGTAAATGTAGCTACTTAAATATAGATTTAATTCCTCCATTACATCCATTATCATATATGTCAATATACGGAACAAGTGCCTTAATGGTCAGGACGGTACATTGCTTATTATATTTTTAAAATAAAATGATTTCCAAGGACCAGAATAAATGAATATAATAAGTCTTAATGTACATCCATGCATGACTCAGCTACACCAAATAGGCATACACCTGGGATATATTAACTTCCAAAAGAAATGGAAAATTCTAATACTTTATGTTAACCTAATTTTTTAGCAGCACCTGGCAGTTACATAATGGTGTTTTATCATCCACCATTGAGACTGGCCAATCCAAACACACCAAAGGCAATTATTTGCTAACTGCAAAAGCAGATGTATATTCGTGGTCTGCTACCCCTATGGTGTTACAGACCAAAGTGTAATTTTTGGGGGTGATTTGTGGCCCATGTATTGTTAACCCTTACTGGTTCCCTTCTACTCACTATTTGATGGAATTGCCTTCAAATTGATTGTCCTTTCACCTTCTTTCGGCTTTGGGGACCACGCCCTCTCACTCGTACACATTGATTAAGCTGGGGATAGACGTTTCGATTTTAAAAGATTGTTCATGTGATTCCGGAATCAATTCCAATTACAGGATGGTGAGGTTGTACTGTTGAAAATGCGTTTGCATATTGTTTCTGCTTGTTTGTGTGGGTACAGTTACAAAGTTGGTGAAAAACTATTTACAGATCTTATTTGATGTAAAGGTGGGTTTACACGTGTAGATTTTTTTGTTCGATCAATGAAGAATGAACGATTTTTTGGTTGATTGAATAAAAATCTAGAGTGGCCAATTTGTTCGATGGATGAATTTTGTTCGACCTCGAACAAAAAATCGTTCAAAGGGTCATCAAACATGTTGGCAAATTTTTTTTGGTCGTAGTAATTCCGAATATATTTGTATTCGATATCGGGATGAACGAACAAAAAAATCTAATGTTACATTCGATAAATGTTACATTCGATAAATGATCGAGCAAAAAATCTACTAGTGATGGCCGAACTTCGGCCGTGTCCGTCCCTGAACGGGCGGAGCGGACTTTTAAAAAGTCCGCCGTCCGCCCGTTCGCGGACAGATTCGAATTCCCCCCGGGGAATTTGAATCGGAAGACCTGGATGTGATGTCAGTGATGTCACATCCGGCACCTGGAATGCATAGTTCCTGGTTGTGCTAACAAGCCGGTTTTTCACTGAAAGACCGGGTTCTCTACCCGGTCTTCAGTGAAATATTCTTCCTGCGACGGGATCTCGCTGCTAATGATCCCACCGGAGGAAGAATAGAGGGCTCCTTCTCGCCGGCGAACAGGGCGGGTCGAACACCCATACTGTCCGCCGGCGAGAAGGAGGGCGAACATGTTTGTTTTAATTGTAACTGCCCGCAAGGCGGACAGTTCGGCCATCACTAAAATCTACACGTGTAAACCCACCTGTAATGTTGTTAATCTTACAATTAAAACGGAAAAGTAGTCATATTTGTGGAAAGGTGACATTTGAGTTGCACTTGTCCTGTTTTGACACCCTTAAATATTTATATTATATTTTACTTTAAAATAAGTATTTCCACAACCCATTCCTCCACTTTCAACATTTTGGTGATGGCACCATGTTCCTGGGCTTTGCAGGTAACTCACAAAATCAGCTAGCCAAACTTTCAGAATGTCATGTCAGACTGTAAGTACACATTCAGAGCCGTCCAATTTCTGACTAAAAACCCTTCTCAGTAGTCTCCTAGATAAGAAGATGCTGATTTACACCATATTCTAAGATTACAACTAGAATCCTATTTTCAAACATTGGAAACAGAATATTTTGTTAACCTAGGCAGAACCCAAGATGTGCACAACACTGAGCTTCAGAATACATTGAAACTGAGCCTTCTCATCTACATTTTTTATTCATGTTAATATTTCTTGTGTCTTCAAACAATGCAGTCTATTTTATTTAACTGTTTCACTAGTTGCCTCCAGAGATAACCAATAAAAAAGAAGAGGTCCGGTCTATTATCTTCTATTATCTTCCACATATAGAATGTGTTCAGAGGACTATTACCACAGTAGACATCTGTGTGTGAGGCAGAGAAGGATTGTCTGTGTATTACTGTGTAGGCAGAATGTAAGCATAGAGTTGGCATTTACTTCAGCGGTGGAGCACTGAAACTATCATGTGCCTCCAAAGAGCTTTTAGCATTTCACCGGCTCAGCTGTATCTACAGTTTCACAATGGAAAGAGGCAGTTTATATATTTTCTTTTGGATACGAAATAAAATTAGTTTGGGAAGTATAAATAATTAAGTAAGTAAGTTTCATGAGGGAAGCCATCTTAGGTTTGTGCTTCACTTTAGCTAAAATCCCTGCGTTCAGTGCAGTGTACAAGCCTGCCATTGACTGCAATGGGGCTATGACAGGGCTATCTACACAGCCAGTTATAGCCCCTAATCCATCAATCTGGTCCTCCATTTATAAGGCGCGGATCTCCTCAACGACATGAAGGCAATGGAGGCTCTGCGTATGACTTGTCATTGGATGCATCATACTGAGTTATACATCAGCCCATTGATTTAAAGGGGAAGGGTAATCTGCTGCGGTATGTAGCGCGGCTGATAAAGTGCCCCTAACAGAGAGAAAATGGGTGGCTTGCGCTCGTTGACTGTGCTGACGTCAGTGCATTCAAACACATAGTGAAGCCCTAGCCTTACTTTCTACATACTCAGAAATGTTTTCCTGCATAGCTTAGGCATTTGAACTTCCATGGGTACTATGTCAACAACATGGTGCACCATTATGACACACACACAGGAATTTTAATAGCAAGCCTGTAAATACTCCTTATAGTCTAGTAAAAGTTATCCCCTAAATACGGCAGTGTGAACCTTCACTTTATTACCGAACTGTGTGCGTGTATTTGGCTGCGGCATTAGTGATTAACAGTTTTTTTTAATCCTCTCTAGTGATAGAGATGAACCCAGTTCAAACTGGGATCACACATACTTACCTATTTTTTAATTGTGGAAAATTGCCAATTGATTCTGGCACCACCCCTTCGACATCATCGGTGATGCCGAAGAGGCGGGGGTGGCGCCATGGACCTCCATGTTGATGGAATGGCTTTGAGTTTACATGGCTACCACTTAATAGAATTGCATAGGTGATATTCTACTATAACCATGGAAATGTAAAAAAATACACCTGAATTCCATGATATAGTTTATTTAAAATAACACATATGTTTTCAATTTGTACCAAGGTCTGCTCGCTTTGAAAAAAGGTGTCCTTGTGTTTTTTTTTCCGGATAGATTTTGTAAAAGTTTCCATAAATATTCGCACAAAATTGCAGACATGTGTGTTGTATTACACCTGATAACAAATATCTTCTAAAATAAATCAAGCAATAAATTAATATGTGTTCTTTATTCTTTAGAAAGTACTTCAGCTGAAGCTGGTTCTTTTTGCCCAACTTTAGGTCATGAATTTATGGACTTAATAATTAACCATTTACATGAATTTACAAAACTATTAATGCAATTCTACAGCTTTGAAATTACTTTGACTTAATAGGTTTTGCAGTGCCAAAGTGAAGATAAAAGTCATTTGCTGTGAAATGAAGTCTTAATATAGCTTTACACAGGAGAGGCACATTTATATTGCTTCTACGTGGAAGCAAGTGATTTTTTAAAAATGTAAGTAAACATGATCAGTTTAAAGTGCACTCGTCACTGGATTGATGTCGAGGTTGCTGACTTCTTGATCTGAAAGTGCAAGTTACCTGGCAGCTATGCAAATATCTTACCAGTAAACCTGCTAAAACCCAGGCAAAATACATTATTAGTAGACTTACAAACAAAACTGTGAACCCAATTTAAGCCAGCAGGGAAAACCCTCTTGCTGTGATTCTGATCCAAAAAGCAATCTTATACACACTGGATTATAAGAATGATTTATTATAAATATAAAGTAAAATAAAAAAAAGTTGTATTAATTGTAAAACAGCTCAACATAAATGTAAATATTACACCCTATAGATAGACAGAGGATAGCAATGCCATTTCAAATATCCCTTAAAATTCCTTAAGCCCCCCATACACCTTAAGATCGATCCATACAATCTCTATTAGATCTACCAACAACTATGTAGTATAGTGGCCTCCCTGATAGAATACATTGGAAGGATAAGAAAGCTCCTCATATTACATGGTTTTGGTAGAACAAAATTTGATTGTACAGAAATTGTATGGAAAGATTGAAAGGTATATGGGGGCCTTTACATAAGTAAATTATAAAAATTAGTATAATCCTTTAAGATGAACATCATGCAAACAACTAAATGCACTGATAGAATGTAGTTGTAATGCCTGACAAAGTATTTATGTTTCTGTGCATCAAATCCTGAGATGTACACAGTTATATTAAACAGCCAATCCCCTGTGGTGACCTAACTTTGAAGTTTAGCAATTAGGGTAGGTCACTTCCTTTCCCCTAGGCTAAGACTGCTCAGATATGATGCTCATATTTCTGCTTAAAGTGACAACAGAATGTTAAAATGACTAGTGGTTCCATGGAAATAGACGGCTTTGATTTGTCTTGACTTTTACTGTACAAGGTCAACTTGTACCCAGCTACTTCCTCCTCCTACCAATCGTACTTAATGGGCAGTCAGTCTACCAATTTGTTTTAAAGACCAATAAAGGGAAAGGAATGGAAAGTGTGTTCAGAAAGGCTGAACTTTTTTCCCAACTGGCATACCTTAAGTATCTAAATTGGTATCCAACTCATGCAATCCCCTGAATATCAAAACTCACCCTGTTTGAGGGAAAGGCAGTGATGGTAGCCATGAAAATTTGTTGACAGCGGACCTGCTGAATAAACATGACTGTTGCTGTTCTCCTTACTCCCCATTCATTGGTTGAAGAGTGGACATCACCATATTCCTAAACTATAAGTGGCATTATAGAGGTGACTGTTCTACGCTCTGGGTAGAGATTGTTGAAATAATTTTCAGTAAATATTCTCTAGGATAATGACAACGTTTTGGCTGCAATTTTGACTTTAAGAAAAAGTTAAGACTTTTAAATATTTATTAAAAGTATACAAAGTTTATAATTCACCACCCTATGGAATAAGTATAGAGGTTTCCCTGACCTCTTACTCATTCCAAAAGGGTTAAAAATAAACATTAATACATTTTAGAAATTATACAGCAGAGAAAAAGTTACCACGCTACTGCGCATGTCAAACAGTTGAAGGACTGTTGAAGGACAGATTTTAATACAAATATTTTGAAAGTGATCTGTTTTGATCTTGATTTTTAAGTAGAAATTTTGAATTAGAGGGGGCTGAGGGGACAGACATGGTGGCATTGTCCAGTAGCACAATCCTTTTGGGTAGGTATTTTTCAGATGCTGTCCACTATTAACTACACCCATTATATACACTCATTAACGAGGACAATTATACCACCTGACCCATGGGTTGGCTTACTGAATTGCAAGCAACTAATTTTGCCTATGCAGTTATGTACTAATAGCGGCTAAAAAAAGTGCTTGGTAAAGTGTATAGAATTCCAGTGATTAAGATGGCCTTGGTTTGTACTGGGGTATCGCAAATAGTGATGAGCGGCATAGGCAATATTCAAATTTGCGATATTAAGCATAATAATTCTACTAATATTCGATTCGGTATTGGAAATTCGAGTGTGGCCATTAGTGATGGCCGAACTTCAGCCAGGTCCATTTGCGAACAGGAGGATGGGACTTTTAAAAAAGTCAGACGCCTGCCTCTTCGCGGGAAATTTGAATTGGGAGAACCGGAAGTGACGCCAGTAACGTGACTTCCAGTACTTGGAACGCAAATGCTGGATGTGACGTCAAGGACGTCATTTCTGGTTTTCGGAGCAGATTTTTCACTAGAAGACCGGGTTCTCTACCCGGTCTCTAGTGAAAAGATTCTTTCTCTGGCGGGATCTTACTACTCCTGATCCTGCCAGAGGAAGAATAGTAAGCTCCTTCTCGACGGTGAACGGAGTGGGTCAAACACCCGTACTGCTCAATAGAAGGAATGTGAACATCCTCCATCAGCCATTCAGCCATCACTAGTGGCCATGCATTGTGAAAATATATTTGCAATTATATTACCTTCATAAGGAATGGTCACATGTATTTACTTCCACATTGGGAACAGTGGTTGAAGTAGTATAAGCCAAAAAGCTTTCAAAAGAATCTGCTTACCATGATATAATAACGATGTAACTTAGGTGCACAATTGTTTCTTACTTTTTCTCTTCTTCTTTTTTATATTTCCTAGAATTTTTTTGTCTTTTTGGGTCATTGGATAGGATTATACACCTTGCTGAAACTGGATATCACCATGTTGAATACTTTCTTGTGTTATGCTTTGATGTCAATAAATATTATTTTTATAAAAAAAGGAGAAAATTCAACTTTATATTTAAATTCTGCCGGGTGGTAGAAATTTTGAGGTAGGAGATTTTGATCAGAGGGGATTGACATTTTAATCAATAATTTTTTCAAGAATTAAATTTCTACAATCTCTCGTTCTGGGATATGTACTTAGGACTGGGTGGACCTTAAGACAAAATGCTGTAAGTTAAAACTAAGGGCCGCTATGGGGGGGGGGGGCAGGGGGGCACTCCCATCCTAGGCCGACCATCTAGGGGAGCCCGGAGGTCTGCTACCCAGATCCGTGCTCCTCACACTATGCGTTGGCTGGCAGCAGCCAGAGAGAGAAACCCCTTGGGCCCCTTCTTCCCCATGTGTGTGAAAGTAGCTATGTCCTGGTACTGATGGCAAGTGCTCTCTAGTAGTGTTGAGTGGCATATGGTATATTCAGATTCGCGTAATTTCGCGAATATACAAAGAAACATTCTAAATTCTTTAAAAATTCAATTCGACTGTATTATATTGCCTTCCAATGCGTGTGCCCGTTCGCAAAGATTCACAATGCAGCTTTACAGCTTCTCTTCTTCATTCTGTGATCTTAGCCAGTACGAGCACCATGTGTATTGTGCATATCTATTCGCAATGCACACACATATGCGCGATGTATGCCGGTAAAGAATGTTGAAGCATAATATGACGAATATCCACCATTGCGAATATCCGAGCGCACATTCGCGAAATATTGTGAATTCTCGAATGTCGGATATTCATCGAATATATTTGAATTTCATATATTCTCGCTCAACACTACTCTCTTGTGACATTCTGGCTGATATCGGTATTACAGGGAAATTAAAGCTAGCTAACACATTAAATAGCTGTTCACTTTATAATTTATACACAACTTTAAAACTAAAATTTTTCTTACAATTTTTGTTGTTAAATGTGCAATTATTATTTATGTCACTTGGATAACCCCATTGAAATGTTAATAACTATGAAAGGTTGCAGTTAGGGGTGTGAAATTGGGAATGTAAATTACTAATCCAAAAAAAGAGATTAGACTTCTAAGGGTATTGGAGATCTGGGGGTCTAAAGTCAGAGTAGGCATAAAAAATTTTATTTGGTGTGCATTGGAAGAGGGGTAATCTTATATGGTGAGCATATCCCAATTTCTATATTTTAACTGGAAAATTGTGGTTTGTTTTCTACACCCAGTTGTCCTATATACTGGAAAATATGATATGTTTACAATGTACTAGTTTTAGTTTCAACAATTGCTCATGAATTGTCTTATTAAAGGTTTCAGCGGACATTTGGTTATAGTAATGCCTGTCAAAACAAGTACAGTGCTATATGTAAGCATGTACTGTAACTGCCAATGCCAACAGGATCCAAATATCTATATGTTAAATAAACATAAAACTAAGTAAATGTTCAAGTCAATAGTAGTTTTTTTCTAGGTTAAAATTAAAAACTCGGAATAGAAAAAAACAAAAACTGTGTAAAGAGTATACAAGACTGCTTATTATATACTTCAGCACCATAGACAGCACAATGTATGCTCATTGGCGCATGTCAGACTAACCCTCGGGCGAACCTTACATACTTAACACCTTACATCTGCTGGTGCACTGGTTGTAGTCCTGTGTCTTTTCTACATAAATTAGGGATTTTCTAGGTCATACTGTTATGCTCTTGTTGCTATGAGACAGAATTAGCAACAGAATATGATTAGTTTCTATAACAACACTAATCATTAACCATTTAAGGGGAATCAACATCATCATTATACATTTTTAGAATTAGAGAGAGCAACCATGAATAAATTCCTTTTAAATAAACAATACCTATATATAGTAAACTTGCCCCAAAACTAAACAATTCTACCTGTGCATGTAATACAAAATACAGAATAGTCACTGATGTTTTTATAGTCTATGTTAACTAGCCAAGGGTCACCACAGTTTATTTCTAAATACTATGGATTAAGCTGGCCATACAACTTTAGATCTCTCTGTTAGATATGCTTTAAATCTACCAACAACTATCTAGTATAGGGTCCTCTATGATTAAACACAGGTAGACTTGATGGTTTAAGAAGTCCCTCATATTGCATGGTTTTGGTAAAACAAAAGGAGATCCAAAGGAAATCTGACAGAGAAATCTAAAGGTGTATAGGGACCATTATAGATATGAAGCTAATGGTTATCCATAGTGTGGATGTGGTTTGGATAAAAATGTTTGACAGACATGTTTGTGAGTATAATGTGGTTGATCAGTAGTGTTGAGCTCGAATATTAGATTTTCAAATATTTAGCTTGAATATCGCTATTTCACCATTTGGCGAATATTCGCGAATATATCATCAGATATCCGACGCGATCGCGTTTTTTTGCGATTTTTCGTGATTTTATAATCGTAATTTTATAATTGCGATCCATTGCAATGAATGGGATCGCGATTATATAATCGCAATGCGATTTTTTTAAACGGAAATGACGGATATTCTACCAGTCGAATATACGAGCTCCATTGACTTGCATGCATTGCGCATATGTCATCGCAATTGCGATTTTAAGATCGCAATTCATGTCGTAAGTGCGGATATTCGAGATTACGAATATGGAATCGAATATTATGGCGGATATTCGCGAAATTACGCGAATTCGAATATTGCCTGGTCGCTCATCACTATTGATCAGTTGATTGATTGGTGTTGCTGTTTGGAAGATATAACAAGACTAATAAATTTTAATATAACTGAAAAGAAGGAAATTGAAAAGGAAGCATATCATTTAGATTTGGTATCCAGATTTTTGTCTCAGTTCAGTCTACTACAGCTTACCATTGATAGGTCTCCATGCCTCTAACCTTTAATAACATAACATATTTTTCCATGTAATGTGGTTTGGTGGATCTATGCTATAGATCTGGACTAAGTCTGGAATAAGGCCTATCATTGACTGCAGGAGTTAAAATAGACAAAACTTGCCAACATGCATAAGGGGGATCAAAACCAGAGCCAGACATGGGCAAACTACGGCCTGGGGCTCTTTGTGACCTTGGTGTCAAGATGCTCTGGTTCCCTTCTACTCTAACTTCAGTAAGTTGCGATAATGCCTAGCATACATCCAAATAAACAAGGGAATGGCTTCACCAGAAGAAGATCAAAGTTTTGGAATGGCCCAGCAAGAGCCCAGACCTGAATCTGGGTGTGATCTGAAGAGGGCTGTGCACAGGAGAGGCCCTCACAATCTGACAGATTTTGAGTGTTTCTGCAAAGAAGAGTGGGCAAATCTTGCAAAGTCACAATCTGCCATGCTGATAAACTCCTCCCCAACATGTGCCATGTTGATAGACTCCTCCCCAAAATTTGCCATGCTGATAGACTCATACCCAAAATTTGCCATGCTCAGACTCAGATTCATGCCCAAAAAGAGGGTTGTAATACAATCAAAAGGTGTTTCAACAAAGTATTCGTTTAAGGGCGTGCACACTTGTGCAACCACATTTTTTAAATATTTTTTCTTCCCTTCACCTAAAATATTTCAGTTTGTTTTTCATTTGAGTGGTACAGTTTATAAGTCACAGTAAAGGTGGAAAAGGTTCTGAAATTATTTATTTTTGTCTTATTTTTGTACAGCACAGAAACCTGACATTTTACCAGGGGTGTTTAGACTTTTTATAAACCTAGGGTTTGTAATGTGGACTTAAACATTCACACACATTTTTATATTTTATGATAATGATATTCCAGTTAATTTCAGTATGTTGATGTGGTTTTTGCACATTTTCTCAGAAACGTTCAGAATGACCTGAAAACCTCTTGTGACATAAGTCTCTGGTTAGAAGTAAGGCAATTTAGTAAATGGTGCCAGCATTTATTCTCTGGAGAGCTGAGGTGATGCAAAACCACAGCATTATGGGCATATGCCCCAGACCTTTTACTGATAGCCCATCTCCTTTGCAGTTACATTCCCATTAACTTAGTAAAGTCAGACATAATTAACTGTTTACTAAACTTTGATTGTGACATTTTTTATAGCTTGTGCTCTCAAACATCCATTAGTAACTGCATTTTACCCTCCCAGTTATTACGAATTATGTTAATTACAGCACTTAGTGAATTACAGAATCTGGCATTCGTAATGAACTATGGGTTTATCTGTACTTGGCAATGCATATTTATCTTTTACTTCATATATGAATGTTCATTAACTAACAACAAGATTATATATGTTTTACGTGTTATTTCAGGTTTTAGCAATAATGATAAATTCCATTTAAAATGTTATATTTATAAGATTATAGTTAATATGATATGCGTACGGTTAATTTAGTTAATACCACTAGCTTACTCTCTGTGCACTGGGTAATCAGTCTCCTCAATGTCCTTTTTAAGGCTGAATTTACATGGTCACTTGGGAAACTCCTGTCCACACCTTCTGCCTGGCAACTGTGAGTACTGAGAGGTTTCGCATAGACTTCACACGGGGCGGTTGGCTGGTGATTGACCCTAGAATATGTGCAACCACTACACAAAGTGGCATGATCACAGAACAGCTTCCTAGCTCTAGCTGCTATGTAGCCAACACCCCCAAATAAGTTTAGTTTCAGTGAAGTTATCCATGGCAGTGTGAACAATGCCACAACCTCCAGGACCATGGCAACCCACTTGCTTTCAACCATCTCTGAATTCATTTCAGTGCCCCAAGAGGATGCTGAAGGCAATGTGATGAAGCTTGGTAGCTGTGGCTTAAGCCCCCCATACACATTTAGATTTTTCCCCGATTCTTCGGTCAAATTTTCGCGTGGAAATCTAAAGCTTAGCCTCCCTAGCGCACTGCTGAGGTCCAGATTTCTGTACCAAAAGTGCACCATAGACTTCAATGGTAAAGATCGGTCTTTATGTTGTAGGCCTGTAACTTCTCAAGATATGTCCGTACAAGGGTCTAATAGACATCCTGAATATAATAATGTTTGAAACACACAATAATGTAAAATCATTTTTTTTTTAATAAAATGAATGAGAAAACACAAAAATCAGGGCACAAAGCTATGCTGTTATGTACTAAATCTCGCCCAAATAAAGTCTCTGGTGCCCCAGATGTGCCCCTTTGCATTTAACCCTGGTGTGATGGATGTGGTAAAATCACACCAGGTTAGAAAGGGTTACTCGGAGGGGGGGGGGGGGGGGGGGAGAGACGGAGGAGCTGGCAGCATGTCACATCGGGGACAGCGCACAACTGTAAGTATGCGCTGCCAGTGCCCCGATGTTCACTGGACGAGCGCTATAGTAGGAGTAGCAGCGCTGGAGGACATGGTGCCGTCCTGACCGCTAGGGGGGTTAAAAGTTTAATACGGGCCCGAAATCGCCCACATCGATCTAAGCCACTATGCACATGTCCCTATCCAAAGTAAGGGTATGTCTCGACTGCGTTCTCAGTGGAGTCGATCCACATTAACTGTCTGCAGCATTGCTGTTCTTACGGTGTTCTGCCAATTTGCAGATTCAGCAAAACAAGAACAGCTGTTGCAGATAGGTAATGTGGATTGGCTCCGTCCAGTCCCTGCCAAAGGAATATGTTTATCGCAGGAGGGCCGAGTGAGCTGAGAACCCAGTGGAGAAATGCTAGCACACAAAGGGTGCCCGGTCAATATTTACCCAATTTTTCAACAGATTATGTGATGATGTCATCACATTTGATCTGCAGAAAAGTCTGGTGAAAATCGTGTTTTGGGGGCTTTTGAATGGTCTGACGAACTCTCTCCTCTTTGGTATCAGTGAACATGACAGAGCATGATGGCATTGTTGGTCATGAAACCAAGATTTAATCAGTTGAAAACAATGAGCATGCATCACAACACAATGTAAAGATTATTGTAGTACACAGGGTGTGTGTATTGCACCATGTCAGATGCAGATGGGTGGATGGCATGAGACCGGAAGAGTCTCGCTCCTCCATCTTGAAGCCTGGTGGAATGGGCACTCAAGGCATGGCGTCACGGGAGCATGTTGTTCTATCCTGCATGGACATATCTAAGGTATCTGTATGACACTGTCAGTCCCTAAGGTTTAGTCTTAGTTAGAAGTTTTCGGCAGACTTGTACTTGTCCAATAGGGCATTTACAGTTAAAGAGCTTAATGACCGAAAAGTAGTCTGCACACACTTACCAGTAAACCAGCATACAATCTATTGTTTTATGTTTTCAATACTATAAACAGTATTGCTTTCAATAAAACTGACTCAGAGGATGTAAAATCCTAGACATAGCTATAAAGTATCTTTTAAAAAATCTCCATAGCGAGTACTTGAAAGGAAATCAAAGACATGATTTTATGACAGTGGAGCTCCGTAATAGATTATTACTGGATGACATATTTAATGCGACACTGCAAAGAGAGATTGGATTTTTTTGGGAGCTTTTAATTCTGTCAGAGAATCTGGTAAATTATTTTCCGAAGTAAGACTCATAGCTTGAATATTAATTGCACTGTATTCATTCTAAGATTGTAAAGTGGGAATTTAAAAGGATGAATATTACTCTCGGACCTTTATGTGCTATGGCGAAATACATTACCCATAGTATTCATTCAGAATTTTGGTTTCTGTATAAGAAATAGCCAAAATCAAATTGAATTTCTTGAAACATGGTTATCAGTGCGCATATTGTAAAATGCTGATAAGGTTGTGATTATCTTAATGTAAAAATTCTAATTATTGAAGAGACTAACCTAATTTTTAGTATCTTGAATGACCGCAAAGCTGAAAATAGAAGTCCATAGAGTTATGCATACTGTGGAGGACCCCGGGGATGGGTCCTGGATGGCAGATTTGTCTTCCCATATTATGGATTGTGGTCCTCAGTGTATTCTGGGTAAGGAGTCCGGGGATAGACAGAGGTAACCGGGGGTTGCCACTTGGTATGGTTTTGTGGGTTTCCAGACTCTGGAGTGGGAGGGTAGGGTAGGCCTTCCCACTCCACCGGGCATACACTCTGGGATTTGCTGCTAACTGTCAGGCAGACGTGAACTCTGTCTGAAAAAGGCTCAGGTGATCAGAGAGGGTGTGGATTGTGGGAGTAGTGGCCAGGTGGGGAGAAGACTGCTCCTGTGGAAAGCCAAGGAGGACTGGCAGGACCTTTGAAAACACAGGTGGACTGAGCAACAGTGGTGAGTAGTGATGGACCGAACTGTTCGCCGGCGAACTATTTGCTGCGAATAGTTCGGTCCCTATAGCACAGCAAGTAGAGGGCGCCATTTCACATGCTGCTGGAGAAGGAGAGAGTCAGATCAGAGAGC
>CM070034.1:34993653-35008055 GCA_036250615.1 Ptychadena robeensis | reverse complement strand
GGGGCGGACAGGGCAGGTACGGATCATATGCCCTGTGGCACCGCAGTAGAGACATAGGTTCGAATCAAAATGCCTCTCCCTCTCTTCCGGTGACAATGAGGGTCTTGTTGCCCCTATCTGCATGGGTTCAGGGGAGACTTCTCTGGAAGGAGGATGGCGAGATGGCAACCCAGAGGGGGAGGATCGAGAGGCCCCAGAGGGCGCGGATGAGGTACCAGCCCGTTCGGCCCTGCGTTCTCTGAGACGACGGTCAATGTCAATAGAGAGATCGATGAGTAGTTGCAGGGTCTTGGGGACACCAACTCTGGCTAGCTCGTCTTTTATGGAGTCTGACAGACCGACCCGGAACTGGCTGCGGAGGGATGAATCGTTCCAGTCGAGCTCTGAGGCAAACCGATGGAAGTCGGCGACGTAATCCTCTACCAGTCGACGGGACTGTCTCAGGCTGCGGATGGCGGCATCAGCGGTCTCGGCCCTTCGGGGATCGTTGTAGATCTGGGCGAGTTTTCCGAACAGGCCCTCGACTGTATTCAGAGCTGGGTCCTGCTGTTTTGCCAACTTGAAGGCCCAGCGTTGAGGTTCCCCCTGGAGGCGGGAAATCACAGTGCCCACCTTGATGCGTTCATCGTGGAATGTACGTGGAAGGAGGGAGAAATGGAGTAGACAGGCACTGTGGAAGTCCGACTGGTCCCCTGAGAACCGTGAGGGTAGGGGGAGCTTTGGCACAGGCGGGGGAGTGGTGGTAGCCGGAGCAGTCGAGGGTACTCGTTCTTGGGCTCTCTTTATCTCCTGGACAGATATGGTGAGGTCTCTGACCTGTGTGCAAAGTTCGTTCAGAAAACCTTCCCCAGGGGAAGACATGGCTGGTATATTCTGTCAGGTTTGTCACCACCGCAGATCCTGGGTTGACGCGAGGGTACCAGGAGCAGGGAGTCTAAGCCACCCGAGGGTCTTCACCCAAAGCCCCCCTAACGGGAGATAGGCAGGAATCCCTTGAGGGGACCCTGTTGTCTTTTCCCGCGCTCAGATGGCTAGGTCCTGCTTCCCTGGTGAACCCCCCCGGTCCCTTTTAGGAGGAAGGTTTGCGGGTAACCAGGAACAGGTAGGAGGTATGCGCGAAGAGTAGTCAGAGTCCAAAGCGTTGGTCGGGGCTGGCGGCGTTCAAAGCGTAAACGTGAGACAAGCGGTGGTCGTGGCAGGCGGCAGACAATACGGAGAGTCAGGAGCAAGCAGAGGTCAGGAAGCCGGAGGTCAAGAAGTAGTCGGGAACAAAGCAGGGTCGGATACCGGGAAATCAAGTTGAGGAAAGCAAACGCTACCATTAACAGGATACAGGAAGCTGTAATATGCCAGCACTGGGTGGAAGGACTGGCAGGCTTATATAGGAAGTGTCCTCCCGGGGCCGCCCAGGAGGGAGGAACGGACACCAGGAACACTCCCCATACCAGTCCTTTAAAACTCGGGTGAGGGCGCGCGCACACCACCGTCCCGCGGCTCCACCGTGGAAGGAGCAGGAGAGGCCCCCGATGAACCCCTGTTGTCCCCAGAACCAACCCCAGTGGAAATGTCGCCAGCAACAGCCGGAGGTACAGGTGAAGGGGGGACTACCCCTGGTGGGGCCGACGCCGCAAGACGGGATGGCCCGGGACCCTGACACTAATGAACATTACTGAACAAGATTATTTGGTAGTCTAGCCACAAACCTCTGGCCATATAGAGTATCAAACACTAGATTTGTCATACTAGTCAGCTTTTTGGAAAGCTAGGTCAGTTATAAAAGAGGAATCATGTTTTATTTTCCATTAATTTTTCAATAATTGATGTGACCAAGAGGTCATGTTTCTAAAGTATATTGGTTTACGTAAAGGGGAATTTTTTTTATCAAATCAGTGAATATCCCACACCCCTGTGATCATTCACAACTCACATCTACCTGTTATGTGTAAACTTTGAAAGTCCCTTGTGGCCCCACATCTCTGAGAACAGTGATAGTCGGAAAAAAAAGAGTTATCATGCTGTGTAATTAAAACTTTGCAGACAGTCCTTCTCCATTGAAAACCATTGTATGACACCCCTAGTAGCCCTCATGATATTGCACTGCATTAACCTCCGGAAGCCTCACAGATAAATATGGAATCTCTAATTTGATTCCAGGGAACAGCAGGAAGTATATTTTTTTTTTAACTGTGGAGCACTGTGCCTCCATCATACTAGCTCAGTGGTAAGCCATAGCTTATTATATATATATATATATATATATATATAAAAATGTTTGGGGGTTTTTTTGGAGCACACATCTGCTTTTAGTTAGAACGTCCTTATATAGGGAACTCTATTAAAAGTTTTAAAAGCACATTCTTCTTTAATGTGTCAACTCTGCTAACATCCAGATTTTCTCTTCAGGACAAGTGAAAGTAAAAAAGAAGCTTCCAGTGTCAGTGTGGCATATAGCGGTAGTCATTAGAATACAGCATTCCCCAGAGCGGTAACAAGGTGCATTAACAAGATATGTGTTTTCTAAGACATCACAATATAAGTGTAAACAATTTACTAGAGGACTGAATAATATGCTCTTTTCATATGCCAGAAATGTTTTGTGAGCATAACAAACAAACCAATAACAAGCCCACACAATGTTGTCACCAATTTAATGTATTTTAGACTGAAAGGAGAGAACAATATGGGGGCTTAACAAAAAAAAATGTATTAAACTTCTTAACCAGGGCACCATTTGGTAGATAATGGACTAATTTGTTTAGCTACTGACATAATAAATGGGTTTATTAAAATAGGGGAAAATGGGCATAAAAGAAATAAACTGACTTATTGTGGGCTAGGAAGGGGGAGTAATAACTTTATGATAATGTACATGTAGAAGCATATGTGCTTTGAAAAGAGTGCCATTTTACATACATTTATTTAATCTTTGGTGACATCACAGTAAAATATAACTTTTTGTCCTAAAATGTGTGGAAACATTTGGAAAAAGAGCTATCCACAGGGTTTATTCATAACGGTGAGCAATACAACTGCATGCAACTGAATTCATTTTTTTTTGTTATTCATTATTTCCAATGTGCCTAATAAGTTTTCCCAATTTATATATATATTGGTATATTGTGGCTTATTAACTAAAGTTGACAATGTTTACACAATCATTTGTAAATATTGACTTAAATAATCCACATGTGTATTTGACATTAGGGATTTGTTTGCCACATGATTGGATGATTGAAGTAAATCATAACAGAATTTATTATGTGAATATTATCAACTCCTTACTTTCTGTCTACTGCAGCTTTACCATATTTGAAATTCTTATCAAGTTTGTTTTTCTGTGCCAATGTTTAACACACAAGACAACCATATACACACAAATAAACACAACAGGGTTTATTATGGACGAAGAAGATGGGTGCGCCAGGGTATCTATAGCTTGTTTATAAACAACAGTAACATAAAATGATGTGGGTGAGCATAGGAATACAAAATTAAGAAAGTATATTAAATGTATTTAAAGTAATGAACAGTAAAAAAAAATGTAAAAAACTGATGCTGAATGTGGACATAAATAGAGATGGTCAAAATTAAGAAAATTTTATTCAACTTTATTTAGACTTTCCCAAAAACAGAAAGGGGCAAAGATCAATACGGCTTTTAAGGCACATAGAACTATTGCTGTATGTCCAATGGCTAAAAGGGGTCTTTATTTAATCTGACCATGTATATAAATATATAAAAAAATCAACATCACTTCCGGTAGCTGGACCGCACAGTTCCCGGTTTGATATCCAGACGTGCCGTCACTGACGTCTCTCTGCTCCTTAACCGGCCAGCAGAAGAATAGTAACTTTCTTCCCGCTGGTGAACAGGCCATCACTAGTTATATGTATTTAAATGTATATGTATGTTTATTTTAATTATCATCTTTAACTTTAAGGGTTTAATGATTACTATAGGGGTTAATATAACCTCTATTGTAAGAATTTTTTATATGTAATGTAAGAATGGGATATATATGTGAATGTGGGCTTTTGTAAATTTTGTAAACGTTTGTGGTTAGAATTGTAGACTTTGGTGATTTTGGTGATTTTGAAAGTTTGTTTATGTTAAAATTGTGGATTATAGGATTAGGATTTGTGGTTTTAGTGAAATACGTGGTAGTTTCTTTGACATGGTGTGGGTTATTGGTTGTTAGGGGTTTTTTTTGCCCCCAAATTTTTTTCTTGTATTTTAAGTGTCGGGTTTAGTAAATTGTGCAAATGTGATGGGAATTATATGTTATTTCTTGTTTTGTAATTGCACGTTTATTTATGATTAAATTGTGTGTTTTATTTGGTTTGAATTGTTGGCTCATTTAGTGTAGGGTAATGGTTTGGGGTAATGGGTGTTATGTTAGATATGATCATTTATTTAATTATGGCATATAACATTGTATTGTAATTAAATGTAAAAGGTTGTCGTATTAGTTGGTTTGAATAGTGACTTTTTTAGAGTAGGGGTAATGGTTTGTGTTTTGTGTAGGTGGTTTATATGACCCGAAAATTCGTTGCATGTTACCTGTGTTTTTTACATGAATTTATTACATGAATACAGCTAACAATATTTTACTGTGTTTTAAACATGCACTTTTTCAATGTGCTTATTGCCGCACCGGGGTTAATATAAGTTGAGTTGTTTTATTTGTGTTTGCATGGACATGTTTTTACTTTGTTGCATTATGTAAGAGGTCCAAGAGACCTCTATAAATGATCCATAATGCGGTCAGCACTATATATTTATTTTTAAATGTACTAATTTTTTGTAATGATTACATTTAAAAATAAACATATGTCTAAAGTCTAAACTTTTTTGTTGGAAATTACCCGGAGAAATTCGAATAGTAGAAACTTAGACGAAAAAGTCAGAATTTCGACTTAACATTTCGGCTATAGAAATTTTCAACCATCTCTAGGCATAAATAAGCTTTGGAACTTGATCTGAATTCCATCCTATATAGTTTTTAAATATTGTAAAACTACACAAGGTACTAGTCTCTTGGGATTTTTCTGATGATGCACAGAACAAAAAGTTTTTAAAAAATAATCATACATTTATTAACACAAAACTACTTCTTTATTACATAGAAACCATCTAATAAAAGCATAATGTAATCAAATAGTATTACACATTCATCGGGTACAAAAGATACACATGAAAAAACTGCGAAAAAACACAATAGTAACTGGTTCAAACCATTGTATAGTAACTCAGACAATATTAGTTAACATATTTCAATTGGACTTGCAGACTGTAACTGTAGAAGCCTCAAAGAGGAAGAGTCTTCCAATCTCAATACATTTCACCCTTTAGAAGTGCTTCCTCAGGATGATTCAGAAAACAAAGATGTATACAGGCAATATAATTGCTGAGATACCAACAGAGTGGTCTAGTAGGTATGGGAAGGGAACAGGGAGACAAGGAAAAGAATGAAACAGGTCACAACAACCCCCACATAAATGGTAGATTAGACCTAAACATTTCTCCAATAATGGATGCGATGAGGTCCAGGTGCTAGGGTTAAACCCCATGGACAGAATCCTTGCTTATTTAGGGCAGTCTTTGGTCACATCTATGAACTCTAAATCTAAGTCTAAATCTGTGCATGCTCATCCACCATGCCTCCCATGAATAGTGGGTATTTCAATTTGAGTATGGTATGGCAGCCTGGAAGAGTTTACATAGCCATCTGCAAAAAAAGTTATTAATAGGAACACAAATACAGCCACATCTAGAGACTGGTAAACTATGATATATGAAATGTATGCACATGGGTTGATATGTACAGATAACA
Organism: Ptychadena robeensis; assembly: GCA_036250615.1. Classification (NCBI taxonomy): domain Eukaryota; kingdom Metazoa; phylum Chordata; class Amphibia; order Anura; family Ptychadenidae; genus Ptychadena; species Ptychadena robeensis. The sequence continues at coordinate 35,002,222 of CM070034.1, read as the reverse complement.
GGCACTTTGTGCTGCCAATTTCAGGCAAGACTTTATTATCTATTCATTATAGACAGGAATCCCAGATGGCACCCATATTTGGTTTTGATCTTTAGGTACTACAACTCATAAAGCATAGTATAATGATGTGTTTGTTGAAAAGCAGATTAGATAATCAGATCTTTCTGAGCTTATCTCATCCTAAAAAAAGAATTAATCTAAGACAGGTTCAAACATAATGCTTTATAATTTATCACAAGGCTACTTTGTTTGGGCCTCTGTATTTCTCCTCTTACTGGCTTTCATCTCCCACTCATCTATAGTTTAACTGCACTAACGGAATCCTCTCACATATGTCTGTTTTCCCATCTACCTGCTCTTTTTTTTCATTTTATCCTTTACATCACTTTTCTCTGTGGCCTTTGGCTTCACTGTGGAAGAAATCTTCACTGTGATTACAGGCTCAGTCACAGCGGTAATATGGGCCAGAAGGGAGCAAGACACAACATGGAATATGGCTTTGAGGTGACTTCATTAAAATTTCAAAACTCATGTGACTAGGTGCAAAGATTCAGTTGTATCAGTTGTCACTCCACACAGCATTAAAAATTAAAAGAACATAGCTAAGTTAAATAATCTATTTAACTCAATGTCAATGTGCAACCGTGATGCTATATAACCATCTTAAGAAGTTTGTTTTTAGGGGAGCCAAAACATTGAAACTAAAGTGAAATTGTGGCTATAGAATCAGGTCAAAGCATTTCCTAATAGAAAGTCTTATGTGTTACTAGTATGCGTGGTTATTGCCTGCCAAAGGCAGTCAAATGTAGGACGCCTATAAACCAGCAACAAATAATGAGCACGTAAGGATCAGTGGTTTAACTGGAAAGTGTATAATTTCTCAGAAAAGCTACTGTATTACCAACCAACTTAATGGTGGCCAAGAGAAAAACATGTAAGAACACACAATGCATTGAAGATTGGTGTGTAACCACATTCAATCTGAACTGTGTGAAAACATGGGAACAATATGTGCCATTGAATAACATTGGATCTTGACAACCATATGGATTTTACCTTTCAAAAAGACACATACCACACAGATTGTTACACAGTTTTTAAGCATCTACTCTTTGTGTGTTTTTAAAAGTTGACAGAAAGGCCTGGAGAAACAGAAAAAGAAAGACGTGAAGTATGGGGCTTGTGTGACAGGGATGTGCAGGGGACAGAAAGTGAGGGGTTAAAATAATAACAATATTATAGAAAATTGGGTCTTGATTGGGCAGTGAAGCTGAAGATAGGTGGTCTTTCACTAACTAGATTCTCACTTTTTCTATTGTGAATGCTTCTAATAGACTCATTCACTTTAATAGACTTAATTTACTCACTTCTCTTCATCTTCTGCCTAAAAAAATCTCTATACTGGCCTCCAATTGTCCTAAGAATCGAAGTTTAAGTTCTGTGCCTTGCTTTTTAATCCCCCCACATCTCCTGCCTCACCTACATCTCCAACCTTATGCCCCTAATTGGCCCCTCTGCTCTTCCACTGACCTACAATGGACATCCCCACATGTATGGCAAGATTTCTCTGGAACGCCCTCCCTTGCCCCATTAGACTTGTTCCCACTTCTAACACCCCCAGACAGATAATTGTTTTTCAGCCCATTTTGTGCTGAAAATGCATATTATTTTTGAGTATATACGGTATATTGTACATGCGTTGCAAAATATGTTAGAGCTTTATAAATGAAAGTTAGTAGTAAAATAATAATACACCAACTCTTCTGGTATATTCCAGCACCTTAATACTGCCTTTTTGGGTCTCCATTGTTATAAACCGTAAAACATCTTAATATATCAATATTATTATCTTCATTGAGAATATTCATTCATATTTTTGAGATCAACACTACACTTCTGTAAAAATCATGAATATTCGTGATCATGAAGACATATCACCATATTTGAAATCTTCATAAGTGCTGATATTCTAAATAAAAAATTTGACCAAATATTTGCAGTCAACACTACTGATGACCAGAACGATAAAAGGTCCTGATAGGGGAAACCCCTTAAGCTGGTCATAGACATGCCGATTCCTGGTCATAGTTGCGGGCGATCAAGCAACATCGTCGACCACAACTACAGGGGTTGTAGGCAGTCAACTTGTAGGGGGAGTCTCCTACCAGTCCAAGTTAATTGGCTACAATCTGACGAGAACCCCCTGTGTTAGTGGAGCACACAGGATTTCCGTCAGTTCTGAAGCCGACTCACCACATCACCACGCTGTAATGAGTCAGCTACAAGACAGCCATGGATTGAGGTGTCTATGGCCGGCTTAAATAGTGTCATCTGGTGTGGATCACACCCCTTCTCTAGCCTTGTGCATGGCCATGTAATCAGAACTGCTTTAAAACATAAGTGAACCACAAGTCATTAACCTCCCTAGCGGTTGAGACGAGCCTAGCTCGTCCGAGTTTTAGGCTCGCCTCAACCGCCCGGGAAGCCGCCGATGGGGAGACTTTATGCCTCCCCGGAAAGCTGCGGCGATTGTTTACATCGCCGTAGCATTTCCGGGTTGGCGGCTCCGCCCCGATCGCGTCACGGTGACGCGGAAGGGGGCGGGGGGGGGCGGCGCCATAGACCTCCATGTTAATGGAGGAGCGCCGGCTTTCTCTCCCGCGCAGCTGTTGTCAGTAATGACAACAGCTGCGCGTAGAGCTCCGGCGGGATGCCGGAAACGGCGGGCAGTGTACTATGTACACTGCCTTGATCGCCCATATCGTGCCGTTGTAAACGGCGCGATATGGGCGGTGCGCTAGGGAGGTTAAAATCAAACTCAAAGAAAGCACTCAACTTCATCATTTTATGCACATTGGTGAATTATTCAGCTCATTGTGAGGAATGCAGGTGTTTTAGTTTAAAACAAATCTTTGCAAATGTTTACAGAACATAATGCAGCACAATTTAGGGTATGAATAATTAGAGCCAACTGAATCCACAAGACTATGTCATTAAAATATTAGATAAACAACTTGCTGCATATACACGTGGATCCAAAATTACAACGGATAAATGCTAGTTTCAGAATATATCACAAACTAGGCTGAGATTAGTACCAAGTAAATATACAATATGGCTTTGTATATCTATAGTTAGGGCCTATCATCCCATAGAGAATTTTCTTTTCTTACAGGCAAGTACAGCACCCATAAAACAACTAGGTAGAGGATTTGTCCTTTATATAAGTTTATATTTATTTAATCACGCTCACTGACAATAACAGATATGATTAATAGCAGCAGCACTACCACTGAAGCTTGGAACCTTCATCCGGAATCATCATGATTAAGCCCTTCTGGGTGAGTATGTCTGAGAGCTCCGGCAGTGCAGCTGCTGCTATTCCTAATTTACTTTGTTGTTGGTGTGCTATAATAAAAGGATGCCTTTCATATAGGATTCAAGTGTGTGACCATGAAATTCTTTATTTTGAGTGTTTTGGGACCATGAGCAGTTTGGTGGGTCAGCACTTGGTGTCACTTGGAAGGCATGGAATGAGGTACTCCAAACAACTAGGTAGGGGGCTGGATATCAGTGGGGCTTAGTAGAAAGTAATCTGCTTTTGCAGGCTAGGGCACACCTATATTTACCTTACTAATGCTAGCCATACACATGCCGATAAGCGGACGATTTTTAATCTGACCGACGGGCGTGCGCGCTCGCGCCGTCGGTCAGGTTAAAAATCGGCCGCTAATCGGCATGTGCCCACATGGGGCAACAGATCCCTGTCGCCCCACTTCTCGGCCGGCCAGAGAACGGACATGTCCGATCTTCTCTGGCCGATGGGAGCCGATGAAAGCCGATGCCATAAGCTGCAATGAAGCGGCGTCTTCATTGCAGCTTAAGGCCGGCACACAAAGGGTGCCCAGCCGATTGAAGGGGCCCCATAATGCAACGGGAGGCTAACGTGATGACGTCATCACGTTAGCCTCCCAGAAAGATATCGGGACTAGTCTGCCTGCACACATCGGCGTGTGTATGGCAGGCTTTAGGATGTCTTTCTGAAATTTGAAGGAGATCTTTAGCTGTTTTAGCACAAGCAGTACCCATTCTCTGAACACACTGACCAATTTATAGAGACAGACACTTTACAATTAGATTTGTAAAATTGTGTATTTCCATAGCTGCTTAGACACATGCTAAAGTTTCAGCCCTGCTGAAATGGGTAGAATATTGTGAAACATTTAACAATAATGTCATCATGATATCATAAATACATTTCTGCCTTAAATAAGGAAATGATAAGTTGATAAGAAAAAAATGGTTATAATCCATAGTTACCTTATGCAGACAGGTGGAGCTTCTTTCAGAGCTGGCAAAATACGTTGAATACTAGCTGAGTTTTGTCGTATGTCACTTCCTTTTTCTTCCTTCTCTTTTCACTACTGTCATTGTTAACCGAGGAATGGCTATTAAAAGATGCTCTTGTTACTTGAGGAGAAGTGTAGAACTAATGAGCAGCTTGCTTTCCTACTGAGATGTAAGAACTGGTTCAAGTCGACCTGTTGTACCTTCTTTGTTGGGATCACAAAGACTTCCAGTTGACATTTGTATTGTTTCTTGAATTGCCTGCCCTTCATTTATAGTATGATAGATTTCAAACCAAATGGGAAATGCAAAAGCCTTAGAATTTGGAAAAATATTACTCGGGGACCAAATCAAAGAACAAAAATTGGCACATACCTGTGTCATTTCAAGAAAAAGAACAGCTAAAATATAAATCACAGAGTTGTCTTTTTGTTGAGCAAGGGAAATGTAAGTATTCTATCCAGCTAAAGATAAATTGGTCCCTTACTTCTTGAAAAAAATGGTTTGAAAATGAGTTGTTTTACCTCCAGTAGATTGGCTTCCTTGTCACTGTAAAGCAACCTCTATATCTTCTTCTACTTAAAGAATCCTGAACTTCATGAGATATTTTTTGTTAATAAACAGTACATGGCTCTTTATTGTGCTACCAATATTAAACCAGAGCCAAACAATTAAATACAGCTCTTTTGCTATTTGTGATGTTGATTGTTGTGTAGAAATATGTTAAATGTTGTATCTTGGCCTAACACACTCCCTGTGTTTGCTGCACCCAGCAGCATTGTCTCCAACCTCTCTCAGGAGCCCTGACTGAGTGGTCCGAGCTCCTTTTGTGGAGACACACCCGGCCATCTCATTAGGGTCCAGCAGGTGTATCTTGGTGGATACACACCAGCAGACCCCTTCACTGCCGCACATATATATATTGTGACAAACCCACCGGTCTGTCACAATATATAAGGAAATGTTCATAAAAATTTAATAAGAGCTAAATTTCACTGTGAACCTATCCTTGGAGGAACTCTACACACTTTCTCTAAAGCTCTCTCTTTAGATATCCTTTAGATCTACCAACAACTATGTAGTGCCGGGTCCTCTGCGATTGAACACAGGTAGACGTGAAGGTTTAGGAAGTCCCTCATAGTTATGCTGGCCATACACATGCCGATAAACGGCCGGATTTTAATCTGACCGACTGTCAGGTTAAAATCTGGCCGTTTATCGGCATGTGCCCACATGGGGCGACAGATCCCTGTCACCCCACTTCTTGGCCGGCCAGAGATCCGACATGTCGGAAAATCTCTGGCCGATGGGAGCCGATGCCATAAGCAGCAATGACGGCGTCTCCATCGCTGCTTATGGCCGGCACACAAAGGGTGCCTGGCCAATTGTGGGGCCCCAGAATGCAATGGGAGGCTAACGTGATGACGTCATCACGTTAGCCTCCCGGAGCGATATCGGAGGGCGATATCGCTCCAGCTCGGCATGTGTATGGCCGGCATTACATAGTTTTGGTAAAACAAAACGAGATCTAAAGGAAATCTGACAGAAAAATCTAAAGGTGTATGGGGATCCTAAAAGATATTGGCATTTACTATGGAGCTTGTATATAGAGTAAAATATAATTTCTCTACTACTAATAATGGTATAATGGGATAGGTATTAGGCACAGGAGATAACAAAGGCCATTTACTTAGTGATCAATGGTTGGGGTAAAGAAAAGAATAGGCAATTTAGAAGATGTCAATTTGATTAAGCTGGAAAATAGGCTGTCTGATTGTAGAGAAGATAGACTGTACTTTTTTACAGATAACATAGCATTTCCCTGTGTTTTTATTACACTTAACTGCAGCAAACAAATGTAGTCCAGACAAAATAAAAGAGTTTTACTTGAAAATAAGGGGATTAAGAAAAAAAAGGGGGCACCACAAAAATATTTAGGGTTCAAGTGGTGCAATACTTCAAACAGTGGCATTAAACGAGCATCACCATATATATATATATAAATATATATATATACATTTATACAATAATTACAAGAGTGCTCAGAGAGCACAGACTTTGGCCAAGGGTCAGGATTTTGGGGGAAAAGAACCCCCCCCCCCACAAAAATAAAAGCAGAGGGAACTTTGTAGTCAGTCTGGCATACCTGTCAAAGTAATGTTTTTCACCCCCCTCCTGTATTGTTATCCCATATTGTAGTATTAGAGGTAGTGATGGCCGAACTTCTGCCAGGTCCCTTTGGGAACAGACGGACTGGACTTTTGGAAAAAGTCCGGAAGTGATGTCAGTGATGTCACTTCCGGTACCTGGAACACATAGTTCCTGGTTCCGATTGCTGGATGTGACGTCACTAATGTCACTTCCGGTTTTCAGAGCAGATTTTCTAGAAGACCAGGTTCTCTACACGGTCTTTAGTGAAAAGATCTTCCTCCAGTGGGATCCTACTGCTACTGATCCTGCTGGTGGAAGAATACTAAGCTCCTTCTCGCCGGCGAACGGGGCGGGAACACCTGTAATGCTTGCTGGCTAGAAGAAATGCGAACATCCAACAGTTCGGCCATCACTTATTAGAGGATACTACAATGGTCAAGGATGCTAGAGCAATACTTTCTTCTTTGTAGTGATCCCCAACCTCTCTGTATAGCTTCAGAAATATTGGTAATGATACAATTTGATTATCTGTAAACAATGTCTACGACTTTCAGTGTGAGGTCCTGGAGGGGTTCGGGGGGAGGGAGGTCCGGAAGGAAAGGGGGGGGGGCGGTTGGAGTGGCAGGGAGGTAGGGGTCCCATTACAAACAAATTAGCTTTGCAAAGCTATATGCTGCACCATATGACGCAAAACAATCAGTCAATATCTTCTTTTAAGTTTAGTAAGATATTCTCCAGGTATTAATTCACTAAGGGCTACTCTGGAGGAATGAGTTTGGCTGCAGGAAAATTCCACAAGTAATGGTATGCTTACTTAGTCACTTTTTGTTAGAATGCAATGGAGTCTGCTGCCTTCTATAATGTATACATTTACAGTACAAGCCACACTTGAAAATGTGCATTGATTATTATGTCAGATATACAACAGTACAAATCCCACTGAACAATGTAGTTACATGGCGGATGAAGTTCGGGAAGATCAAGTCCATCAAGGTCAACCTTTTCAAAGTCAATATGTCAGATGACATTTACATTAGATATTGATTCACAAGAAGAAAGGAAATTCTAATACATTTCTGTATGTATCTAGGAAAAATATATATAAAGGCAAACACATATATAATATAGCTTTTTATTTTTTATTAGAAATCAAATACAGTATGCACTACCTCCAGATTAAGTTTTGAATGACATACAAGATTGCTTGTGATTCTCAATAAAACATGTACTTATTGTTGGCAAGTAGGAATAATTACAGAACATTGAAATGTAACTTGATTCTCCCAGTAATGAAGTTGTCTTCAATTTAAGTGCCATATTTATGGTAACTTAGCTCTAATACACATCTCCAGTATAAAGGGTAGGAAGAGGGATCCCATTTATAAAAGTGTTACGAGGGAGTCAGGACAATGGCTTCAGCTGTAGCTCCATCTGTCCTAATAGAGCCAGGCATAGTGGAGCTGAACTTATTGTCAGGAGCCTCAAGGGGGAGCTCTATTTCAGGTCCTATAAAAGAAGCTTTTACCAAGTCTTGCTTGCTGTAGTGGACAGTAAAGGTAGACAGATGCATGTGAGTTCCTTCCCCCCAGTGTGCAACTGTTAGGACCCTGGCTGTACCAGTCACTGCCTGCTGGTGGCACTGTGATTGCCCATCCATGGGTTAGTCCCACAGTCACCAGCAGGTGGCTCCCTGCAAGCATGGGCTGGGTGGAGCTAACACCTCCCTCGTTAGCTAAGAAGGGCTATTTGGGTGTGCGTCATCCAGACCATGCTTGCTGTTCATTGTACTTGTATCTAGATCTGTATCTGTTTCTTTTTGCATGTCTGGACCTTGTGCTTCCCCTGGCTTTATGTTCCTGAACCTGATACCCCTGGACTTTAACCTGAACCCTCATAACCCTGGACTTTTGCACCTGTTTGTCTTCCTACCTGTAAGTCTTTCATTAAATCTGTTTAAATTTGTCACCACCATCTCTGTCTGCATCTCAGTGTGTGTTGTCAGCCTCGTCCCCCTCCTTGTCCTGGATCCTGACAGAATGAACAGCCCCACTGACCAGTGCAGCACACACTG
>CM070034.1:34969316-34983343 GCA_036250615.1 Ptychadena robeensis | reverse complement strand
CCTATCTTTTAACTTGCAGAAACTTGACCCCTGTGAGCACAGTCGCAACATAATCCAGCAATGAGCACCCCCCACCTCAAGGACCTCACACCCCCTATAACATATCAAACATTATAAACATATCCACCCCCGATAACACATCAGACAGGACGCCATACACATTCGGACGGAAGAAGGGAGAGGAGTTAGGAACGAGAGCTGCTGATCTGAATCATGGGGGAACCATTAGATAGGCAGTGTTATGTGTGATCTACAGTCTTCACTGAATATTCATCATCCATCCATGGGGGAATATCCATCTCCCCCAGTGTCCTCCACATGATCATCACCACCAGTGTCCTCCACATGACCATCACCAACAGTTGTCCGCATACTAACCATCGTCCCCAGGGCTCCAACTGACCATCACCACCAGTGCTCCCCACTGGACCCATCACTCACCAGTGTCTGCCATATGACATCTCCACCAGTGTCCTCCACACTGTCCCTTCACCAGTGTCACGCCTATACTGACCCATTCTCCAGACCAGTGTCCGCCAAACTGAACATCACTCCAACAGTGTCTCTACAATATTGACATCACCACCAGTGATCCTACAACACGGACCACCCCAACAGTGTCCTCCACACTGACCATCACACCAGGTCTCCATAGGGACCATCACACCAGTGTCCTCCACATGACATCACCAACCAGTGTCCGCCATCGACCATCTCCACCAGTGTCCTCCACCACTGTCCATCTCTACCATGTCCGCCATATTGCCCATTCCACCAGTGTACTCCAGAATGGAACGCAGATCTCACAGGTGTTTCAGGTGGAATTCACACAGCATTTACCAACCATGTGGTTTTAGTGACTATCCAGCTCCTCCTCTTATGTCGAATCCCATGACTACATGTGAGAAATCTTTGGCGGATTTATTGCGTAAAAAAATTCTTGGGAGTTGCATAGATCCCTTGTCATGTCATTCAATGGGTAGTCCCCTTGAAATAAAACTTTTCCTAACACTATTGTGCCAGAAAGGTGTCCCTTTTGTTTGAAAGTTCGCTCCATTGACCCTGCCCCTGGTACCCCCGCGCTAACCCAGGACCTGCAGCACAAAGAGACCTAACAATTGTAAAATAAACTCATAGACAATATTGGTTTTAAAAGGCAAAGACACCTCTAGAAAAAGTACTCAAAAGCAGAGCATTAGGTTGACCTCATCAACAATGAGAAGTTAAATTTTAAAAATTTTGTTAAAACGGAATAGGCTTCAGAACACCCAAATATCTTATTAAGCGCAATGTACAAACTTATGAAGAAAACCTATTGACTATAGGGAAATGTTAACTAACTTGATATTATTCACCCTTGAGAAAACCAGATTAATCTCACTTACAGTATTTCTGAGTGTAGTGCGAGGTAAATTTCGAATGCAGAAAGTAGTAACCCTGAGCCACACCCAGGCCAGCTTACCTGTTCCCTACGATCCCAAGACTTATCCAGACAGGGATTGTTTCTTACTGGTGACTTTCTATGCATTATATTATGCAACAGGCATAGGCAATCCAAGTCCTCATTTATGATGTCGGGGATGTGAGTAATCTATTTCACCTCTTTTAGCACCCAAATCCAGAAGGAATGGGACCACAGGGTGGTAAATGGACTCTAAATCTTGAAAATTAAGTTGTCATGTAATTCTCACATTTCCTTCCCATGCTACCAAGCTTAAATTGAATTAAATAAAACATTTAATAAACAACCTCATACTTAAGCAGTGGTTTTTCCTTTCAACCAATGCATAAACACTGGATACAGCAGTCATGTAGGAGTCTGATGATCAAATCACAGAATAAAGTATTGGGCCTGTGTTGGGCTAGTATTTCTAGCTGCCACTCCTGTAGGTCAGCTGGTACTTTAACTTTTCTCTATAATCTAGATTATCCTTTGGTCAAGTTATTTGTCTAAAACCTACCTGGCAAATGTATGCAGTGGTAGAGATTGTGCTTTTGAAAAAAAAACTATTTCCAATATTCTCATTCAGGGCTAGATGCAGCACACCTAAAGCTGAGCACAAATGAGTGCTGTGCGTGTTTATGGCGCTCAATTGTGCTTGTATCTGTCAAAACATTGAGCCTTGTGTGTCTTGCTGCATGTTGTAAAACCTTGTTCGAATATGGCCATTCCATTTCCAGTATCAGACAGGCTGGCAGCCGCAGAAGTGCTGCGGCTCAATATCGGGCCAGCTAGTCCGCAGCGCGATGACATTGCCACAGCATTCTTGATCTGCAGGAAAGACACCAGCATGTCTTGTAATGGAAGTTATTGAGTCCTTCCTTACTGTGTGTGGTGCCTGTTTTTTTTTTTAGTTCAACCCAACCTGTACCTTTTCCCATTCCGTTATTTTATCTGTTGTGTTTGATTATCGGTTATGTATGGTCACCAAGCCAACATTCAGATTTCCTACTGACTCAAGGTGTATGACTTTGGGGAATGTTGAAGATCTATCAAGCCATGGAAGCTTGTGCCCGAGTTCTAGATTATACCGAATGTTCGAAGGTTGTTCCTCTTTAATATCTTGATTGTCCATGTCCTACTGTGTCCATGTAGGCTATTCTGAATTTGCTTTATTACTGTATGCAGAAAGTTTGGAGTTCAAGTGATACAGTTTATTGGCTAATTAAAGTAATTGAAAAGCAAGCCTTCGGAATGTCTCAGATCCCTTGTTCAGGCATTATACAGTTCTGGTTTTGTATTCATAAATGGCTAACATGGTACAACAATCTACTATTGTTTTAATACTGTAAATACCTAAAGATACCTTGACTGTAAGAATGTTGTTTATATGCAATAGTTATTTTGTTTTTTTTATCCATTTATTGATAATATGTAACCCTAAGAACTTCTATGTTCCTTTTACTCTTCCATGCGTATGTGGAATGTGTCTTTGCAAGACATAATATGAGGCCTTTGCATGCCCAACAGCTTTGAATGTCATAACATGATATTTTATGTTGGCAATGTAGAAATCAACAAATGCTTTATTTAAATGTTCCACAGATTAATATTAGTAGGCAGTTATTGTTTTTCTTTCATTTAAGAATATCTAGTTTATATCAGAATGGCAAAACATAGGGACTTATGCCCCCATATTCTGCAAATTCCTGTGCCAGCCGGGGCAACCCCTAGGCACAATGGGCTTTGGTTAAAGACTGCAGCCAATTAATTCAGCGTTCCAGTCTAGTTCAACAATTTTTTTTATTTTCAGTCAATTCAAGAAAATAGGAAGAATAGGTTTACCTTCTTAAAGAAGAAGGACTTGCCAATTCCATTTGAAGGATTTGCGATTCTCCATCCATTGAGTCAGGATAAATCGCTTTTATGAAGTAGATATAGAAGAGATCATATGCAAATGCCTCCTGTCAGAAAAAGGAATTGCTTTTCTTGACTTTATCTTCTTTGCAGTGTTTTCATAGCAATAGCTTTAACAGCTCCTCCATCTATTGTAATTACTGTGTATTTTAGTAAAACCTTTCCAGACGTTTGGCTGCCGTCTATGGAAAAATGTACATAACAGATCCATAACACTTCTTTGATTTACTTTTCTTTTTATTATTTTAATGAGTCTATTATGCCATGCACATTTGAACTCAGGAAACTTGATTTGCAATGAGCACATCTGTGCTAGAATCCTAATTATCTAAATAACATATACACATTTATGTGGTTCAGAATTTAGCATGATTTAACGATACTGAGAGACCAGTTTTTGATGATGCTATAATGGTATGCTGGTATTAAACTTTTTTTTATGAAGCCCCATCTAAACTCTTATCTGCCTGTGATTGAACAAATAACATAAAAATTGTCATTTGCACTAATGTAGAAATATGTGCTGAACAAATTAGTAATTTGCAGCCTGTCATAGTGGATTTTAATCCAAACAATTCAGTAGTGTTCGGAGACACATTTACTTGCTGTGTGAAGGTTAGCCAGAAAAGTTTCATATGATATCATTCTTAGCCAAATGAGGTATGAGCCGTTTAGGTATTTATACATTGGACATGCATTTCAATCATATTATAATAAAAGTAACTTTTTATTTATTAATATGTTTATGTTCAAATTTTCATGCTACGAAGACTGGTTTGTGATAAAGTAAAACTAAATACAAATTAAAATAATTGACATTTGTTATAGTATTATGTTTATTTGTTACAGATTCAATGTTTAAGCAAGAGTGAAGATTCTTTCTATATAATTATTCCATATTCATTATATCTGATGGGAAAGAAAAACATCCACAATCGTAGAAATGTGTTCAATAAATATCAAAGTTGGCCTGTAAGGGCTTGTTGCCACTAGCCAGGATTGGGAGCGACAGAATAAAAAAACAAAAACCAAGCCAGATCGCCCCTGGTCATGCCCATAGAGAATGATACAAATGATACAAAATCGCACTATTTTTCAAAAATGCGGGCCTGCAATTCACATTACGGGAATCATGATAGCCTGTTTGCCTATGTGGGGACAAGCCCATGCAAATAAATGGGCGTGACCACCCATGCGTGATCAAAAGTTGTGCTGTGCCACAATATATCGCTATGGTGGGAACAAGCCCTTACTTTGTCCAAGTTTTAAGTTTACTTTTTTAGAGTCATTCAAATACCATTATCAAAGTAAGACTTTGTTAGTCACTCATGAAAAGTCCATATAGCCCACACATTACTTTCTCCTTAGGTTGTCAATACATCACTCCAAGGAGGGCTATATTTCTTTTCCATAGATGCAATAGATGCAATGAAGTGTAGATAAATGGTCCAAACCTGGCTATGGTATCTGTCAAGGATGTCTAGATTGGAAAGGCACGGAAAAAAGTAAAGATGAATAATAATTTTACCATGCATTTTATCTCCTATGACCTACACCTGTATCTTATTAATGTCACTATTTGTAAAACAGTGGACACATGAACATCAAGGCTTTTGGAGATACTTTTGGAACCCTTTCCAGCTTCATGCAAGTCAACAATTCTTGATCATAGGTCTTCTTTTTTGCGAGGCATGGTTCACATCAGACGGTGATTCCAAAACCAGTAAACCCAAAACTGGTGTGTGATTTAAAGGGCAGGACAGCTTTCAGCAATTCAATATCATCACACTGATTGGGATCACTCCTGGCTCCAATTAGCTCTTGGAGAAGTCATTAGGCTAGGGGTTCACATACTTTTTTTTACCCTGCAGTGTAGTATTATTTTACTCAGACTTTTTCTATTGGTGTGACTTAGATAAACATCAGAGCACATTTTATGACCAATTCATGCAAAACTCCCAAAGGATTACTTTTTCTTGCAACTGTAGTTGGGGAAATGTCTCTGAAAGTGTATTTACTTAGTATTTGAGAGGGGAAGAATACATTGAAAGACCCTAACTGGCATCCTGTGTAAAGTAACTGCAGAAAGCTGAGAAAGTCTGTGGGACAGAGGGGGTTGAAGAGGTAACCAGGTGTCCGGAAAAACAAGTAGAGGCAAGTTCTAAAAGGTGCCTCATGAGTGACACCACCCTAGGAAATTTCTTGCAGCACATGCACCTTGCTCTCTTGGCCATTTCTCGTGGCTACTCATGGTATTGCACTTATTAGACTGGCAGCTAAATATGGAATCTCTCATATGCTCCAGGGAACAGAAGGTATATATTTTTAGGCTAGTGGAGCACTCCTCCACCATTGTGCCAGCTCAGAGGCAAGTCAAAGTTAATATTCAAAATATGTCCACTTTAATTGAGTTTCTATGAATAATTATCAAAAGACAACATAATATTACTGTGGTATGAGCTGCCATAGGGGTATAATTGCATTGAATTGTAGTTTTTGACTACATACAACAAAATATTTAAACTATCCATATCTCTCTACTCCAGGGACTCAGGGCAGTAAAGTGTAACATTCTGCTGTGTAATTAAAATGAACTTGTAACAGAAATTAGGATAGCACTTCTGATGTTGTTTTTAAATTACAAGAAATAAAATAGCTTTGCTCTGATTTCTGGTTACAAAAAGTTCATATCAAAGACTTCTAAATCAATTTAAAGCCCTTTGGAAATATGGTTTTATTCATTTAAAAAGCCCACAGCATGCATTGGTTTTGTGTAGATAGAATACTGGTAGAGACCAAACATACATTAAAACAAGTCTCTATGCATATATAATATGTACTGCAACAGTATATTATGGGATATTGTAGCACAAACTTTGTATATATATCTATATATACACACTACCTGTCCCCAAGAAAAGTCGTCGCCAAAAAAAAGGCACACACTCTAATATTTCATTGGACTGCCTTTAACTTTGATTACGGCACACATTTGCTGTGGCATTGTTTTGATAATCTTCTGCAATGTCCAAAAATGTATTTCCATTCAGAGTTGCATACATTTTTCACCAAGATCTTGCATCGATGATGGTAGAGTCTGACCGCTGTGCAAAGCCTTCTCCAGCACATCCTACAGATTCTCAATGGGGTTAAGGTCTGGACTCTGTGGTGGCCAATCCATGTGTGACAATGGTGTCTCATGCTCCCTGAACCAATCTTTCACAATTTGAGCGGATGAATCCTGGCATTGTCATCTTGGAATATGCCCGTGCCATCAGGGAAGAATAAACCCATTGATGGAATAACCTGGTCATTCAGTATAATCAGGTAGTCAGCTGAACTCATTCATGGAGTACATACTGTCGCTAAAACATAGACTCGACCAACTGCAGCAACCCCAAAATGATCAAATAGGAGACTCAAGAGTTAAATCAAGGTAGCAACTTTTTTTGGGACAGGTGTGTGTGTGTATATATATATATATATATACACGCATATTTGAAAATGTGAAATTCTGTGCTTGATATGCATGCATGCATCATAAAAATGTTTATATTCACCAAAGCATTGCTGCATCAGAGAATTTGAATCTTTTAACAAATATGATGCTTTTAAATAATGAAAACTTATCTCCATAGACTTATCAAGCTATTAATGCAACAGCATTTTTTTTAAAGAGTGGAGAAGAGAAATTCAGGATTATCTAATTACAGATGAGGTTTTATTTTTTAGCTTTTTTTATAGGTTCTTTTTATCTTGTATTGTTTGACATGTAACATGAACCACATCAGTGCACTTTAAACAGAATAATTTTTTTACAATTTTGAGCATTTAGTCTTGCAACAACAGTTTGGAGAAGATCATATTCTGTTTTAACATGGCTGTGCTCCTGAGCACATAGTCAGCTCTATTAAGACACAATATGATTTGCTTTGTGTGTAGGAACGTAAGCAGTATGCACAGAGCCCTGACCCCAACCATACTGAATACCTTGGAGATGATAAGTAAAGTTTTCCATTCCAACATCAGTACCTGCCTTCTCTGACCATATTTTTGCCATAGTTTTGGAATAGGATAGCCAACAAGCTTAAACTTGCTGGGTATCTTACGGCTAGGTGTCCATAAATAGTGCAGCATTTTGCAACCTTTTCCAGTTAGAAAAAGTCGGGGGGGGGGGGGGGCAAGAGCAAGGAGCCACAATGGAGATCTCAGCTGCTCACTCTTCCTACCAGTGTGTGTGCTCTCTTTTCCTTCCTGCATATATACACTAGTGGCAGGAGGGAAGAAGGCTTGCATGTGGAGCCACAGCAAGAAGACTGAAGAGCCACAATCCTGGCATTGTCATCTTGTAATATGCCCGTGCCATCAGGGAAGAAAAAAATCCATTGATCAGTTTCTGTTTAACATGGCTGTGCTCCTGATCACAAAATCATTTTTGTAAGGACACTTACAGATTTGCTTTGTGTATAGGAACTTAAGCAGAATGCACAGAGCGCTGACCCCAACCATACTGAACACCTTGGAGATGATAAGTAAAGATTTCTATTCCAACATCAGTACCTGCCTTCTCTCATATTTTTGCCATATTTTTGCAATAGGATAGCCAACAAGCTTTTTCAGTAAGAAGAATACGGGGGGGGGGGGGGGCAGAGCAAGGAGCCACAATGGATCCATCTGCTGGTCTCTTCCTACCAGTGTGCGACTCTGGTTGTGGCGAAGGAAGAAAGCTTGCATGTAGAGCCACAGCAAGAAGGCTGAAGAGCCGCAAGTTGCCAACTCTTGTTTCAGCTGTGTATTAAAATTGTTTTTAATAGCCCAGTGTTATGCAACAAAGATATATTATCCTGTTAATTTTTACAATTTTCTATTTTCCTTCATGCATTACAAAACAAAAGTGTGAATATGCAAATATGTTGTCTAAGAAGCATGTTTTTACAATAGAAGATACCAGCTAGTTAGGTGTGGTAGGTGGACAACATCCCAAAAAAATATCTAAAAGACAAGATGAATGTAGGGGAATCACCAGGACCCCCTGCATTCAGGGTAAGTTTTTCCTAGCACTGGGCCAGGACGTGGGGACTTTGAGGCCACCTTAATGGGAGTATATTCAGCAGTGACACCCTAAGATCAGGGGTCCGTACTACACCTAAGTACTATCTAAGCTTGTCAAGAAAAAAACAGAACAGAAAAAACCTCTTGACAAATATATAAATTACAATGAGTCTGAGAAAGACTTCCGTGATGATTGCAATAAACAAAGGTATCAAAGGTATCAGAAAGGTATCAGAAAAGGTCCAATTTTCTTCCATTTATTGATGCAACATAAGTGTTGAACACGTAGTAATGAATGGAATTGCCAACAAGTTCCCTGGTTGGGCGCTTGGAGAGTGATGCTTTAAGATGTGTGAAGGTAAACATAAAACGCCATAAAACCTTACCCTGAATGCAGGTGGTCCTGGTGATTCCCCTACATTCATCTTGTCTTTTAGATAAGAAGCATGTTTTAAAAAAACTAAACCAGGAATACGATCCTAAACCAGGAATTTACGTATATTTTTTTTGCATTTACCTCTTTGCCTGGAGTTCTCCCTTAAGCATGTTATGATTGTGCTTTTTATGCTGGATCTTTTTTGTTTGTTTGTTTCCAGCATGAATAATTCATTTAATTCCAGACTTGTGCAAAGAGATTAGCAATACTAAAACTACTAACAAATAAGTAATATGAAGACTATTGAGATCTGTAGAGTAATTAAAATGAAGTTAATGTCTTGCTTGCAAGCTTGTAATTGACAATCCAAATTGATTTAAACAACCAAGCAGAAATAAAACAACAAAACATAAATTAGACAGATAACTAGAGTATTCATGTGTGTAAGAATCACTGAGAAGAACAACTGCATTATTCTGCCAGGTACGTCCTTCAGCTGAAATATAGGATTGAAATCTCCTACTAGATCCATATCTATATCCTGTGCAAAGCCAACCACGGTTAGCCGTCCTTTTTCTTTTTCTTTTTTCAACTCATCAGACGTTTTTTTTAACCTCAAATATATTGAACATAAAATATATTATTACATACAAAAGACATTGTTCAGTCATTCAAATATGGAAATTATGAGTGATTTATGAACTTGTATCTGTTAAATGTTCCAACAATTCATCAAGGGTACTAAAACCAAAATCCTGTAGTAGCCCACACAGAGCCCAGAGCTCAATCCTATTCAGAATCTGTGGAGGGTGCTCAAATGTCCATGCTTGAAAGCCATGCAATTTATCCCAGCTAGAACAATTTGCAATGGTAGAATAGGCCAAAACCCCTCAGGAGACCTATGCCAATCTAGTAAAAAAAATATGTTAAGAGATTGTTATCAGCTGTGGCTAAGAAAAGGTACACTATTAACTAGTAATGGCCAAGAGACTAATCATTTTGGATGTCTCTTTCTTGTTTCAACTTGGTGTATCAATAAAATATCTTAATTTAACTGAGTGGATATTGTCTTTAATAGTGTATTTACTAATCTTTTTGGCCTCCACTGTAGATGACTTGTAAAGTTTGGTGAATAAAGCTTCCTTAACCTCCTGTGTGGTTTGCCAGAACTCATTAAAAATGGCCCGAAAAGCCTGTAATGCTCTGAGGGTTAATAATCAACCCGAGGAGCATCGTTAAGCCTTTTCCCTTTTGCGGCACCCCTCTGGGGTGTTAGTGTTAGTGCTAAAGGGTTAATGTTTTTCTCTGGCAGGTGCAGACTTGTTCAGTTTCCCTCTAAAATTTTGTCGGGAAATGTATCAACCCTGATCTGCCCAGAGATGACATTAGGGCTGGTAAACAATCCAACATCTGCTAGTTAACTAAATACATTTTGGAGGTAGATGACTTATCCCTCTGGTGTATAAAAAGTTTTAGCTCACTCAGGTTTGTGTCTTCAGTGACCCCAGGGATCCCCCTTGGGGCCCTGTGTTCCTACCAGTGTTTCTCGTGACCCAGAGTCTGCCTTTGGGGCCTCTGTGTCAGTCTATTTGAACTCTTCACCTCAAGATCAGAAAGCACACCACAAGGTCCAGGAAGTCCAGCTGTCTACTGTCTGGGACTGCAGTTGAAGAGAACTGAGCTGAAGCCAGAGAAGCTTTCTAATGAAGCCTGTGGGCCTGCCTAAGAAGAGTTCAAGTGCACCTGTCACCGATTGTTTACAAGGGGATCTGCTTTGTTGCTAAAATGGGTTCCGAGCTGCCAGAGTTGAAGGGAGCCAGTGCCACAGATCGCCCAGGGGTGAAGGTGAGAACCACTTATGATGAGGACAGAGTTTATTGTGCCTGCTAGCTCACACATCTTTTCAGGCTATAAGTGTCAGGGAGAGGTTACAAGAGGTGTCCTGCTGCCAGCTTGCTAGACTTTGTGTCAAGTAGAAGCCTGCTCCCTAACCCTCTCTCCCTTAGACTGTGTGACAAAAGTTTTACTGAAAGTTCAACAGCCTCTAACTTCTGTTTACAAGAACTGTTATTGTCGCTGCCCTATCCCAAGCTATAATACATCCAGCAGGACCTTCGGGTCCCATTGCTACCATTACTTTTCAGTTACAAGTCTTGGTTTACAAAGCTAAAGAGAGGGCCTGTTTCTAATTTACTGTAGTAATTAGAATTCTCTTGTACTTGCCGAAACGTTATATAGAGATCTAAATGGACTAAATGGAAAAGCATGTTATTACATTTTGCAGTGTAAATATTTTTCCAATCTAACACTACTGAAAGTGGTTTAAAAATAATTTGTTCTAAATTATTAGATTTTCTTTTGTGTAAATAAAAAAGACCAGCAGCAGATAATTAAGTTAGTAAGAGAACTGGTGCTTTCCCTTCTCTAATTTCCTTATACGGCTGCTATGGTAAGATTTATTTTAGAATGGGCTAGTAGTGGACAAATTAAGTTAAAGTACGTTGAACACTTAACTTTTTCTTGATGGAAACTTAATTCTCTACAGGCTCTGCATATTACTGTTTAATATTTATCAAAAGGGATTAAGAGGAATCCATTATTTCAATGTATTTATAGAGCATAGAAAAAGATAAACTCTGATCTTAAAATTATCACTGCTTCCTTTTTTAACAATCCACGCTTTAATTAGGAATATAGTGACAGATCTTTATTTTATGATAATAATAAATTATGGGATTAGCACCCATGGTTATCTATTACATAAAACACCTTGAAGTATATTAAAGCCCAACTTAACTTTTTATTTCTGTCTGTTGAATAAATTTTATGGGCATTGAAATACTTTTCATAGTCTTACATTTATTTATGATTTTGTTTTATATAACAGGAGCCACAGTCTGAATGTAAATGTTGGTTTCCCTCCATTAATCTACAGTGAGGAAACCTTGCTCTTTAAGTATCAACCTCTTTACATAGTTCCAGCCTGCCATCAAACAAAAATCATCTTCAATCAACACAAGCAGGCAATCCAGACTTTATCCCAGGTTTTACATCGAGACCACTGCAAAGGCTAGCTGCAAATGGGCTATTTAGAGTGAGCGATTTTATAGGCCCAAATGGCTGTCTTAACCAGGAGGAGCTTAGAAACTTAGACCCCACAAACATGGATTTCTATAGCAGTATACAGATTAGGTCTTACCTCAGGTTTAAAATTGACACCAGATCACTATAGACCTCCTACTACGTTTGAAAAAATATGTAAAGAGGCCTCTCCGGTTAGACATGCGATCTCTATGACTTATGGGGCTAATATTGACTCAAGAACATATCTCATTTACTAAGAAGTGGGAAAGAGATATAGGGAGAACGTTAAATACAGATGAATGGGGGAGGATTTATACTTTCTCCCATGGTACATCAATTGCCTCAAAAATTCAAGAAATGGGTTACAAAATTGTGACAAGGTGGTACAGGACTCCAGCTCAACTTCATAAAATGCATAATACAATCTCGGATAAATGCTGCAGGTGTGAAAAAGAAAAAGGTGCACTCATACAGTGGTTTTGGGAGTGTGATAAAATAAGACCATATTGGAGAGGTGTAAGAGAAGTTGTAAATATGATCACAGGCTTAGACATGGGTGATAAGCCGGAAACATACCTGCTACACTGTAGCAACATGCCTCCCAAATGCTATAAAAGATCTTTGACCTGTCACCTTCTAAATATTGCTTGAGCAGGGATTCCACTTTCATGGAAACAAACTAGTCCCCCAAGCCTATCAGTCTGGATGGACAAGATGGTGGAAATTCATCGTATGGATGATCTGACAGCAACATTGCGCAATTCAAAACTTGGTTACAATAGGAAGAGTTTATAATTACGAATAAATTTTAAGAGGGAGCTCGTCATTGAGATGTCGATGCAAGGGAGACTGGGTGGGGGGGGGGGGGGGGGGGGGGGGGGGGGGGGGGGGGGGGGGGGGGGGGGGGGGGGGGGGGGGGGGGGGGGGGGGGTATAAGCAGTTGTGTTTCTTGTGTTTTTATATTTTATTTATTTATTTATTATTACTCTCTCACTTGGTGATGGAATGGGGAGGTTAATCGAAAAGAAAAAAAAAGAAAAAAAAAACTTAAAAAACCCCCACAAGCTTTGCTATAGGAGGGCTCTAGCTCTAATTTTACATACCGTATTTTTCAGACTATAGGACGCACCTGACCATAAGACGCACACAGTTTTTAGAGCAGGAAAGCCCCAAAAAAATATTTGATGTGTTCAAATTAATTGGGGAAAATCCCCTGCAGTACTAACTTCAGTCACAGCTGACAATTGTGTCACTAGAGAGCACACTTCACAGCAGATTGTCGTCTTCCTCACACATGGGTGAATGACTACAAATGTCCCCCCTCTACGGCTGTGTGTGTGAGGAAGCTGCCAGCATAAATGCAGCTTTTCCACACACCTCTCTGCATTGCTTATAGAAGCAGGGCTCTGCTGATATAAGCAATACAGGTCAGATGGGAGATCCGGCTGTGTGCAGATCTCCTATCTGCTGGGAGAGCGAGGATGCTGGTGGGGAGCAAAGGTGTGACCATACGCATCACACATTCGGACCATAAGACACAGGCATTTGTCTCCCCGATTTGGTGGGTGAAAAAAGAGCGTCTTATAGTCTGAAAAATACAGTTATAGCTGATTTTAAATAAAAAAAAACGGACTTTAAGGCCTAGTACACATATGTGTATTAACCAAACTGACATGCATTTCTTGTGAAAAGCCTCATTGGATATAATGTACAGTGGATGGACAAGCATGTATTTTTCATAGTGGGGCAAAACAGATTGGTGTGAACAGAGCCTAAAGCCTGGAGTCACTTAAACCTTTATATCACAGAACAGAAGAAAAAGGTTCACAGATGAGGTATGAGAAATACAGTGCTGCTTGAAAGTATGTGAACCCTCCAGACATGGTCACTGTTTGTGCACGAGACCTGGTTATGGTTACAGGAGACGTTAGTTGGCGTAATGGCTGCAAAGGGAGGAGCCACAGCTACAATAACAAGGGTTCACATACTTATGCACATTGTTTGTAAAAAAAAAGATTTTCAGTGGTGGGAATAAACCTCTTTTGTTTACTTACACTAATTGAAAATATATCTCTTTTTGTTGTGTGTGTGTGCTACTATTGGGAAGGGGGTTTACAAAATTGGATTTAGATGTATGGTCTACTAAGGTTCTTTAAT
>CM070034.1:34944266-34961176 GCA_036250615.1 Ptychadena robeensis | reverse complement strand
GAAACATCTACACCACTTGAGGGGTTCACATACTTTCAAGCAGCACTGTATATATATACTGTAAAAACAGAGAATAGGGATCAGCAATGCAGCTGTTTTCAATAAAACGAAAAAGCACATTAAACAACTACTGGTTGTAGTCCTTGATGCTCACCAATCAGGCCTAGCTTTGCCAGTGGGTTCAGAACTCCCCAAGACTTCCTGGGCTTTCCACATGAGTCACATTCTAATACCCAGAGAGAGATGGAATCCACATAGGCCACAGTCCTACGGTCCGCCCCCTCTCTCCAAACATTCTGTTTGACTGAAAATCAATATAAAAATCCCACCCAGTTCATTTCCATGCACTCCAGGGTCTGGGACCCTGTAACACATCTAAACAAAATGGTATCTATGGTTGCTCCTCAGTATCCCCAGACTCTTAACTTGGAAAATATCTGGGATCAGAACCCATAATATGGGTAAATATGTCGCCCATCCAGAACCCCTTTTTGGGATCCTCTATAACATATTATTATATACATTTATTATACATTACTTTTAAAAATTGTAGTTCACAAAGTTTTGACGAGCTCAAAAGCTCTCTGATAGCGCCATTGACTTTTGTACAAAGCTGAGCTGGGGCCTTTGATTATAAGTGCATTCATTTTCATTTCAGTGCCTTTCTGCCTGTCCAATTTAAGAAGATCAAACAAACATACAGCATAAAAATCAAAATCTGAGGCATCTAAATAAACAGCGCATTGCTAATGTAGCAGACATTTCACAGCTTAGTTGACTGTCTATATTTTTTTTATATGAACAGTCAAACCGGAGACATTTTAAATTCAATAGCTTTTACCAAGGCCAAGTGAAAACTTGCTTCATTACTAGGGGTGACTGGAGCACAGTGCTCAGCATGACTGGTGTGCTACCACACATTTAAGATCGCTGCTGGTATCATACAAAATTCAGGCTGTTGATATATCAAAATTATGTTTTATTCATCAATCTGTATACGGAATAACAAAATGACTGCCCAGGGAAAAAATAAGTTGGAATTTGAAGCTTGAAATTATGCAGAGGTTACTAGGAAATAAATGTTTAGTACTGGGTACTAAGAGAGATTATATTTTGGAGTTTATTTACTAAATCTGTGTTGTACATTAAACAATTTTCAATAAATGATGCTGTATAATATTCTTATGCATGTCCTTATTAAATAAACAATTGGTATTCTTAAGTGTTAATAACAATAAAACATTTAAATCAGAATACACTCTACCATACCCGTCAAGTCTGGGCTTTAAAAAACCGGGGGACGCACAGGAAATAACGTCAGTAACGTCAGTAACGTCACTTCCGGTATAGGGATCGTGGTTTATCCGCGTTCCACGTACTGGAAGTGACGTCACAGACTGGTGTTCGCCGGCCTTTAAGCTGACCTAGCAGGGAGAGGGTGTTAAACTTCCTGCTAATGTCCCACCTCGCTTGCACTGATAATGTGCGGGGCGGGACATTAGCAGGGAGAGTAACGCCCTCTCCCTGCTAGATCAGCTCGATTTCAAGAAACCAGGAAAAATCCGGGATATCATGAAATCGGGATTTGGCCAGGAAAGCCACATAAAAACGTGACTTTCCCGGCCAAAACGGGAGGCTTGACAGGTCTGCTCTACTAACTCAAGGCAGTGCAAAATGGAAAGGTATTATGCTTCAATTCTTTAAGCAGACTCCCTTGCTACCAGAAGTGCCAATAATAGGGAAGATGGGGGTATAGAAAAAAAAAGTCATAAAAGCAACTCTCTGCCTCTCCTGTGACCTTGTGCCGCAGCCGGCTCCAGTTGCAAGCATACTTAGGAAGTTAGATGTCAAAAGTGATGTCGATCTTCCCAAGACTCCTTTCACCCAGTAGCCCACCACGGTGACACTGAAGGAGGAAGGATTGCCGGCTGTAGTTCCAGATTGGTGGATGGAGCAAAACCGTAAGTCTTGTTCCACCATCTTGGAGTATGGAAGACTTGACCATGCAAGTAGCAGGAGAGAGAGAGAGAGAGATGAGGAGGGGAAGCTAAGTATATATAATATGCATATTTGTATTTTTTATCCACAGTATAACTATACAGTTACCTATAATTCAGTATAAGCAATTTAAATAGTAATGCCATTACATTCAATATTCAAAGATGCTTGCTTAAGTTGCCCTTCCTCCTGTCTTGTCAAACAGTGATATTTCTTGTGAAATCTATTTAAATAAAGCAGAAAGTAAAATAATGCCTGACCCAGGGATCACAAGAACACCTAATGAAGACACAAATATGTGTATTGGATTACATTTACAGCACTAGATTCCACTATTCCATATATCAAATAAAAGTCATTTCACTCTGTGTACCCCAATTTCCTTTAACTGTAGACCAAGTAAGCTAGCAAGACGACAACTCTAGGCTAACAATGCTGTTGCCAAAGGAAGACATTGTAGAAACCAAGGGACATTTCTAGAATTCGAGGGGCCCTATGCAAAATTTTTGAGGCTGTGGTCTGGGACCCCCTGTAGCAGAAAAGTTGTTGGGGGGGGGGGCTGCTAGCAGACAAGTTGTTGAGTGGAGGGGGTACTTACGCTGGTATGCTCTGCGTGCGGGAGACGCCGAGCCTTATTGGCCCGAATACTTTGCATAGCGGGAGAAAGGGCCCTGGTAGAAACCCTGGTAGATATGAGTTGCTGGTTGGATGACAAATTACAATTACAACTTGAAAAAAAATACAATAGGGTCTCATACATTAAAATTTTGGTTTAAATACAGTTTTAATAAACCTAACATGGATAGAAATTGACTGCTGAAGGTATTTCAGGTAGTATGGTTTGGAAGTATGATATTTTGGCTTCTATGAATTGTCATAATGCAGGGTATATAAAGAATAAGCAATGTGAATGCTTATATTATGTGGGAATAGTCATGAAGTGCAGGTTATGACTGAGGTGATAAAGAGTGACAAGACACAAAAATTTTGTAACTATCAGGGCAGGGACCCCCAATATGTAGCAGCTGAGGACGAGTCACAGTAGTGTTACAGAAGTTTTAAAGGAATAGTGTACCCAAATATTTGTGTGTCCTTTTTCAAAAGCTGTAACATGCTGGCATTAAAAATAACTGAGGAGACAAAACAATGTCCCCTAGGGAATGTTCCAGATCACTGGTGGAACTATTTAGGCGGTTAAGGCTCAGTTCATGTGTTTTAAGGGGGTCTCCACATCATTGCCTCTCTGTGATATTGCGTAAATGCTGTCAAAGATAGTACTTTCAGATTGGCATTTTCCTGGCAGCTGCATGTGGTTGTTACTTATCGAGATTCTGTTAAGCAAACTATATTAGGCTCATATCTCAGAATGTTCTGTGAAATTAACTGTGACAAGATCACTCATCTTTAATTCCATCTTGTACTGAATTTTATTTGCATTTATCATTACCACAAAAGACTACACACTGAATCATTTCTTTGTTTTTAAATTCTTCAAAAAAGAAGAAATCCGGATGGCGGCAATTAAACAAAATGGATGGGCGCAGTCTCATGTTATTACGTTATCTGTTAAAATACTACATAGATGTCCATTGCTGTATTATGCAGGGCTATGCAAATTAACTAAAAAGGAAATGACCTAGAACTTAATCAATCTTAAAAAAGGCAGCATAGTTCCTTCATGGTAACACATGCAGAATAAGGCATAAGGGCATGTTTCCATATCGTTTTGTGATCTGTCCGGACCCCTTCGTTAAGTGCAATGCTTGGTGGGGGTCACAACGGATCACATACACTGTACCTGCTCGATTGCACTACGTTAACCCCATGCGTCGGCGGATTGGCTCAACACTGTATAGGTATAGGACTCCGGGGAAATAGATTTTGAGTCAATCAATTACTACATGGAGTTAGAGAAGGTGTGATGCAGGCCATTACAGTCAGAGACATCTAACATAAGCAAAATAAGCATTATACAAGAAAGTTCTGGACTGAGGGTAAAGTGGACTAAAATCGGTGTGCTTTGTCTTATTTATCACAATTTTTAGCTTGCTATTTTCGAATGCAGTTTTGCTTTAAAGTATTCAGTATGAATGTAATCTAAACAAGATAATCCAATCACCTGTTAAGGTGGTATAACTTTCACAAGTAAGGCTATGTCTCCACAGCGTTGTTTGATCCGCTAGGATCCCCTACATAATGCACAGTGCTTGGCGGGGGTCCCGACAGATCACATACACTTTGCTCTGTTCTCACGGCGCATGGCAGGTAGAGTATATGTGATCCCTTGGGAACCTTTGGGGTACTGACGGATCATAAAAAGCAGTGAACACATGTCAGATGTAACGGCAGCTGCCGTACGCTGCCGAAGCCTTCCTACTTACCGTTGCAGATCTGGGTGCCCTGTTTAGCGATGATTCTGTTATTTCTACACACTTCCTTAAACACCAGCGCGTGCCATTTCCTGGAATTTAAGGTATTCTTCATGTGACCTGGCTGACCAATACTGGACCTCCTGCAGCTATATAAGGAACCCTGCCCTTATTTTATGTTTTTGATTCATTATTAAGGTCTCTGTATTGTGCTAAGCACTGCCTGCCAGTGCTGTTCCTGTGATATAGACTCCTGCCTGTGTTCTGAGACTAATACCTGTTAACCCTTACCTGCCTGCTGCACTCTCCTGCTACCTGATCTTTACCTGCGCTGCCTGCCCTGTCACACTGTCTGGCTGACGACACCTGTGTCCCTGTAGCCTTCCCTGCTGTCCGCTGGACCAGCTGCCTTGTGTTTCTACCATCGCTCCAGAGGTAGCGACCTAGTGATCCCCTCGGGAAAGTCTAACCCCACCATCAGGGGTATTGTAAAGAACGAGTGGGTTCACTTAGACAACGCCCTTAGAGGAGGTAGGACACATGGCACAGTGGGTCCACACCTGCTGCTCCGTGACATCCACGGATGAAAGGCTCACTGTGTTTCACAAGGTACCTGAATTGTTTCATACAGTGCCTTGCAGAAGTATTCACCCCCTCCCCCCTTTACTTTTGTTTGATGCCTCACATTTTGGAATTAGCTTGATTGTTTGAGAAATTGCATCATACAATTTTTAGAACATGTCCACAGCTTATTTATTGAGAAGTAAACAACAAATAGGACAAACTATTAGAAGATGTCAATGTGCATCACTATCCACCCCCCTAAAGTCAATACTTTGTAGAGCCATCTTTTGCGGCAATCACAGCTCCAAGTCGCTTTGTATATGTCTCTATGATCTTGCCACTGCTTACCAATGTGATTTTTTCCCATTCCTCCTTGCAAAACTGCTCTAGCTGCTTCAAGTTAGATGGTTTGTGCTTATAAACAGCAATCTTTAAATCTGACCACAGATTTTCTATTGGATTGACATCAGAGCTTTGACTAGGCAATTCCAACACATTGACATGGTTTCCCTTAAACCACTCAAGTGTTGCTTTAGCAGTGTGTCCTACCCTCAAATCATGCACAGGTTTTGCTCAAGAATATCCCTGTATTTAGCACCATTAATTTTCCCCTTCACTCTGACCAGTCTCCCAGTCCTGGCTGCTGAAAAACTTCCCCAAAGCATAATGCTACCACCACAATGTTTCACTGTGGGGATGGTGTTCTTTGGGTGATGTGTTGGGTTTGCGCCAGACATAGTGTTTCCTTTGATGGCCGAAAAATTTAACTTTAGCCTCATCAGAACAGAGCACCCTCCTCCATATTTTTTGAGAGTCTCCCACATGCCTTTTCACAAACTCACAACATGCATTTTTGTTTTTAGTTGAAAGTAAAGGTTTCTTCTGGCCACTCTGCCAACTCTAGGCCAGCTCTGCCAACTCTATGGAGCGTATGGCTTATTGTCGCCCTATGTACGGATGCTGCATATGTACAGATGCTGCATTCGTCTTAACAGACCACTCAATAAACATCTATAAGGAACCGGTAAGAGGTGTAAGAATTACACATGGTAATGTCTTTTTCAAGGGATGCTGGAGGTTTCTTCATATACATTTATTTAGCATAATTTATATATACTAAGGACTTTCTCATATGCAATGAAGCTGGTCCATTGAAGCAAAAGTCTTTTAGTGAGTCAAAATATGATTGGGAAAGCATGAACCATTATTGGTGGTTAACTAGATGTCGAGATGCTCTTCCAGGCCATTGGCTCTGGGCTTTTGTCTATTCTTTGTGTTAAAGTGACACCATTAGATTCCACCAGAAGCTTGAGACCCACCAAAGGATTCTAAGGCCTTATTTGACAAGTGTGAGGGGTGCCTTAAAATAGAGAAATACTGATAACTATGCTATTGGCTTTGATAACTGCCAAAAAGCAGTGTTTTTATAAATTGGATGTTTCAATAATAATGCGCCTCTGCTTACAGAAGTTATGTTTCCCTATGGTGAGAAAAATCAACATAAACAGCAATTGTACACTGTGTTCTACAAATGTAAATGAGGAGTAAAACGTTGGAGTAATATTCCTTTAGCATAAATGTTGATTGTTAAATCTGTGAGAACTTCAAATGAAACCAACGTTAAAATTATCGATTCAAAACACTAGCATCATAATTAACATTCTTCTTAGCATTTAGCTTATGTAAACAGCTTCTTTGTATACAGATAACTGCATTAATTGGGCTCTGGTGTCAGACATTTAACGCTATAAGTAGTATGGACTGTTTTACTGAAATGTTTCATCAAATATAAACTGATCAGCCACATCATTAAAACCACCATTTTATATTTTATTTGCCATATGTGCCATAAGCAGCTAAGATGGAGTGTTCCAAAACCTCTTTAATGGCCAACAGTACATTGTTAGCAAGTTTTGCTACAAGTGGTTGTAATTCTTTTGCTGCTCAGTGTATTTATGCTGCAAAGGTTTTTTTTCATTTCAAAACACTTAGCAAGCCAGTCTTCATATGTAAAATTAAATGCACAGAAGACAGAAGTTATGTTATGTTTCTGGAACAACAGAGAATGAACAGAGTATATTAGAATGAAGCTAAAAACGTAACTTTAAAAAAAGATTTCAATAGAGTACTTAAGGGCTACAAATTCTGTGTTTACCTTGGTCTGTGTCCCTGAAGCCGAGATTTCCACCTGTATTTGTCATGTTGATTATTGTCATGTCATTGATCATTGGCTCACCAAAGGTAAGGAAATCTAAACATTACAGTGAGGGTAATGGAAATCCTCAAATGGGGATAGCTAATTTATTAAGGACTTCCCTTGAACAGGGAATCCCTTGAAAAGAACTATTATAGACAGATTAAACATAGAACAACCTAGAAGCTGCCACAACTATCTTGCACAAACTCTTGCCTTTTGTCTTATATTTTGTTATTCAATGGATCTTTCCTTGTCTCCATGACTCAAATTTGGTAAAGCTTTAGCACACGTGGCTTCACATTTGACTTCATAAAACTTAGGACTCTCGGAGGAGGTTGACTTACTGGCCAGAAGATGCACAGGTCTGGTTGCTGTAATATCAGCTGCCCTTGACCACCATAGTTGACAGCTTGTATTAGGTGCATTAAGTCCAGACAACCTTGGTCTCTTCTGTCTAATGTTCTGTCTGACAATTCATTTGTTATGTGGTTTGTTCAGATGCAACTATAAAAATTCTAAGCCATGCTGCCGTGTTGATTTTACAAAGCTTTCCCCTGGCAACCCTTCTGCATATACCAAATGCCCACAATTGGGAAGATTGGCATCTGTTTTGTTAAAAAGATGACAATGTCTTAAAATTTCACGAATGCTCGTTTGCCTAAGACTGTGACTCTCATTGACACTGACTGGTGAGGGTGGACATAACAGAATCCCTTGTTGACTTTGTCAGTGGTTGCAAATGACTTCTATTTAGACTCTTTTACAGAAGAAAGCCCACAATCTTATTTTGAACAATCTTATTTTGAACTATATTTATAAGGTGATAAGGTATATCAAGATACCAATGTTTTATACACACCCAAAAAATTTATAGCACATCCGTTTTCTGCTGTCCTGACATCAGATTTGACAGAATCTGCCCTGATTTTCTTTTCTATTGTATGCCATCAATGACGCCGGCGACATGGCCACTTGTGACCACTTCACAGGTGAGTTGCTATGCCCTTTGCATTAACAGTTAGGTTTTGGGGGCAGCATGTTGAGGACCAAAGGGGGCCACCAAACAATTCCCAAAGGGCAGCAGGTTGGGCACCTAGGGTATATAGGGTTCTTCCGATCCCTGTCCTAGCGTTTGGGACAAACACAAACAGCGGTTCCTTTCAAATGCTAGGGAGGTTAATATAATGCTTTAAACAAAACTGGTTCAGTCACTGATTGAACTCCCTGGTGTTACGGCTTTTTGTGGCAATTTTTGTAGCGTGAAAAGGCACCGTATGGGCAATCGCGGTGTACAGTGTACTTCGCAGTGATTCCTTGCCCTCCCCCCAACTCTCTTCACAACGCCAATGTCAATTAGAGTGTTCATTAACACGGAGGTCTATGGCAGCGCCCACCTACCTCCCCACTCGGGTCCGAAAGGATGCAGGTTTTCAGAACTGCCGATCCCGGCATGGCCACATTTTTTTTCTTAGGTTGTTTACTGTACTGAGTTCAGGCATAACGCCAGGGAGGTTAAGTCATTATAACTAAGTCCAACCTGTTATTTTCTTAATCCTTTTTTGTCATGGATCTGTAAAACAATAGAAAAAAAGAATAAAAAAAAAAAAGACTTCTGAGACTGAAGTATGTTTTCAAAGCACCTTAATAAGCTGTATATTTCCTAGATGTGTGCTTTACGGAAGAGTGGCAAGAAAAACAATAAAGGCACTTTTTTTGTTTGCCAAAAGGCATGTGGGTGACTACCCAAATGTATGAGGAATGTGTTCTGGTCAGATGAGACTAAAAGAAAATTTTTTGATCCACCTAGGAAAATCCAACACATTCCATAACCCCATGGCATGGCTACAGCATGCCATAACCCTATGTAATTTCAGCAGCAGGGAACTGGTTTTGAGCCAAGGGAAAAATAGATAGTCCTAAATACAGGGAGAAAACCTTGTTTCAGTCTACGTGTGATTTGAGATGGCGATAACGGTTCACCACTTCACAACAGGACAATGACCAAAAGGATACTGCTAAAGAGAAAACACATTAAGAGAAAACACATTAAGAGAAAACACATTAAGAGACAACACATAAATATATTGGAATGGCCTGTACGCAGACTTGAAGAAGGCACTGGAGCCATTTTGCCTTGAAGAATGGGAAGAAATCCCAGTGGCAAGATGTGGCAAACTCATAGAGACATATCCAAAGTGACATGCAGCTGCAGTATGCTGTATCCAGTATTTTTGTCCAGGCCTCCTAAAAGGTAAAATATCATAGGAGACATACACTTACAAGATTGTTATATAAAATTGGGGCAACTGTAAGGACACACAATCCTCACTACCCAAGTACTGTACTGTTTCTCATTAATCCAACTATTCACAATAATATTATTATAATGTTTTTATAGGTAGTTTAACATCCTTATGACAGTTGCTTTTCTGCTGATATTAGTTCAGTTAAACATGTATACTGTGAATTTTGTTTTGAACAAACATATTTGGTTAAGTGAACGAGTTATAAAATTGGCTTCACATGTCACATCCAGCAGATAAATCCCGAGATTCACAACCTGGTCAGCTTGGAAAATTGAAGGTTTTAAACTGCAGTTTTTTTCTTTGACTTTTTCCTTTTCTTTATGTCCTAATATTTCCCATCACACGACTATCCGCTGTATATTTACAGCAGGGTCAAAGCAAACAGACTTCAATAAACTTTCATTTAGACGCTTGATTGTAAACCTTCTCCACTTACTAACCCTTTAAAATTAGGAGGTCACAATGATTTAGAGCCGTGCTCTTTGAAGGATGAATTTGATGGCTAGATGTTACAAAAGAGCACATTGTGGCCAACCGATCTGCTGTCAAATCAATGTGGTTAACAAGTTCGAATTCCAAAGTGCTTGAAAGGAGCAAACATAAAACCCAACAATTTGAGAGCGTAAATCCTGTCACACGCAATTTATTAGAATTATGTTTTCAAAATAATCTGACCTGGATTTAGAATTATAGAGTTATTATTGGGCAGTCTTAGATTGGGTAGCTTTAGCCTCAGAAGGATGTTAAATACATTGTTGTTGGGTGCCTCTGATATACTTTGACTTACTTGTGACTTGTTCTAATTTGCATATATGAATTGCTTTAAGATGCTACTAAGTTGCAACTATCTGGTTCTGAGTTGCTTTTTCATTTATATTGACTAGAATTTGAATGAAAGAGAATTCAGATGCAAAGAAAATCCATAAAGTCCTAAGTATTTAAACATGTGCAGAGCCTGAGAGTGGAGCTCAGTACTTGCTTTGCTTTCATCTCACATGGGGTAACTTTGGCGTCACCTCTCTGGAACTTCCTTCTTAAGTTCTACAGACTCTACATGCACTCATCACCTAACAGGCTAGATTGTACCCCTCTGCAGCAGCTTTCTCTTTTAGCACACCGCACTCTCTGGGCCGCATGGTGTTGCAGGTCCAGAAGTGCACAGTTCCCATATCACAAAAACGTATAAATGTCCACACAGCACTTGTAAATGAAACAATAACTTGATTGAAAGGATGGTATTTACAGGCTTGCACTACTCCTGTTGGCAGACGTGGGGTAGATACTTAAAGGTAGATGTTGCATAAAGCAGTCTCTAAGCCAGTGCCCAATCCAAGTGATGTGTTGCTTGGCAGCACTAAAAGGTGACAGTCCTAGGGCCTATTGGTCAACTTCTACCCTTGATGGGTGAAAGGGGTCTCTCTCACTCTTATGCTTCTTTAGGGTACTCAGTCCTGTAGACCAGCCTGTCTGCTTTGCATAGGACAGAGTTCTGCTTCTCCTAGAATTCTTGAAGATCTCAAATATAGTGCTATATCTTCTTAATATTCTCGATATGTACATCTGCATATGCAATACATGCATGTACAAGCGCCAATTTGTGCAAAAAAAGGTAATAATGACTGGAGATCACAAATTCTCAAATTTATCATAAAGATTGATAATTAGAAGGGACATATGCAACAGGCCTCAATTTTTGCTAGATGTTCGATTCAATAGGCTTGTGTGATTGCGAAATCTTAAGGTAGCCATACATGGGATAAGCCTCCCAATACAAAAAATGTTAATAAATAAAGATCCCGATCACCCCAAAGCTCAGTTGACGGGTGTCCCCATTTAAACTATAGGTGCGCGCCCATACTCTGAGCGATGGAGAGCAGCGTGATGACATCATCACGTTGCTCTCCACAGCTCATCTGTTGGTCCCCACTTGGTACGTGGGGACCTTATGTCTATCCAAACACATAAGTAGAATTCAATTTCCGTCAGATCTACGTGAACAATTTATTGTTTCATGTCAACCTGATGGAAAAACTGAACCGTGTAAGGCCACCTTTAATTAAGGGAGAAGGAGTGAGGAGTTAATTTAATTGGCTGATCTTGTTTTTAGATTCTGACTTGTAAATCAGAAAAGATGAACCAGATAAGTGAATTATGTTCTTCTCTATAAGTTCTCTTGCAAGACAACTTTCCTAATTGAACGTGTCATCCCTGTCTACTGTTGTCAAGATATTGTCAAGATATTTTTGAGCAACATATGGTATCATATACCATATATACTTTTGAAAGCAGCACTGACTTTTACCCTGCTGTATAAATATCTTTAACAATATGGACTAAGTGACTTTTTGAAATAAAAATATATTTCAGAGTTGCTGCACTGGAAGTCTTCAGAGGCAGATGTTCCTTCTTTTATAGGCTGAACTTTGTTGAAGTTCTTTCTTAGATTTAAGGTCCATATTAAAAGGTAAAAGGTGGCTCTTCGAAGTTTCTGGCTGAAACATTTGTCTTCATGTTTACAAAAAAAAGGTTAAAAACAAAGTTGATTTAAACAAAAAGAACTAAAGTGCCCTGGTAATACGCTGTGCTAAAGTAGGCCAGGCAAGCTAGACAGACAGGAAAAATAATGGTTAATCTTTGTCACAGCTTTGGATTCAGTATTTGTGAATGTAGTATTTGGTGGCTAGATGGTAGACCATATAAGATATTATAACAAATAGCATCTCTAAGTAACAACATGCATACTTTTTTTGGTTAATAAATGTTTTTATTCAATATAACCTTTACTATCATGCTTAAATATGGTACATGGGTCAGTTAGAGCACATCATCAAAACTAAGTAATGCAACTGATTCATTCCAGTAATTGTTATTCCCTGGTATTGTCTTGCTTGGATCAAGGTTGATGTGCAATCTCTGCTAAATGACATTTTTTTTTGCATGATAAAATTCAAAGCTTTGCCAGTGTTCACAATAAAGCAAGTTTTCCGTAGTGCTTACAAATGACCTTTTATTTTTGAATGGAGATTTGTCCTTTAAATATTCTTGTTAAGCGAATACATTTATAAAAAACACACAACAACGACACAGTAATATACCACAATACTTAGTAGAATGTTAAACCCATTACTCCTTCAGCAAAAAATAGAGTAATGTTTGAAAACATTATTTAGTGCTTGTTAAAATGGTGGCAAGGTCCAAGGGGGTAAGGTGGGTCCCTTACAAACACATCTGGACTGGACGATAGCTGTCAACTAAACAAACAAAAACCCGGGTGACATACAGGAATTGATGTAATTTCCGGTATGCGGATCGTGGTTCTTTCGCGTTCCAAGTAACGGAAGTGACTTTGGTGCAGGGCTTACATCTCGGCTGGTTTAGCAGGGAGAGGTTGCTACTCTCCCTGCTAATGTCCCACTCTGCTTGTGCTGATAATGTGCGGGTGGGACATTAGCAGGGAGAATAACGCCCTCTTCCTGCTAGATCAGCGCAATTTTAAGAATCGGGGAGAAATCTGGGATTTCTTGAAATCTGGATTTGGCCAGCAATGCTACACTTCCCGTATCTGCTTTCTAACAAAAGAAAACATTAACTTTTGGCTAATTGAAAGGGTGTTTAGACAATGGTATAGGTATTATATTGGGAGTTAAGCTTGCTCCTATTTTGTTTTCCTTTTCCTTTACTGCAGAGACAATAGTGGAAAGTGCAATTGATGTCAATACAAAAAGGCATAGACAGCAGTAAATATATTATCTTTTCTTTAAACCCCTTGCTTTACAGTCTCTGTATCACTGTTGTAGAGATGTTCCATTGCTTTCTGTCTTAAACCAAAATAAAGGCCCCCATACACGTGTCGGATTCCCACCCGATTCCGGGCACGTGCACGCGAAACGATCGTGCCGGAATCGCGTGCAGCCCACCTTGTCCGATCGTTCGCGTCCGAGTGATCGGGGGCCCAGAATCGGATCCGACAGAGAACCAACATGTTGGTCTTTCTGATCCGATTCTGCACACATCAGGGGGAGTTGCCATTTAGGAATTTAGCGATCGGACACGGATCCGTCCAGGAATCCATGGGACAAGGTGGTATGCAGCGATCGGATATTCTTAATTGGCTGATTGATCGGAGCTCCGATTCCCGCTGAGATCGCCGGAATCGATCGGGTGAGTGATCAATTGGCCATGGAATCCGACCCGTGTATGGGGGCCTTAAGATGAGACACAAAAGGCAATAAAAGTCTAGCAGATGAAATAACATCATAAAACTATCATTATCAAATTTGCCTATTAAGCTGATGTCTACCCAAAAATCCAATATTTGGAAAGGATTTAGGACTAGTGTTGGGTGAACATCGGCTGTGTCCACCCGCGAACAGGCGGATCCGACTTCTGCCTGTTCATGGGGAAATTTGAATCAGAGCTATACAGGAAGTGAAATCAGCAATGTCACTTCCGTTATTTGGAATGTACAGTGTTCATAAACCGGAGGTGACGTCGGTCAGACACCACTTCCTGTCTGTGCCCAATAAAACACTAAAGATTGGGTGTCTCTACCTGGTCTCTAGTGAAAATAATTCTTCATACGGCTGGACCAGGTGAGGAAAGGTCTGGCAGGAGGAAGAATTATAGACTTCTTCTCGCTGGGAAAGGGGCGGGTCTAATACATACAATGTTCGCCCGAACTGTCCACATGGGGGACAGTTCGGCCTATCACTAGGATGGACATGGTTACTTCTCTACACCAACCTATTATATTTGTAGCAACCCTCCACTCTTTGTTGTGTTCTAGGCTGCCCCATTTCTATCATTTGTTTTTATAAGTCATGCTGCTAGGTTTTGTGCTTTTATACTTTATACGTGATATTTCAACATTAACTCTACATCTAGTTTCAAAGGAAAGTGAGGTGATACTTACAGTTAATACTTTTGCACACATTGTTCTGTTTTTCGATTAGCTGTTAATGCTGCCACACCCACCACTGGCACTGCTGTACAGTGCTTTGCAATGAGCACCAAGTAAAATGTAGGTACTTGCAGCTAATATATATAATTATGTTTTGGGCTTTTTTTTACACTGTAAGAATTGCTGTCCTTTCAACTATGCACATTGTTCTGCAAGTGCAATGGGTTGGGGTCCAGGGGACATGGTTTATGTGATTGTCTGCCTATTCCATTAGTGGGGGCCACTCTTCTAGAAGGGGTGCTGGAATCTTCTCCAGATTTTGACCTTTTCACCCCTTGGTGTGTGGTTAGAGAATGCACTAGTGTAAAGGACTCTTAATCAATATTACAGTGCCCAAAACTACTAGCGGGTCATGCAGTAAAATCCTGGTGTGAATTTGAAGATGAAATTAGGTGATGCTGGAGGAACTAAATCTAAATTAAACAAGATATCCATGGTTTTATGCTCATCATAGAGAACACATTTTGGCAACTTTAAGCCTGGTCTCAAAATCCAAGCCTAACAATTCAATACAAACTACCACCAACACTTCCTTTCTCAGGGTCGTCTTTTCATGATACCACATATAGAAAAAAGAGGAGGACTCATCATTTGTGTATGCTGTATGGTCGTTGTATAAATCACTGACTCAATCTCACCAAAAAGTTGTACATATCTGTATAGTGAGCCTGTTTAAAGCTGTACATAATGGCTCCCTGCTGCGTAAATGCTTCAAAGCGTTTGATTTGTCCGATGTTAGACATTTCATTCTTTGGCTGTTGTGCAGTATTCATTAAGTTGTTTGCTAGTCTGTGGTATACAAATCAGAGAGGCCCACACTGCTGATTTTTCAATCTCTAGACACCAGAATTTAATCTCCACTTGTAATTTAAAATAGTGAACCCTTATCTGCATTCCTTACATCAATGCTTTAGCGTTTTGCAGATTTTTATCTGAGTTTGCCATTTATAACCTCTTGGAAATTGCTGTGATAAAGGATGCATCAGCAGTTTTCAGTCTCATTGCTCTTCTCAGCCACACATCAAATCACTTCTAATGCATTAATGGATTGACCAAGAGGCTTCAGTGTCTTTTATTTTAGAAGAAAGTGTTATTTGTTATCCCACGCAAATAGAGAAAGAAATATCGGTCTGCAATGTCACATCTGAATTCCTGAATTTTATTGTAACATTTTTCACCTGCTCTGCCTGAGTGATGAAAGATTATTGGAGCTGTATTAACACAAGGGATGCTGACATCAAGCAAAATAGCTTTTAGAAGCGTTTGATGGAAATAGATATTCTGACTCCCCTGTAGTAAACTTGGCCTGCAGCAGTGACTCCCCCAACCCCCATCAGGAGAATAAAGATTGCTGCATTCATTCAACACTTTGGTAAGAGTTATTTTGCAACTCAGACATCGAAATGTCATTGATATAATATATATAAGTTGACGATATATATTCGAGTTGTCCGATGTACCCTGCAGCAGCGTGATGACATCATCACACTGCTGTTAGATCAGAGAAGCCGGGTAGAGACAGTTCTGCTCTCCCCTGCTCAGCCGAGCTTTGCCTGGAGACCAGCGATCTCCAGGCAAAGCATCAAACATCTACCGTATTTACGGTCATGTCCGATAAGGCTGTTTTTGAGCTGGATTGATTTGTCCTGCTCGAAAACAGCAATGGGGGCAGATTATATGGGTCAGATAGACGGCCGTGAGCGCGCACGGCGCTTGAAACGGCCATTGATTTGACCCATATCTTCACGTCTGTACCCTGCTTAAATCATCCAGTTCATCTATCTATCTATCTATCTATCTATCTATCTATCTATCTATCTATCTATCTATCTATCTATCTATCTATCTATCTATCTATCTATCTATCTATCTATCTATCTATCTATCTATCTATCTATCTATCTCAAAACAACAAATATATATATACTAGAACATATAAAATATCATAATTGTATTTATGTTAATTTAAAATCAAGAGAAAATGCACAAACATTTTGATGAGGAAAAAGCAAAACCTGAATGTTGATTATAGTCATTTGAATTTAGACCGGCAGTGCCTACATAAAGTTGTATTACAGACAGATGCAATGCTAAGGCATGGACATGTTTCGCCCCCTTGATATGCTGAAACAATAGAGTGAGAGACACAGTCATGAAGCTGTGTTCTAATGAATGGTCAAATATCCAGATGCTCTAACAGAGTCCCCCTCAGAGGTGTGACAACATTTGCATCAATTTAATGAATTTAATTGATTCATAATCTCTTTACATACACACATATATCTATAAGCATCACCTTTACAAAGGGTTGCAAAATTTGGGAGGAAAAATCCACAGACCCTGAACATGGTATCATCACAAAAATGTGCACACAATTAGAGATGGTCAAAATGAATAAAATTAGTTTCTACTTAAATTTCGAGTTTCCCAATCAAATTTTTTCAAATTCGCATAAAGCCAAACATTCGCATAAAGCCTAAAATTCGCATAAGGTCAAAAATTCACATAAGGTGGAA
>CM070034.1:34910105-34937582 GCA_036250615.1 Ptychadena robeensis | reverse complement strand
TCATTGTACGGATGTATAATATTTGAAATGAAAAATAAAAATAAAGTGTTAAAAAATAAAAAAAATGATGCCCTTTCCTTCAGATACCAAACTTAGGTTTTCCTTGACCTCCTGGGCATTCTGCCCAAGTTAACTCGGGGTGTGTTTTAGCTTTTAAAACTCATTCCGAGTAAACAACAGACAAACTCACCTATTCGCCGAAATCTCCCAGCGATTCTGCATATAAGCAGACCCGCCGATGCTTCCAAGTCCGAGTATGTGGGTGCATAGGGTGCACGCTGCTCTCCTGCTGGTTCCCAAAGCACTACCCTGCACACAAATTCCACATGCCTCCCAACACGACCGCACAGACATCCGTACTGGCAGCGCAATCTGGCAGCGTCAACTGGTGGGGGATGTATGAGTGATATTTGGTTAGTGGTGGAGATGAAGAAGCACCACTAGCAACGACACCCCCCCCCCTCGCTATCAACTTTTTCCACTAGCATCCCCCCAACAACTTATTGTTGAGGGGGGTGTTGCTTTTTTAGAGCATATATCAAAGTTGTGAGATGTGTTTGCAATGCCTAGGAGGTTAAATATGGAATCTGTAACAAAGTGTAATACTATTACGCATGTGACTGACTTCAAATGTCAAATAAAACTTAAACAAAACGTATAAAACAATCTTGTGGGCTAGATTTGCACCCAGGCCAGAGTATGACATCTCTGTCTTTGTTTCTTTAGATTTGTTGAGTTTTGTTTCTGAAAAGT
This sequence comes from Ptychadena robeensis, assembly GCA_036250615.1. NCBI lineage: Eukaryota > Metazoa > Chordata > Amphibia > Anura > Ptychadenidae > Ptychadena > Ptychadena robeensis. The sequence continues at coordinate 34,936,829 of CM070034.1, read as the reverse complement.
ATTTACTGGTATCACATGCTCATGTTTGAAAAATTTACATTTTTATTGAAAATAAAATCAAATTTTATAGCAAAGTTTGGAAAAAATTATACTAATTACTCTATAAAATGTAATGTTTCTAGCTGTCATGTTTATACAAACCCCAGTCAACTACAACCTATTTAGCCTTTAGACACTGCTGCATAGCATGGCCCCTGGCACCAAAATATGGGGAACCCTGTCTTTTATTCACACTGAATGGATTATCAGTTGTCAATCACATCCCACATGTCAAAACACCTTGGCAACCATCTCTCATCAATGATCTATATATGTTAGCTATCTTGGAAAAGCTTAGAGGTGTATATGAGCAATTTATGTTCAACAAAATCTGCATATCTGCACTTGTGTTTAGATTGTAATATTTTGTAAAATGAGAAGAATATTTGTATTGGAACAGCTTCTGAGGGAACCATATCCAAAGGTTTCCTATACAACATAAAATATTGTAGACCCACAACCATTATAGTTTTCCTTTGAAGCACTGTCTCCTCTTTCAGGGGAATTCCTCTGAATATATTGGTTATTTAACATGAACACAGGCTTGGGAGAATATTACTGTTTTAATATATCATCCCACAAGTGTCCAGACCTACAGCATAAAATGTTGTTCTTGTTTAAAAAGTTGGCTGCTGGTGACTAGTGTTGAGCTCGAATATTCGAATGGCGAATATTTTTCGCGAATATCGGCAATTCGAGAATTCGCCAATATCTCGAATATGTCGGCGGATATTCGCAATTCCGAATATTCGCAATACGGCCATGTATTGCGAAAATAATATTCGCATTGCGAAAATAAACATAGCATGTGACCATTCATTTTAAAGATTTTTGCGATGCGAATATTATTTTCGCAATGCGAATATTATTTTCGCAATGCGAATATTATTTTCGCAATCCATGGTATTACCGCGAATATTCGAATTTCCGAATATAGAATCGAATATTAGTAGAATTATTCGCGAAATATCACGAATTCGAATATTGCCTATGCCGCTCATCACTACTGGTGACTGTCCCAAGACTCTGAGCCAACAGCTCCCATGGAAACTTTTCCACTTTGAAGTGATGTTCTCTGAAGTATGCTTTTGCATTTGTTAACAGACATTTGTTTTACCAGTTAACTGTTTTTCAGATTTTTCTCCAAATCCAATGTATTTTTTTAAATTGCATTATTTACTTACAGGTCTATAAATTGTACCTGGGCATATGTTTTACAGCGTAATAATTTCCAATTATTTCAAAGTTGTAGAAACAAATTGTAGGACTGTATTTATTTTTATTAACCTAGAAAAGCTAAGAATGTGTGTCAGCATATCAGCTTAATAATGATTATGATGATCATGATAAAATAAAAAGAAACCAACTCAAAAACTATTTTTGTCTTTTATACTCTTTTTAATCATCCAGTAGAGGATAAATGCATTTCTGAAAACCTGGTAAATAAAGATGTTGAGTTTTTTATGGCTTTTCTGTATTTAATTTTAGGACTCTAAGTGCACTAAAGTGATGTTCTAGCATTAACAAACCAGACTATTTGTATATACATTTACCTTGTAACTTCCAAAGTTCTTAAAATTTGAAGAAAGTTTAAACTTTAAACACATACCCACCATAAATGAGGTCCTGGCCCAATGCCAATGCAATCCAGGCATAAATGACTTTATCTCTGCTGCACTCTTTGCCTGTAGACAAGCCCCAACTCAGCTTTGGAAGGTTTATTTGCCCCCAGGTTTTGTGTGCACAGAAGATGACGTCTGGTAACAGGGATTGGCCAGGACCAGGAACCCACCAACAAGGATAGGTGGTTACTAATGATATATTTGATGGTAAATAATAATACATTTAATAATGTAATATTATTTTTTAACCGGTGATGCAGCCAGTAGTACAAATACTGCCTTTGGATAGCTCCCTGTTATGGTGGTTGAATGTAGCTACCCTTGGATAGTGATGGCCGAACTTTGGCCAGGTCTGTCTGCAAACTAGCGGATCCCTCCTGTTCATGGGAAGATTCAACTTCCCCGCCTGTTTGCGGGAAATTTGAATAAAAAAAGAACAGCCTGACGTCACTTCAGGTACCTCGAATGCACAGTTTCCGGTTTTGATATCCGGACATAATGTCACTGGCGTCACTTCCGGTTTAAGCTGGTTTTCTTTCACGAGAGACCTGCTTCTCTCTGTAACCTCTCGTGAAAGAATTATTCAACTGGCTGGATCTTCCTGCTCCTGATCCAGCCAGCCTTCTTCTCGACGGTGAACAGCCATACTGTTCGCCGGAGAAGAAAAGCAAACATGTTATATTCACGGCCGAAATATCCGCCTTGCAAAACAACAAAAGTTCTATTACATACATTACTTAGCATGTTAATTATTATGTGAAAGGCACTTATACCCCACCAGCAACCCCAAGGAAACCCAATCTCAGAGGACTATCCACAGCAGGCAGCATTTCACCACGTTTTGGCGGAGGGATCCGTTCAGCCACTCCCCTGTGGATGTGCACAGTATAGTCCAGGGGCCCTGTTGCCTTGTCGTTGGGGTGGCATGTTCACTTTGAACATGATTGTGCCACAGGAGATTCCCAAGTCACTTGTTTACCAATCCTTCAGCTCCAGGTAGAAGGGGTAAATCACCAGGATAGCTGGTGTTGGTAGTGTTTGTGTGGCCAGGCGCTTATATAATATGTTCCTGTTTCCTCTTCCTGCAATGTACATAATGCGCACATGAACTTTCTGTGGACAAATGCATGCTTCAGCAGTATATAAATATCAAAATATCACGCTTTTTTTTTAGATCTAAACAAAAACAAAACTTTTATCTAAGTAAAATATTTTTTAAGGAAAAGAAATGACAATTATGGTAGAACAATTAAAGGGTAATAAAGCAATGCTGTTTACATTTTAGATGTTTTGTTTCTCTGTCTAAGCTCATTATCCTCTAATAGCTATCGGATACATATGGTTACAGCCCATCCTGGTAAACCTGTGCAAGTAGCATATTTTTAACTGTCTGAAAGGAACAGTATGAGACCGGCAGTTTTTTTTCTTGCTGTCACAGTCGACATAATGTAATAAAGTGCCTCCAGGATATAAGACATTTTAAATCATAGTGATGCACGACAGGGAAACCATAATAACAATTATAAATCCTTCATTACATTTTTCATTTGTAATACTAGTTCATATTATTATTCTTTTTTATGTCACTTCAACCCGGTAAAGAAAATGATGGCAAATATAACAATTGTAAATTGTTTGTGAGCCTATGTGAGGCATGAGGCAGCTCCCAATTTGAATTTTGCTGAAAGCAAAAACATAATGAGATAGGTGCAATATTATTAGCTAGCTTCTCTCTCATTTGCATAATGATTGTAACAAATGTTGGGAATAACAATTTTCAAGAACAAGGAAGAAAAAAATCTAAATATCTGCAAATCTGTAATGACAAGTAATTAAATGGAAGGGAAAGTGTAGAAAGTTGTGAGAAAAAATAATAGGCAACATTTAAGACACACAAGGTATTGCAGATCCCTGGGGGTGGTCCCAAGGTAACTCTGTCCAATGAAATAAGATACGTGGTTTACTTCTAGGCTTCTTATTATATCTGGATAAGTACTGCCACAAGCTACATTATTATTTTACTGCCAGCATCACAGAAACTGGAGATATCCAAAATAGATGAGCTCTAGCTTCTCGTGGCTTCTATGCACGCTTATAGCAAATCTCCAGGCAGAGCATTTACTCAAAGGGCAAGAAAAACTGTTGACATCATTAAAATTTCTAATTAAACAACACTAAAGCCCCCCATACACCTTACAATACTACCATACAATTTCTGTACAATCAACTTTTCTTCTACCATGCGGACTTTTTTTAAACCTTCCAATCACTATGTATTCTATCAGGGAGGACCCGGCACTACATAGTTGTTGGTAGATCTAATGGAAATTGTATGGAGTTATCTAAAGATGTATGGGGGGCTTAACGGAGATTTTCTTTTCTGGCAACATGCCCAAAATTCTTGCACTACATGCCCATATAAAGGACACTATGTGCATTCTAAGTTACCTCATTTTACTTATATACATTAGAGATGGTCGAATTTTTTTTTTTAAATTCGACCATTTCGACGGTTTCGACTTAATTGCAAAGTCATGGTATCATCACCAAACTTGCTGGAGATGTAGAGAAGGGTTGGGGGTACATTCCGAAAAAGAAAGTATGTGTCTAACACAAATAGTTTTTTCACAAATTAAGTTCAAAGTCAAGTAAAAATTTCCAAAATCGGAATTTCGACTTTAACTTTGAACTTAATTTATGCAAACATTACATGTGCTAGAGCAAAACTTTTTTTTTTTCAAATGTTCCTCCAACCCTTGTCTACATCTCCAGCAATTTTGGTGATGATAACCTGTTCAGGGGCTTTGCAATCAGCTCACAAAGTTAGCAAGTCGAAAAGTTCGACCATCTCTAATATACATAGAACAAACCACCATTTAGACAGAAGTGCACAAGAACCTCCTACACAAAATACTAAGTTCCTTATAAAACTGATATTCATGCTTCTATGTACTTGGACTGGAAAATATGTCAAAACTATATATAAGTCTTCACCAGGGGTTAGCAATCTGGGGCTCTTTAGCAGGTTTGCTCTGGCTTAGCTTGCAAGCCTCCTTTCTCCCTGCCACAAGTGTATACACGCTGAAAGGAAGAGAGAGAGTAGCTAAGATCAGGGTTGAAGAAGCAGCGGTGAAATATGTCAATAGAAGAACAAGGCATCGATGATCGGAGCGGTGGTGCAGGGACTAAAGTAGGGAGCTGAGATCTCCATTGTGGCTCCTTGCTCTGCCATCCCAAGCATCCCCACCTGTCAGATGCAAAACATTGCTGACTGCTGGCTTACACCAAAAACTTGCTGAATAGTATACACTAGACATTGAGTTAACAAGTAGAAGGCAATGTCAGTCTGGACAGGCAGTCCCTATAAAAATACCAAGCAGTCACTGGATAAATACATGACACAACAAGCCACATATTAATAGCAATTTAAAAGAAAAATGGTGTCCACCACTTGTACAAAGAAACCAAAGAAAATCTAAGTATAGAGCAATGCTTTACTATACACCCAGCCTTGTTAACAAAAAACAGAAAACACAAATATACAGAATATTTGCATGTAGAGGATCAGATGATTGAGGTGTAAACAACTTTACGCCATACACTTTGCAAATTATAAAACATTTGTTTGAGGAAATTAGAATATTTTATTACCCAATCCTATCTATCTATCTATCTATCTATCTATCTATCTATCTATCTATCTATCTATCTATCTATCTATCTATCTATCTATCTATCTATCTATCTATCTATCTATCTATCTATCTATCTATCTATCTATCTATCTATCTATCTATCTATCTATCTATCTATCTATCTATCTATCTATCTATCTATCTATCTATCTATCTATCTATCGTGACCAGGGTATGCACCACATGTGTATATATTTGTGAATTGTATATACTGCCCTTTGTCACCCTATTCTGTATAAAAATGTGTATATGACTTTAAATTTTCCTTGCATTACTCAGTAGCAGGTGCAGGGATGACTAATGGCTTTTAGCTTCCCGCTCTTTTTCTGGCCATACATCAGTAGTTTTGGTTTCTGCCTGGAGATAACTTACTGCCTTTCTCCTTGCAGAGGGTATAAATATACCTCCCTAGGCCCGCCTTAGCCAGAGTTGGGTTAGCTCCTGAACCACCTACATCCAGTGCCGTTCAACCTGATTTGGAGCAATCTCCTATCCTTTTCCTGGGTTCTCCCGCAGGCTGTCCCCTAGCAGTGCCTGGGACCAAGGACCCCCATCTGATGTGACCGAAAGGGTTTGTCCCATGGACTAGGACTGCCTTCCCTTGAACGTGCTCAAGCAGATGGTTGCGGCTACCAGTAGGTGCTAAAGTTAGGTAGACGCAGGATTCCTTCCTACTCCACCTCACCTGCCCGCTATTCCCTATTGCCCTGATCACTGGACTGGACTGGACTGTACCTGACACCCTCTTACCACCCTGCAGCTGGTAGCACCTTTACTTTGCAACAGTAGTTCCTCAAGTGTGTGCCCCATTCCCAGGCTTGGGTTTGGTGTTTGGACTGTATATATTCCCTCTAGTAAAGACTGTAAATATCCCCCTACCAGCTGCCTGTGACTCAGTTTATTCAAGTGTGTGAGCCTAATACAGTGTATTTGAACATTCCAAAGAATCTGGTCGTTCGGAGCAACAGAATGCCCTCCACGACACTACATCTACATCTACTACATCAGATCTATCTATCTATCTATCTATCTATCTATCTATCTATCTATCTATCTATCTATCTATCTATCTATCTATCTATCTATCTATCTATCTATCTATCTATATATAAATACACACTCACTCTTTCTCTATAGACAAATTTTTGCACACTGTTATAATATTATTTACATCAATCTCTTTCTTAAAAATAAAAATAATAAAAATTAAAATTTCCCTTGCAGCAGCAGCTGCAGGGACTGACACTTTTCTAGCATAAGTAATCCATAGAGAATACTTTGTGCAATTAGAATGAATGAAAATAAATTAATTAAATATTCTCAGTAACATTAAATGCATTCAGAAAATTAGAGACCATCTGTAAGTTTATTTGTACATATTTAAAAGGGAAAAAAGAAAAATGTTTGGTATATTAAGTCAAGTTATAATGAGCTCCTAGTTTATCACTTATTGCAGATCAGTCATACGCAAACAGCTGTTTTTCATATGTTGTGGAACTACGTTTTAACTGATATTTAAATGTAAATGTACACCTACATAGCCAGCAGCCTTTCTGACCTTATAGACTCTAGAATAAAGAATCAATCATTTGTCTCTCTAGATTAGTATTAATATTGGTGAGACTCTTGTCTATTCCGAATGGCTTTCTATATTAGTTTTAGCATCCAAACATTTTGCTGGATCTGACATAAGTGATCACTTGTCCAGTACTTATGAAGGTGGTTCAAAACTTAGGGGTTCCAAGAATATGTAAACTAGCTTAGCAGAAAATGTTTAGGCAGCTGAATTATAGCAAATAGCTTCTAGAATGAGGTTGTCCATCTCTAGTGATGGCCGAACTGCCCGCAAGGCGGACAGTTCGGCCGCGAACAAGCATGTTCGCCCTCCTTCCCGCCGGCGGACAGTACGGGTGTTCGACCCGCCCTGTCCGCCGGCGTGAAGGAGCCCTCTATTCTTCCTCCGGTGGGATCATAAGCAGCGAGATCCCGCCGCAGGAAGAATGTTTCCACTGAAGACCGGGTAGAGAACCCGGTCTTTCAGTGGAAAGCCGGCTCGCACACCCGGATATGACGTCAGTGACGTCACATCCGGTAAGCACACCAGGAACTATGCGTTCCAGGTGCCGGATGTGACGTCACTGACGTCACATCCGGGTTTTCAGATTCTAATTCCCCTAGCAGCGGGGAATTTGTATCTGTCCGCGAACGGGCGGACGGCGGACTTTTTTAAAAGTCCGCTCCGCCCGTCCGCGGACGAACATGGCCGAGGTTCGGCCATCCCTATCCATCTCTAGTGGTGGAAGATTGACCTACACAACATGAGGATTAAGAAGGTTAGCTCAAGAGGAACTATCATCAAGTATTGTCTTTTCCTACAGACAGACCCTTATTCGGAAAAAATTACATTAACTGTGTTACACACTCCAGACAGACCTAGACCACAAGCAACTTCCTGTTCTAATCACTTCTCTTACATAGATCCTTTTAGCTTTGCTTATACACAGGCATCTGTGAGAGTAAATGACCACAACATGGGTGCAATCAGTTGGGATACTTTACTTGATCAATATTTTTACAGTTTGTCACTTTTGCCATGCCCAGTCAATAGGGTGCATTCATAGGATTTTAGTTACAGAACGGTCCCGTCCTCAACCCAAAGTGTTTCTGCTGCCCAGGTGTAAATAAGTGTTCAGTCCCTATAAGTTCCTCTGGGCTGTCCCTCATCCTACACTAAGTCCAGGTAGGGGGAATCTCTGAAACTCAAATGCTGCTGGCTTTTGTTGTAGTCCCACAGGCTCCCAGAGGGATTCCTCTCCAGACATGATCACAGATCAGGACACTATTGGCCCCTCTTATCTAGGCCTTTTATATCCCCTTGAGGAACAGCACTACAGGGGTATAATAACCAGGGCTGTGGAGTTGGAGTCGAGGAGACATTTTTGGGTCCCTGGAGTCAGAGTCGGCAAAAAATGGACCGACTCCGACTAAATTTAAATGGGAATCATTTTTTTTTTTGTAAATTAAAAAAAAATTACTTCAATGTCGCGATTAACAAACAGTGATAATGAACATAATGACTTCTCTGCTATAAGAATAAATGCATGCAGCGCATAACATTACAGCGCCCACTGTGACCTTAGCCTAAAGGCCCCCACACACGGGGGCCGACAGACCAGCTCAGATGAGCTCTAGAGTGCAGAGTGATGAGGTCATCCCGCTGCTCTCCAGAGCTGACAGCAAGACGCCGGTCTTCACTGAGACTAACAGCATCGGCCAGAGATTATCGGACATGTCCGTTCTCTGGCCGGCCGAGCTGTGGGGCGACAGCGATCTGTCACCCCATGTGGGCTCCCCCGATCAGCATACACACACGCCCATCGGTCAGCAGCAAAATCGGCCGCCGCTCGGTGCGTGTATGGTGGCCTTAACTCTCGCTGATAATGAAGTAAATGTTTGTTGCCGGACTAGAGACGCTTGTATAGGTGAAGGGAATGGAGAGACAATAGTTCAAGCCTGAACCGTAAAGCATTTGGAAAACCGCTGTCATTCAGCTGAGGCGACAAATACTTAGATTGTTAGCTTCAACTTTACACATGACTATGGGATTCCAGGGAAACCATGTATCATATTTGAAGTGCCCCTTCGCCCTGCCTCTTCTTGGAGCCTTCCACTGCCCTATCTTCAGCAGAAGATCAGAACACTAAAGCTTGGGACACACGGGTAGATCTGTAACAAGATTTGAGTACAATCTCACGGTAAATGATTGTACTCTGATCTGTTTACAAACCTACCCGTGTGTGCCTTCCTTCGGGTGGGATCAATAGAGCCGGCTCGAAGGAACTTGATTGAACGGGGTTCCAACATATTGAAAAGACCCCGTTCAATCTCCAATACTTTGCATGGAGACATGAGACTTCATGGAAAGTATTAAAACAGCTGTGGCTCTTGCCTCCTCCACAGCCGTCGGCTGTCAGTGTGAAGGGGTGGAGCCAGCACTCCTCACTTGGAAGCTGTGTGAGCTGCTTCTCCCCAGCTTGTGGCGTGTTGTAAATCACACACTGCAAGCTGGGGATAACGGGTCCCCATTGAACAGAAATCGATGTGCCCATATGTCACAGCGTGGTGCCTAGCTTAAGGAAAAAGCAGCAGCATCTTCTGCCTAACTCCCTTTCTCTGCTTTAATTGGCCATTACAGTGTTGGTTTCCTAGCAAGTAGTTCTGTGGTTAATGTATGATGCCTTCCTTTCCTTCAATGGATGTATACAATACATTAGCATATTACATACAGAGGAGTCGGAGTCGAGGAGTCGGAGTCGGAGTCAGAGTCAGAAGAATCTGAAACTGAGGAGTCGGAGTCAGGGAATTTATCAACCGACTCCACAGCCCTGATAATAACAGGGGTGAACTTTTGAACTATTGCATTTTCACCTCACTACAGTAGTACGTGCAAAGTTGTCTGTTGCCCAGGAATGAATAAGTGTCCAAACCCAATGCCTAACTTTCTTTGTGGCTGTCTCTCATCCTTCCTCATCCAGGATAATCTCCAACAGTCACATGATGCTGGCTGGTGCTTGTACTTCACTACAACAGTAAGTGTCAAAAGTAAAGGTCCTCATTTAGAAGTGGCATTCAAAATCGGACAATAATTTCAACGGACTTTATGAAAAGGGATGATTTCAAAAGTTCTGTTAGTTTAGAAAATTTTTGTCAAAACCGACATACTAAAAAACTTTTTTCAAAATGAGACAGATATGAATAATAGCCAACATTATTTGGTCACATTTAATGATCAGTATGAGTTCAAGGGTTTTTCTAAGAAATCAAAGTTAATTCAGTCTTTCAGCCTAATTTGTCAATTAACACATCAGTGTCTATTATGTTTAAAGGAAAATAATACTTTTGGGAGGGAAAAAAAGGAAATAGTTTCTGGTTTATATTTTACATTTATAATTACTTTCTATTCTGGTCTGCTGCTATCTAAGGTTTTGTAAAGGAAGAAGGTGTAAATGGTTGCTTATATGTAACCAAGGCCTAGCCTACTCTCATAATAATGCAATAAACATGCTTTCACTCAATCCATTTCAATACTTTTTTTTTATTTAGTAGATTTTAAATATTTGTAAGTTGCTAGCAAGGAAAGAGGGATGGGTAAGGGTGGTATCATGATAATTTGCTGTCTAATGATTATGTGCAGGAAGAGGAGAATGAGCGTAGTACAATACCAGCATCTTTCTATTAACATTCTCTATTATAAAAAAAAGCTAATAATTTGCTGGTTGACTGCTGACATTTTTATGGAGCAGCCTTCCTATGTCTCACAGCACCCATGTGTACTTGCTGTTATTCCTCCTCCCATTCTTGGCTCACCTACTAGAACAAAGATAATAATGAAGAAAACCCTATTTTCATATGCTACAACTAGAGATGGTCGAATTTTTCAACTTGCTAACTTTGTGAGCTGATTGCAAAGCTCCTGAACATGGTATCATCACCAAAATTGCTGGAGGAACATTTGAAAAAAAAGACTTTTGCTCTAGCACATGTAATGTTTGCATAAATTAAGTTCAAAGTTAAAGCCGAAATTCTGATTTTCGAAATTTTTACTTGGGTTTCAACTTAATTTGTGAAAAAACTATTTGTGTTAGAGACATACTTTCTTTTTTGGAGTGTAGCTCCAACCTCTCCAGCAACTTTGGTGATTATGCCATGTTCAGGGGCTTTGCAATTAAGTCGAAACCGTCGAAATGGTCGAATTTTTGGAAAAAAATTCGACCATCTCTAGCTACAACACGTTGGTTATGTTACCTGTGTCTAATGATTATCAATATGGCCCAGATGAACTTGTTGGGCATGCGCAGTATTGTGGGGGAAAAATGTCACACTACTGTGTATGCCCAACACCTACTTTTAAGGGCTGCTGCAGTGTGCCGCTGCCCTCCTACTTACCATTGCAGTCCTTGGCACCCTGTTTAATGGTGATTTCTGTTCTGCTGGGATCTGCTCCTTAGTTCCCTCCCAGCTATGCTCACAGCATGCTGTTGGTTTTGCAGCACTTCCTAAAGGACCAGCGTGTGTTACTTCCTGGGTTTTAAGGGATTTGTCATGTATCCTGGCTGACCAATAGTGCTCCTCCTGCAGCAATATAAAGGACTCTGCCCTTCCAGCTTTGCCTCAGTATCAAGGTCCCTGCATTGTGCTGACTTCCATTGGTGTTCCTGTGCTATACATTCCTGCCTATGTTCTGAGACTCTGCTACCTGACCTGTGCCGTCTGTCTGACGATGCCTGTGTCTCTGGTGCCTTCCTTGCTGTCCTCTGGACCAGCTACCTTGTGTGCCTACCCTCCCAAAATTTATCAGAATCCATTCATACAAGAGAATGGATGTAATTAAATATATGTGCGCAAACTTGGTCATCAATTACAAGAAACGTTTGACCTCTGTGCTTGCAAACAAGGGTTTTTCCACCAAGTATTAAGTCTTTTTTTGTTAGAGGGTTCAAAAACTTATTTCACTCAATGAAATGCAAATCAGTTGCTATCTTTTATTTAAAGTAATTTTTTCGATTTTCCTTTTGATGTGCTATCTGCCACTGTTACAATAAACCTACCATTGAAATGATACTGTTCTGAGACTTTTAATTTCTTTGTCATTGGACAAACTTACAAAATCAGTGAGGGGTCAAATAATTATTTCCTCCACTGTATATTGTGTACATGGTCTCCTTAACAAGCCATTTTCTCTGTACTAGATGCACCAAGAGTCACCTATATGACCTATCCTTATGATTGTACCGACTGGCTAGGAATACAACCACCATCAGTGCAGATTCTCCGCTCAAGCTCCCCCAAAACTTCAGTAGACTACTATCCAGCTGATCTTGGATAACCTACTTATACTTATAAGTAAACTATACATCATCTGTTGATTAGAGATGGTCAAATTCTTTGACTAGCTGATTTTATGAGCTGATTGCAAAGCCTCTGAAAATGGTTTCATTACCAAAATTACTGGATATATATATATATATATATATAGAGAGAGAGAGAGAGAGAGAGAGAGAGAGAGAAAGAGAGAGAGAGAGAGAGAGAGAAGGGTAGTGGGAACATTTGAGAAAATATTTTTTTAGCTCTAGCACATTTCGATTTTTGCAATTTTGACTTGACTTTGAACTTTGTGCAAAAACTTTGTTTTTAATTTGTGTTCGAGCAATGCTTTTTTTTTTTGCAGTATACCACCAACCCTTCTCTACATCTCCAGCAAGTTTGGTGTTGATACCATATTCAGGGGCTTTGCAATTAACAAAAAATTGTCAAAATGGTCAGATTTTTTAAAATGGCCATCTCTATTCACAGCTTTCTAAAACAGTACAACATTCAGATGTAGTTTTTTTCTAATGACGCCTGAGCCCAGAAGGCCAGGTCTTAGGAGGAGTTATGCAGATATCAAAATGCCTTGATAGCTGGTGTTAATCTGAAGGAAAGGGTGTTTCTGGACAGGCTTGCATGCAGACTGTTCTTATTTCAGCCTGTGATACTCAGCCTCCATTATTAAAAAAACATAAATCCATAAATGAAAATAGTGGGTCAGGGGTAGTCCTAGATAAAAATGTGACCTTACTGACTAAAAATTATTGGTAATGCATTTCCCAATATATAGTTCACAATATTAGGTGTGTTGGGGTTACATAAATGTACATTGCAGGTTTATAAATTATGAACTTTTATTAATATTATGCCTCCATATTCTGAATTAACTTTTAGTTAGTTTTTTTAGGATGATTTAAATATACATATTAAATATACATAGTATGATTTAAATAGTCAGCCTTCATGAAACCTAGGCAAGCATTTATCAGAATCCATTCATACAAGAGAATGGATGTAATTAAATATATAGCCAGCTGTTATCAGCTCACTGGATACAATGCACCGTACAAAGCAGTTGAAAATATTCCCATACATATAATATATAGAAAATAGCAAATGGATTTGAATTATTCAGTAGATAATGCATACAGAGCTTTCTCGTGTCAGCATGCATTAAACTAATAAACATCAAATAAAAATGCACAGCAAAATGAGCTAAATATACTACACCTAGTTTGGGATTCCAATTCCCTAAAGTCCTATGTGGACTAATCACAATGGAGACAGGAAGCCAGGACCCTAAGGTAATGTTGTTATATGGAAATTCCATGCTAATAGTTTGCTTTCAGCCTGTAAAAATAGCTGCTAAGGTAGTTGCACAATCCAAAAAGAAATCATACCAGAAAAATACCACTTTATCAATTCACCTTCAAACTAAATCTTTTGCCTTTTGTATTGCTATTGTAATTGTACATGCTTTGCGCACATCTATAAGACAGCCAATGATGCAACGTGCAACAGGAAGTAACAACTATTGCAATTGTGTTAGAAATGTGTTACACACTCCCATTTAAGTTTATCTTGTAATGCATGTTATTTTTTGTTTTTGACGATATCATAAAAATGTGCAGGAAAATGGTGGACAGCTAATGAGTCTGCTTACCCTCCTGGTCATACCAAGCCCCTGCAAAGGGCCTGCCAGGACAGAAACAGTGGGACAGTGAATGAGTCTACTCATTTCTCATCCACATCTGCTTTTGTGGGCAATGTGGATGAAAAGCCCTGCTAGGCAAAGGGCCTGCTAGATCAGAAACAGTAGGGCAGTTAATGAGTGCTCTAATTTTTCATCCACTTCAGCCCTTGCTGGTCAACAAGAGAAAGACGGCAGCAAGATGTGCCCCCCTACCCCTAAGCCTGAACAGGCTCAATGCCATACTTAAACAAGAGTCTGCTGGGTTGTATACAAACCACAATTTTGGGTAATACATTGGGACACATATTGTTGTGTGGTTGTTTCAATAAACTGTTTTATACACAGTATCTGTGTGTTTCTTCCTAGTTCCATTTTAAACCTTCATGGGTATGGTTAAAGGATTAGTGTAAGAGTCCCAATGACCCCTTTCTACTATGTACTGCAACCAGGGGCCCACTCTGAAGTCAGGCGAGCAATGCAGTCATGTGCAATGTATCTAAGGCTGCATTGGTAATTTGCCATCTTTAGCCACTATTGACCTCTGTCTAGCCAAACATGCACCAACCTTCATCTAACTTTGCAAATGCATTTGGTACTTTTCTGTAACAATTATTACTTTTAATACTGTAATTTTGAAGGTGGAAGGACCCATTGACACATGTGTGCTATGTGTTTAACAACAATTGCTCAATTTACACATTTTATGTTTTGGGAGTACAAGGAGGTTAGCATGCATTGGACAGAGAAGGCAACAAGACAGTCTAATGAACTGAACCAAAAAGTGTACCAATGGTTGCCAAAAAGTTTACTTTTTGGTCAACAAAATGCATTCCAGCACATCTACACAAAGATGTAGGACTATTGTGTTTGAGGTCTGAGTTAGAGTAACAACTAAAATATGTAGCTGGGTCCAGTCGAGGGGTCAACAAACAGTGTACTTCAAAACCTAAGGCTGGTCCTAGTATTCCAACGATAGAGATTATCAATATTGCTTCTGTTCCCCCTAGTACCAACGTGCTCTTACCAAACAGGAAAGAGGCCATAGTATAAACTGTGTGTGTGAAGGGGCAAACACTAATAAGGAAGAATTCAGAAGACAATCTTAATTTTCTTCTTTTAAACCATCCTATTTTCAAATGTTGGTACTCATGCAAAAAATAGCACATGGAACCCAATATGCAGGAGCTTGGTTTCCCGTTTCTCACAAAGTTGCTGTGCAATTTCCAAATATTGAGCATGAATATTCCAATAGCAAATATTTTTGTTCAATATCGTCTGTTCGAGAATTGGAGAATTTCATGCATATGGCAGTGGATATTAATGATTTCAATTATTCGAGATATTATGCACTGTAAGCTTATGGCCATGCCATGCAATAATATAATCACAGTGCGATAATAAATACCACATGTGACCATTCATTTCATCATGAAGATAATTATAATTATAATAGATTATATTATCGCAATGAATGGCCATACGTGCAAATTTCATATTTACAAATATGGAATGGAATATCAGTAGAATTATTCACAAAACATTGCAAATTCTACAGGGAGTGCAGAATTATTAGGCAAGTGGTATTTTTGAGGAATAATTTTAAACAACAACCATGTTCTCAATGAACCCAAAAAACTCATATCAAAGCTGAATAATTTTTGGGAATTAGTTTTATTTTTGTTTTTTATTTTAGCTATTTTGGGGGAATTGGTGTGTGCAGTGACTATTACTGTGCTAATTATTAGGCAACTTAAAAAAAAACTAATTTATAATTATATACCTGCATTTTCAATTATTTATTTTTACCAGTGAACCAATATAACATCTAACATCACAAATGACATTCTGACATTCAAAAAACAAAACAAAAACAATCAGGCATGACCATATTGCCCACCTTTTCTTCTTTGCAAGGACACCAAAAGCCTTGCCATCCATGGATTCTGTCAGTGGTTTTTGATCTTTTCGCCATCAACATGCGTGCAGCAAGCAACCACAGCCTCCCATCCCACTGTTCAGAGAGGTGTCTTTTTTCCCTTCAAATCACACATTTGAATGATTGATCCACAGTCTCAGGGGTTCAGATCAGGTGAACATGATGCATGTCCATTAGTTTTTTCTTCTTTATACCCTTTCTTGCCGCCACTCTGTGGAGTACTGGACGCATGTGGATGGAGCATTGTCCTGCATGAAAATCAATGTTTTGTCCTTGAAGGATGCAGACTTCTTCCTGTACCACTGCTGAAGAAGGTGTCTTTACAGAAAACTGGCATTAGACTGGGGAGTTGAGCTTGACTCCATCCTCAACCCGAAAAGGCCCCCAAGCTCATCTTTGATGATACCAGCCCCAAACCATACTCCACCTCCACCTTGCTGGCGTCTGAAGTCGGACTGGAGCTCTCTGCCCTTTACGAATCCAGCACTGGGCCCATCCTCTGGCCCACAAGACTCTCTCTTTCAAATCAGTCCAAAAACCTTAGACAAATCATCTTGAGATATGTCTTGGCCCAGTCCTTGACGTTTTCAGCTTTGTGTCTTGTTTCATTGTTGGTCGTCTTCATCAGCCTTTTTCGCTGAGTATTGGCACACCTTGTGCTTTTGGGGCACCCAGTGATGTTGCAGCTTCTGCAATACTGTCCAAACTGGTGGGCAAGTTGCATCTTGGCAGCTGCAGGCAAGCACGCGGGACTTTTTCTCCGTTCATGGGCAGTTATTTTGCGCCTTTCGTTGTTTCCACACAACGCATTCTTGCGACCCTGTTTGACTATTTTTTGAATGAAACGCTGATTGTTCGAATGATCAGGCTTCAGAAGCTTTGCAATTTTAAGATTTCTGCATCCCTCTGCAAGATATCTTCCTATTTTGACTTTTCTAAGCCTGTCCCAGTCCTTCTTTTGACACCATTTTGCCAAAGGAAAGGAAGTTGCCTATCATTATGCACACCCTATATAGGGTGTGAGTCATTGACCACACCCCTTCTCATTACGAGATGCACATCACCTAATATGCTTAATTGGTAGTAGGCTTTCGAGCCTATAACAGCTTGGGTAAGACAGCACGCATAAGAGGTGATGTGGGCAAATACTCATTTGCCTAATAATTCTGCACTCCCTGTAATATGCCGGTCATCACTATTTCCAAAGTGAAATATTCACTAGAGTGGTCAAGTTCTCTTCTTATTTCCCACCCTGCACCATTAGCAGTCTTTTCATAAAGAAAGGTCCTGTGGGAAGAAAAAAATGTCAGCACTTTGCTAAAAGTGTCTCTTGTCAGACCCAATGGATCATAAACTGACATTTCGGTAGGTTTATTTATTCATAATAGCATATAAAAGTAAGTAAGAAAATAGAGTCTGGTAACTGCTAACAGAAATTCCCTTAAAAATAGTCTGCAGTGTAAGTGACCCATCAAACACTAATGGAAGGCACCATATGGATGCCAAAGAAAAACCTATTTACTAGAGATTCTGTACCAAATAAGACATGGTTACAAAATGTTGACTTGTTTATTTGTTAGTTTATTGCAAAGCCCCTCTCATCACCAAAATTAATGCAGATGTAGAGAACGCTTGTGGGAACATTTACAAAAAAAGTATTGCTTTAGTACAAACAGTTCTTACAAAAAATAATTTCACATTGAAGTCAAAATTTGGTTTCAAAATATTTTGATTTGACATGTGCTAGAATTATTCGCTGTATCTATTATGGTGATGATGCCTTGTTCAGGGGCTCGCAGTAAACTAAAAAAATCAGCTAGTTGAAATTGTATTTAGCATGCAGTTAGTGCATAGTAAATCCGCTTGTCAAGGGATGTTTCCCATTATCCCTTAGGGGTCTGCCAATATACCTGGCCCCTCCCTCACCTCGTGGGAGAAAAGCAGTTGAGCTAGAGTCCTGCCACAAGGCATAGAGCCCTCATCAGCATGCAGTCAACTTATAAAAGGATCCAGCTCCTGTGTGGACCAGAGGGTGTGGAATCATTCCTGCATCACAAATCCAGTGCTCAGCCAGTTGAAGCCGAGCCAATGGATTCTTCCATTTCGTAAGTGTGCTACCTGTGTGTACAGATGGTCAACTTTTTCAACTATCTGACTTTGTGAGCTGATTGCAAAGCCTCTGAACATGATATCATCACCAAAATTGCTGGAAATGTAGAAAAGCATTGTGGTAACAGTTGAAAAAGAAAGTTTTGCTCTAGCACATGTAGTTTTTGCATAAATTAAGTTAAAAATCAAAGTACCGTATTTTTCGGACTATAAGACGCACCAGACTATAAGACGCACACAGTTTTTAGGGCAGGAAATCCAGAAAAAAAAAGATTTATTACGTTTTCACATCAATTGGGTTAATGCAATGAATTCAATGAAGGCAATATTCAATTCAGCCAGTAGGTGTCACTAGCAGCCGTACACTCTCAGACTCAGCGTCTTCACACTGATCACTGATCGGGAGGAGGAGGAGGGAGGGGGCAGAAATCTGCAGTCTTCTCCCTCTCTGCTCTGATCAGCTGTGATTGTGTCCGTGAGTTATTGCGGTTCCCACTGACACTGAGAGAGGGAAAGATGGAAGTCCATCTCTCACTCTCTCTCCATTGCCTATGCCAGCAAAGCTTTGCTGACAGGCAATTATACAGTACACCTGGGAGAGCTGACCCCAGCCGGCATCTCTCGACTGACAGCTCCCCGGCTAATCTCCGTGCCAAGAGAGCTGGCAGGAAGCCAAGATGCGACCACTAGCGGCCGAGTGGCGGCAGGGGTCGCACATTTGGACCATAAGACGCAGGCACTTTTTGCCCCCAATTTTAGGGGTGAAAAAGTGCGTCTTATGGTCCAAAAAATACGGTACTTTTTTGTAGTGTACCCAAAACCCTTTTCTACATGTCCAGCAAGTTTGGCGATGATACTATGCTCAGGGGCTTTGCAAACAACTTGACCATCTCTACCTGTGTGGGAACAGATACCAGAGGCTGTGTGAAGTCCTGTGTTGGACACACAAGTAGGCATTTTTCACCACTCTGTGTTAAGGCACATTTCACTGTACTCATTGCATTCTTCCTAGTTAGGCCTCTATGCTGCTCTGTATTTTCTCCTTGTTCTTGCTATTAAACTAATTTAAAAGTTATTAAAACGTATTTGTTCACCTCATACCCTCTTGTCATCTGGCTATTTTTTCTGACATGTTGTGTATTGTTATAAGTAGTTTTTCAACCTGTATGTATAAAGGGCACAATCAATGTGAAACATACACCAGTTTTGGGTTTACTGATTTTAAGCAGCACTGTCTAATGGGAACCATGCCTCACAGAAAAGAGATTTCAGAAGATCTATGATCAAGAATTGATGACTTGCATGAAGCTGAAAGGGTTACAAATGTATCTCCAAAAGCCTTGATGTTCATGTGTCCATGGTAAGACAGACTGTCTACAAATGAAGAAAGTTTAGCACTGTTGCTACTCTCCCTAAGCGGGGTTGTCCTGTAAAGATGACTGCTGGAGCACAGCGCAGAATGCTTAATGAGGTAAAGAAGAATCCTTGAGTGTCAGCTATAGATTAACAGAAATCTCTGGCACAAAATTTTTGTGGACAAATCTACAATAAGGAAAATATTATACAAGAATGGAGTACATAGGAGGACACCACAAAGGAAGCTATTGCTGTCCAAAAAAAATGTTGCAGCACGTTTGCAAAAGAACACCTGGATGTGCCACAGCACTACTGACAAAAAATTATGTGGACAGATGAAACCAAAATTTAGTTGTTTGGAAAAAACACACAACACATTGTGCGGAGAAAAAAAGGCACAGCACACCAACACCCTCATCATCCACCAGATAACAGCTAGTAAAAAAGTATGAACACCAATTAAATTTTTCTATTACATGCAGGTGAGGGCCTATGGGTTAAGGACAAAGGAGATTTTTTGTCATATTTTGATGAATGCAGAATAATTTAAATTATCCAGTATTTTTTTTTTTTTTTTTATATGCAAAAAAGCTTTATAGAGTTGAGAGAAATCTCTTCTGATTGGGGTACTGAACATTGTCTGAACATCTTTACTAAAGGGAAGGCCAGAGACAAATGTTACCATCATACTAAGTATGACCTTTGCTGCATACATGGAAAAATAATATTTTAAATTCATACTTTCTACATAAAAGTGTCTTAGATAATTGTAATAATGTAATCTAAATGCACTGTAAATTCAGTTAATTAGGTTTAATTTATAAATGATTATGGCAATTTAAACATCTCTCTGTCATGGCAGCAGTTTTGTTTTATGAAGCCGCACAATCTCTTTGAAGTTTACGCCAAGGGCAAAAATATGTAGATTCTTTTTTATCTGCTGAATATCTAAGTAGTAAATTCTTTTATGAGTTCATAGGTTGAGTTAAGACAGAGCTTATCAAACAGTCTCTAACAGATGGAGGTACTAATAAGGGTCATAGCCATTTTAAATGGTCTCATTAATGCCTCTACAAAACATTGCTATGTTGCTGCACAAACATTTAAAGATAATGAAGCTGATGTGTTCCCAAGCTGGAAAACTTATTACATAATAATACACACTTTATAAAGAAAATGTAGTTTGTTAATAATCCACCCTTACTAATGGGGTCAGATTAGATCTTACAAGCATACCTTGTAAACATATGGATATATATATATAAAATTATGGAAACTATAAACCTTTTTATAATAAAAGCAAAAAATTGGTTTTAGACCTAACACCATCTTTCTGAGAGCTAACATAGCTTTCAGAAAGACCATAGCTGGTGTGGTGTATCTAGCTTAATTAGAACAAGACACTGTGGCACCTCATGTGATTCTGAGCCTCCACCCTATTAGAATATCAAACAGTGCCACAGCCGGAAAATACACATAAAGAATCAATTGATCCCTAATGAGGAGAACACAGAAGATATATTCCCCATGAAGCTACAGAAAGGGGCTTTAGTGTCACAAAATTAAGCATAAATATACAAGTAAGTCCATATCTCCACAACGTTTTGATCCTTCGGGACCCCTACGTTAAGAGCAGTGCTTGGTGGGGACATACATACACTTTAGCTGAACGGGGGATACTGTTCAGACATTCGCCAATGCAGGGGTTAGTGTACTGCACGATGGTAACCCTTGCATTGGCGGAACGGCTTATGCCATGAGAACAGAGCATCTGCAGAGCAGGTAAAGTGTATGGGATCCGTCGGCACCCCCCACCAAGCACTGCGTTTAACATAGGGGTGAAATAAGTGAAAAATATAAAAACGGTTTTATTAAACAGAACCAATGCTTAAAACATATGACATAACATGCAATACGTAGTTCCAAGAGTGTCTTCAAAACAACATTGAAATGGTGAGTGAACAAACTCTTTTCGCTCTTGAAAGGGGCTTCATCAGGGATCAATACAATACTTGATACACATATGCAAACCAAAAGACAATGATATTAGTAGGTCATGACATGATATAAAACTGTACTGGAGTGCTTCAGAGTAAGTATTTGAATCGCTTACTTAACAACAAGCACCCACACCAGCTGTCTCCCCTTGTTAGGGATCAATTGCTCCTTCATTAAGGAAAGATAAAAATTCCAGTGAATAGAAATAGTTGGGAAATTTGGGCAAGTTTATTTGTAAGTTGTTACATTCCTGAACAAGGTATCACCAACATTTTCAATATTTCCTTTTTTGCAGTTTTCACAACCCTTCTCTAACTTGTTCATGGGCTTTGACTTAATTTACAAAGTTAGCTAGTCAAAACCTAGTAGTAGTGCAAAGAAAGAAATGACTATATGATTCTTTCCACCAGATAGGAAATGAGGTCATGTCTTGTGTTCTGGATTTTTTAAAAATGAAGCAAGTACAATGAACAATGATTGTGTGCAAATTGCTTTCAACAATAACAACCTAAAAAGTATATTGTATATTTAAGGCTGTACATTGTATATTAACCTCCCTAGCGCACTGCTGAGGTCCAGATTTCTGTACCAAAAGTACACCATAGACTTCAGTGGTACATTTTTCTTTATGTTGTAGGCCTGTAACTTCCCAAAATATGTCCCTACAAGGGTCTAATAGACATCCTGAATATAATAATATATGAAACAAACAATTATGTAAAATAAAAAAACATTTTTTAAATAAAATTAATGAGAAAACACAAAAATCAGGGCACAAAGCTTTGCTGCTATGTACTAAATCTCGCCCAAATAAAGTCTCTGGTGCCCCAGATGTTCCCATTTGCAGTTAACCCTCTCTAACCTGGTGTGATGGATGTGGTAAAATCACACCAGGGAAGAGAGGGTTACTGCAAATGGACACATCTGGGGCACCAGAGACTTTTTATTTGGGCGATATTATGTACATAGAAGCATATTGAAATCAGTTTTCTACATAGAAAACTGCTTTCGAGCAATTTACTTATAAATTTCCCGCCGCCTCCCCGATGTGATGTCATCACGGGCACGGACACTTGGAAATTAAATAGTAAGGGTGTTGAGGTAGGTTAAGAGTTTGACATTCATCTTTTAACAAAGACATCTGTACATGCCTCATTTTATTACAACTTGCAAAAACCACAAAAAAACTAACTTGCAACTGGAAAACACCATTATAGGCGTGCTTTTAAAGTAAGGACTAGTGATGGCCGAACTTTGACCAGGTCCAAATCCGATGTCCGCCTGTTCGCTGGAAGATTAAAATTCCCCGCCTATTCGTCTGGAATTTGAATCGGGAAAACCGGAATTGACGGAAGAATCTGAGACGATTTTTCACTACCCGGTCTCTACTGAAATGAATCTTTCTCCGGCAGGATCTTACTGCTTCTGATCCGGCCAGTGGAAGAATAATAAGCTCCTTCTCGCTGGCCAATGGGGTAGGTCAAACACCTGTACTGCTTGGCTTGTAGAAGGAATGAGTTTTGACTTACTATAAATCCATTGATGTAGAACCTAAGGACTAAGCATGTCTTCATCAGTGCTGTTAGTCTACTGTCTTTTTCTGCCTGTTTTACATATCTCACTCTCCAGCAGTGTTGATCTCAAATATTCAAATGTTGAATGTTTATTTAGAAGATCTCGAATATAGCGCTGTATCTTCGTTATTAAGAATATTTGAGATTTTTACATCAGTAGTGTTGATTGTAAATATATACAAATATCTTCACTTTTTATTGTTGTAGGTGACAAATGTGCAATATTTTGTGAATAAAAATATTTCCTATGCTGCTCATCACTACTCTCTAGCTGTTCCATTTGAAAACTTGCAATGGGGTTTATAAAGCTAATTTAGTGAATAGCCATACTCTGTCTTCTAAGTGGTAGTTGTCAGAATATTTAAACCTACATTAATATCTAATTAAACTGATGAGTTCAATTGAAGTTGTAGTTGGAGTCAACTGTACTATACCTTTTTACATCACATGTATTATGATAATGAAAACAGGTTATACAATCTTCAAATGACTTGGTATGATTTTTGAAAATTCCCCTTTATATCCCAGTGTGTGCTATGAGTGAATAAGAAACAGCAAGCAGAGGAACAGAGTGATATTCTCATACTTTTGCTCCTTTTCCTTCATTTTCTGTGTTACCAAACTGCATCAGAAAATATTCAGATCTATTGAGATCTCCCAGACAGGACTGTGCATTACAGTAGGAGGTCACCACACATCTTACAAAGTGAGTGTATATTCTATTTTAGTTTTACCAAAAATATAAAATATTAGGGCCTTTCTAAGCTATCAAACCAATCCATATCCAGTCATGGTAGCCATTAGATAGATCTAAAGAAAATTGTATAGAGTGATTGAAATGTGTGTGGCGCGCTCAGTAGTCTCAGAACAGGAAGGCAATAAATTCAAATATCTTGAAAGTTAAAACGACTTCCAAGCGTGCAAATCATTTCTCTTTCATCCTAAAACAACATTTGCCACAATCTCCCATAAACATTGTTAATCATTTAAAACGTAATTGACTGTACAAAAACTGGAATACAGAATATTTTATTTCCTTCCCCTCCCCCTCCCCCTCCCCCTCCCAAAGCATGTTGTTGCTCCCATTGAAGTTAAAGTGTTAGGTTGCCAGATGACTGCTTAAATCATTATTCTTTGTCAATATTGAAAACTGAGTCAGTGGCACTCACTTGTCTCCAGTATATATGCACTTGGGATAGGGGGCTTGGTTGAGCTCTTTCACAGGAACAATTTATCGATTAATAAAACCGGTCCTCTAATATGACTCCTTTTAGATTATCTACGAGGAACGACCGGCTAATGACTATATGAAATCTATTAAATCTACTAACTAGAAACTGGTCCAACAGGAGCACAGAGCAGGCATTACTCTCCGTTCCCCGAACAAGACCCCGGGTGCTTTTTCCTTCCCCCTTTCTTCTCCGCTCCCCCGCCTGCGTCTCTTCCACGACAGACCGAGGTACCCATGACAGGTGAACTGCCTGTATTAAGGTATATTACATCTGCATCTATACCTTATATCTACATTGATGTGTAACAATAATCATAGCTACTGATAGTGTTTACGGTCCTGTTCACTTGCTAACTAATATACTTTATCATTCCACAGTTATAGATTATGTCAATACTCTTTTGAAGAAGCGGCTCATAACCGCGAAACACGTTGAGAATTCGATATTGACGGACAATATCTGTAATGCATTATGTTTATTGATTTGGTTTTTTCATGTCTCATCACATGTAAATCCTGTATTATATGCACATTTATTTACGTGATAAGGTTGATATAAATAAATTAGTCAACCGAGATATGCTTTGCCGTTTGAAAGTCCCATTCCTTGTGTATCAGGACCTCTTAGGGTTTATGATAAAGGGTGCCAAAAACGCACAGGAAGTTTCCATGTGCGGAGTTTTTCTTTTTCTTAGTTTAATAATTTATTAAGGTCAGTAAAGTTACTGTGTGAGAATGACTTGACATGTACATAGTAGTCAGTTTACATGTCAATAAACTAAATGGCCAAAAACAAATGTAAAAAATGAATGATACCTTATTGTAATTGTACAAAATATAAGTGTTTGTATTGAGTTTGTAGCTTGGGGCCATTGTGGGCTGTGGCAATGAAGACGTTGGTCATATTGATGTTTGCCATGATAGCTAAAAATAATGCAAGAAACTACAAAAACATCCAATTACACAAAAACATACTCTCAGATTCTTGACAATTTCAAAACAGTTACAGTTATAGTAACATTTCTCTTAGAGTTATTGCTAATATAATGTTGGCATTTTTATAGTATGGTATGAGAACATTTCCAGTAATTTCCATGTCATGGTGGGGATTGGTCCTGTCCTGAAGAAAAATTTAATTGTTTGTTAAGTTGGCCAAGACCCCTCATGGAGGACAGTGTAAGAAAATGAATATTATGGAAAATAATAATCAGGTCTAATTAGGATATGAATATTAATTCAATAATAACATTCCTTATGTAGGTTCGGAAGGCGGCCGCCAGAAAAAGTTACACAGAATAATTGAGTAAAAAAAACATATATTGTGTACAATATTACAGAATGCTGCAACAATGTATATATAAACATAAACTGGTACACGAAAATAATACAATTGGGCACACTATGAATCAGACATTAGCATGTAAACCTGACTGGCTGTTGGTTGCTTTCCTCTGGCTGACCTGTCACCCTCTGGACTGCCCTCTGACAGGTCTCTGTGTGCTCTCGTTGGCCTTCCCCCAAGCTGTCCTTCCTCCTCTGCTGATCTTCCGATCCCCCCTGAACTGGCTAGCCCTCCTCAATTATACCCCAAATCTCTTTGAAATCTCTATATCTCTCATCTAAAGATTTTATTTATGTAAGCCTGTGAAACGGAGATTCCCAGATCTGATCCGAAACTACAAAGGTTTTTTTTCCTGTTTTCCTGGATCATAAACAGGGTGTTGTGAACTCCATGCATTCTAAGAGGGGACCTTTTGTTCAAAGTACAATTAACTAGATCTCAGGTATATGCTAAATACATTCCACAGGATATGGTAAACACAACAGAGACATGACACCCAACGACAGACCTTTTGTTCCCACCACAAACAAAGACATTGAATTAACCCTCCGTATTATTCTATATTAAACAAATACAATGTTTCTGCCATACCTATATATTAATAATATTTTTGTCCATAACCATAAATCAACAACAGCACTGAGTATGTAAGAACAGAATATGTTCGAATTATCATTCCAGACAGTCCCCCGTTGGTTCTTTTTTTTTGTTAGTTTGAACCTTGTCTGTGAGCAGAAGGTAGAGAAGAATATGATTTTCTTTTGCATGTGTTTGAAGATGATCTTTTTCTTAAGAATTCCTTTTACTGTAAGTCAGCTTCCTAGCGCCAGTGAAAAGATGTCCTGCTGACCACCTAAGGCACAGAATTAATCCAAGGATCAAGGAAATTTTCTTTAAGATTGTTTGCTTATTCCCACATTAGTTCAAAGATGCCTACCGGACTGTGAGTTTTTGTGCTGGTCCTACAAAGCCAAGAGATATCTGTCATATAAAACTGTCCTCTGCAGTGGTATTGGAGTGGGATCGTGAATGCATTCATATGTCTCCTTAGAGTGTTGTCTTGTAATGCTGCCAACACAATTATTGCAATGAAATGGTCATTGAGATTTTAAATTCAATTCACAAGCTTTCTAAGACTGGCATGGTTAGAAAATATAGAAAATAATGTTTCACACTTTTCAAAAGTAACCAAAAAATACAATAGGTAGGAAGAGAGACCATTAGTGGTGGCCTAACTGCCTGCCAAACAGTTTCCCTTGGGT
>CM070034.1:34842401-34864185 GCA_036250615.1 Ptychadena robeensis | reverse complement strand
ATATGTCCATGTAATGTATGTGGGGGATTTTTTTTTTGAGTTTACTTCCGCTTTAAGTTTGAAATTAATTCTGCAAAAAACTACATATGCCTAAACAATACTTTCTTTTTTTGTTCTGACAACCATTCCCTACACCTTTAGAAATACCATTATCAGGGGCTTTGTAATTCCCTCACACTTGAAAACATTTGACTATCTCTACTGGGTGGTGAATAACCACTACTTGAGTGTCCAACACGGGAGATTACACAGATTATACAGTCTCTGGTAGCCAGTCCCAGAGACTGTGGTACATGTGCAAAGTAGCATGATCCACAGACCAGGCTGCACTAATGTGCAGTCCTGAACATGGCCCTTCTCTTTGCCAGTACCCAGATGGGGCAAAAGCTAGCTACACATACCTACATTGTTCTTACTAAGCTCAACCCAGAAAATGTCAGGGTTGCACTACTGATGTATACAATCTGGGGGTTCAAATAGTGTTGTACATTTGACCCCAAACCAGCTAAGACCTATGGATGGAGACAGCTATTCGGAGGATCAATCAAGAACAGGGAGGTCCATCTGCAGCAGAATCTACCATGCAGGAAGCTGCTGCGGAGGACAGGGAAGAAGAAGGACCCTTTTAAAATCACCATACATATGGTGTGAGTACCAAACACCATCTCCTGGTACTCATAAAAAGTTATGTGCACCCCTGGTCATGTTTCTATACTGGTAGGACCCTGAGGGATTGTGGGAAAGATCATTAGAGAGGGTCAAAGCCAATAACTCCTGGGAAGCTGCTTTTCTGTGCAACATAAAATAATTGCATATACAAATACTATATGTATTATACATAGTTGAGTTGACTCTATTCCTTCCTTAGGACGATAACAATGACTATGATGTCTACCAAAATTAACACTTATTATCTAACGCATATATTTTCATTCTCTCCTGCTGTTGCTTGAAGCTTTACATAGGACCTAATCCCTTCATCTGGTCACCCATCCAGTCTTTGACAGACACTGAAGGGGTGGTGGTGAGCAAAGGCTGGATAGGCTGTATAAAGATTCCTTCCTTTAGTTTCTGCTCCCCTCCATGTGTCACAAACAAGGAAGGGGCAGAGCAGAGACTGGAAAAAGGTAAAGACCCTGTGATGGTCATGGAATTTAGGTTTGGGTATCGGTCTGTCCAGATCAAGACAACGGATAGGTAAATAACGTGTATATGTTATTTTTAATGATTTAATGAAAAGTACATATAATCTATACTATAGTCACAAACATTACAGCATGCCATTCGATCACACATATCTTTTCCTATGTTTACTTCCAAGTGAAAATATGCTCAAACTGCAATAACTTCACAATTAATGTATCTAAAAGTACTTTCATGAAGAATAGATTTGCTGTAAATCTGCATGCCTTCCAATAATCCTGTGTAACATATGTTACTGCTGATCTAGCAGCTGCTGGCTAATGCCACTGATTAGATATGTTACATGTAATTAACTCTGCATACATTATAGTAGATATGCAGAGATCTCACTGAATTAAATTATTCTTTTTATTTTCAAAAACAAAGCATTTATATTAACTCCATGTAGATGCATGTAGCTGCAGAGTAATCAAGAAAATAATTACATTTTTAATGTAAAATATTAGGGTGATGTCATCAAATTTGATGCTATATGATATATTGATGTTTTAAAGGTAGCTATGGAAAAATGTGATATGGGTAACAACACTTCTATACTGCTCTGCAAAGTCCCTGAGGATGGTATCATCACCAACCTTGCTGGAGAAGTAGAGGGTCCAGGGTATATTAAAAAAAAAGCATTGCTCTAACACAAATCGCTTTTGCATAAATTAAGTTCAAATTCAAGTTTACATTTTTGTAGTCAAAGACTGATCGTATCGTACAACCATCGCAGTGCACACCACCTTGGGAAACAGATTCCTGCTCAATGTTTGCCCTAACCAATCAAGTGTCCTTATCCAAAGTAACAGCAATCGACAAAAAAAAAACCCCACTTGCCCGATTGCCTTTCAAATGATTTATTCTTCGATTTGGTCTTTCGCTCCAGGTGGGCTGAAATCGATTCCTGAATGATTGAACTAATAAAGTCAAATTTGCCAGTCGCCATCTAAGGAAGGTAATGGGTAGCCATTGGTAGCGAATGATCTATTGTTGCAGTTAATCTTTCAGGGATCGAATGGAAAATCAGTGTGTGTATGGCTACTTTAACAGGCGATTGGCAAATTTTACTTGTTTAGTTTTTCCTATGGTTTAATCTTGTTTCAATTTCCATGAAAATGAACTTAGTAACAAATCATGAAGGAGTTTTAGGAAGCAGTGGGGTGAGTTGTTCAAATCTTAAAGTTGTTCAAATGTTAAAATTTGCCCATTTTTCATACAGGCAAGCTACTGTAATGGCCTGAAAGAGGTGCCAGGAGCTGGGGATGATGACTGGTATCTTATCAATTATATTAGCCAGATGACACTGATGGCTTTTTAAAAAATTTGGATTGCCCTATAGACCCTACAAGACTAGTCTGTAGCTTCAGCTGCAGCAGGGGTTGTATAGTCCTTCAGAGTCCTTATATTCTTATAGAGTCAGCTAGATGTGTCTTCAGCTTAGCCATTTAGTCTGTTAAATTAGTCAAAATCACTCTAGGGTGGATAAAGTCATTAATGTTTCGAAAAATTTATATTTCACAAATTTTCATGGAAATATGTCGTTTTATAAAATGGGGCAAAAGTTTTGGTAAAGAACCGCAATACGGTAAAACCACAAAAATAATATTGTAAGGCAGAAGTGCAGAGGGGTGCAGGTCCACAGTAAAAGACACGGCAAACCACATTTGGAGATTAAATTAAATTTATTTTCCAAGTCTATTTATAATATCTACAAATCCACACCAAAAAAAAAAACAACACACCATAATGTTTTAATACATGAACAAAACAACATACATTTCATAGAGTAACATACATTTCATATATTGTAATTTTTATTTGCATCATGTGCTTGTGAATGACAGTAAAAGTTATTTGGTGTCAATTCAGTCTTCTGAAATCGAGTATCACCACTAGGTAACTAGGAAAAAACTTGTCCAGCGTTAGTTTACAAAACAAACTCTGCCCGTGCCGGGATAGTCAAAACTTGCATTTGCTCCTGGTGCCCGTTGGCAATTCTCTATTGCGGCAGACCTGCCAATCAATTCTTGCACCACCCCTTTTGACACAGAAGGGGCATTCCATAGACCTCCATGGAAACGTCTCAGTTTCCCAGTCCACATTGCCGCGATATGTAGAGGAGGGAGGGCGGAAAAACAACAGTACTGCTGCGAACGCCGGTACCGTGTCGTTTTAAAGCTGTGCTGAGCGTTTGGGAGATTAAAGCCCAATTGGTAACATTACCCAGTGATGGTTATTTGTACTTCCTTCACATAATTGAGGAACACATAATGCTATATCTGTGTGATTGTGCCATTTATAACTAGATCTCCAGCTTTGAAAAACCCATATAGAAACATGTAATTTCTAAAAGTAATTATCTGTTTAATGACAGCTTGTAATTGGTTAGCTTGTTATACACAATAAACACTCACTAAATTGATCTTTGTATTCTAGGCAGTGTACATAGGTCTAGTGATAAGTGATAGTGAAACAGTTGTATCGGATCCATCAGCATAGATATATAAGAATAAAATGAAACAAAATGAAACAACATGAAACAAAACAACAGACAAGATACTCACATTAAAAGAGGTTTACAAGGGGGAATCTCTCAGGGCCCAGTGCTTTCCAGGAAGACCTCACTTCCTGGTTGGGGATGAGATCACTTCCTGCTTAAAGATGCTGGGGGCTCAACCATCTTGTCTGTTGTTTTGTTTCATTTTGTTTCATTTTATTCAATTCCATATTATTTAACCATTTGTTGTACTAGGTTGTGCGCCTCTGTCCTTGTTCTTATTTATCTGTTGCAGGGGGCCACACTCCTCCATTTTGAGAGCTGCACACCTACACACAACTTAAACACCCATCCCTCATACTGATTCTATTTTACTCTGTGATCTTTGCTCTGGCCCAATACACCCACTGAGGGCCCTTCTGGCCACTGATATCCCTGTAGCTGTGTAATCACTGCTGAAGGTTGTACGCAACTATTTATTATCTTTCTTAATCAGCATAGATATCCTCACCTTTTTTATTTTTATATTCATATATTATTATTTTATTAATATAATGTGTATGTTATATGTCTCTTTTAGTTGTTTCACGCACTGTTATGGTGTGCAAAAGAGATAGTGGCCTACATCATTTAATGATGGCATGACAAGTCTCCTTTAATAATTCCTTAAAAGGTTTGAACATATCTGTCATGTGTTGCTTCACGTGGCTTTAGCAGTAAGTAAAAAGAGAGATGTAAAAAGAATATCGGTATATGTTCACTTTGGTGTCACCTTTGGCCCCATGTGGAACATCAAGCTGTGGTTTTCAAAGACAGTTATGAAGAGGGTTCATTGTAAGTCAGGAAACATTCGGTAAATTGAAATTCTTTAGCAGACAATATTCTGGTAAGAAACTTTACTTTTTAAATGAAATAAAAGCATAATTGTGTAATTGTTTGCCTCCTAACTTGCGTCTATAATTTCAGAATCTTCATATTGATCTCACTAAGTTCTGTTAAAGCAAACAAAATATTATAATGTGTAAAATACAGTTAGATAGGTGTACAGTATTTTGTAAAACATTTCAGTAGCTAATGAAGATCATATTATGTGACAACAAAATAGATTAAATTACTTTAGTTGATATTCAAAAAGAAAGCTAGAGTACATCTTGCCAGTTCCTAAGTCTTATTATATAAGAACATATTATAAGAAATATTTAGGTTGCAAACATTCGTTTGCAAAGTTGGCTGACCTCTCTAATAGGGATGGACCGAACTGTTCGCCGGAGAACAGTTCGGCGGCGAACGAGCATGTTCGCCCATCCTCTCGCCGGCGGACAGTACGGGTCGTTCGCCGACGAGAAGAAGATCTAAATTCTTCCTCCGGCAGGATCAGAACCTGCGAGATCGTGCCGGAGGAAGAATCTTTTCACTACAAGACCGGGCATGCAGCCGGTCTTGTAGTGAAAAATCCGGCTTGGAGCAGGAAGTGACGTCAGTGACGTCACATCCTGCGCCCGTAACCAGGAACTATGCGTTCCAGGTTGCGGTCCAAGGACCGGATGTGACGTCACTGACGTCACATTCGGTTTTTCCGATTCAAATTCCCCACCTAGAGGCGGCGAATTTGAATGTGTCCGCGAACAGGGCGGACGGCGGACTTATTTAAAAGTCCGACCCGCCCGTTCGCGGACAGTAAATGCCGATGTTCGCCCATCTCTGCTCTCTAATAGGAAGACTATGGACTGCTTACTTTTCTTTAGAGAATCCCTTATTTCCAAACTTTTCCGAGATGCAGGAATCATGTTCAGCTTCCACAAAGTTTTGGCACAAAGTGTTGACATGGTGGTTCCATATTGAACCCTGTAAAAACAGGACTATAGGTCAGATAATGCAAGCACAGGGAAATGGATAATACCAATTTCATGCTCCCTTGTCCCAATAGGTGGATTAACTTTTTCTAGTGTGAATCTGTACAAGTGTTATAGAAGAACTGACAGAGGTTAACCTAGTTTGAGCGAAGCAGATTAAGCCAGGGCCCAAAAAGGAACACTTACACTTGACTCTGTCAGTATGCCAATTTATAGAAAATCAGAACTTATATCCCAAATATCATCATTGTCACCAAAATGTCACCAAATATTCCAAAGCCTATTTACAATGTGAATATTCTTTAGTCACCAAAGCACTTCATGTTGTTGTTAAGCAAAGTTCCAGTTTTCTATACGCATAAAAAAATTTGAATCAGCCAATACGTGGTCCGTGAAGCCTAGTCATGGGGGAGGTTATGATTCCAGCCATTCAAATTCAGATTCCAGTTAGCACTTCCAGCAGGATCCTATATTCATAAGTTACTAGAGCTAAAAAATAAACAAAGTAATACAACTTTTGTAGCATGAGACCTGTTTCGAAATTTTTATACACAATCCTCCATGTTATGTCTTATTAGTGATGGGCGAAATCGGCCGCAGCCATTTGCAATCTTCTGCAAATACCTTCCGTTTGCATGTTCGCAGTGAACCTCATTGACTTTATTGGAGGGTGATATTCTTAACCCTCTGGGCATAACAAGCTTAAAATGGCACGAAAAGTCGTTACCCCCGAAATCGCGGTGAAGCTCACTGTACTCTGCCATGATTGCCGACTCTCCGCCCAGCCCTCTACATACCGCCGGTGTCAAATAGACGCCGGCGGTGTGTGAAGAGGAGAGCGGCGCCATAGACCTCCATGTTAATGGAGGGGGCACCACTCTCCTCTCCATGACGCCGAAGACATGGGGCCGGAAGGGCTCCGTGTGTCTGCGGCTTTTCTACAGAGCCACAGGCACACAGAGAGGCGGCGGCTGTGCGATCAATCTGCGCCGAACTGAGTTCGGGCAAACCGCCATGGAGGTTAAAGCCTCGGGTCATATTTGCCACAATACCAATAAAAAAAGTGGGTTTTATTTTCTTTTTTTTTTCAAAAATGTAATGGTTGTGGGGTCAAAGTTTGCCTCCAATATAATGTAGGGAAGGCAGACCGAACATCAGAAATGTTCAGACCCAAATGAACAGACCACCTGGTAAACCGACCACCTAGTGAACCGTTCCACCAAGACATATCTTACTATAATTCTTTGGCAGACTGGAAAAGTACTGAATTGCAGATTTTGCATTTTTTAGTAGGGAAGTTAATCAGACATATAATGTTTTGTCTGGAGTTGTGGTTAACATACTGGGAATGTTGAGCGGTCCACAATGGATGGGCAGCGTAAAAGCGTAGGATTCTCCCAGGGACTACCTCGGTTCATTCATTCTCCAACAGATAAGCTAAGAATGAATAAGCTATGATAACAATACATCTATTTCATACATTGCATGTGTTATTGTGACATTTTCTGAAACCACAGAGCTATATTTCAAATAAACAACATTAATCATGCCTAATGTATGGTGTCTGTCTGAGAACATGAAGCCACATAGAGGTAGAGGGATCACCTTACATAACAACTGGCCTTGGTTGCTAGATATGATAGTGAGAGAGATACAGCATCCAATGTCTTATATAAAGCAACAGTTTTTCAATATTATCAATTTAACAGCATCAAATCTTACCGTTTCTTAGCAATTGCTCAAACCCTTTTTTTCAATTAAACTCTTTTTTAACAAGAAATGATAAAGGATAATGCAGTATAGCATAATGGGATAACAGTAATAGACATATATATCAGCATAGCCCACCGGTGTGGAGAAGCATATGGGTGTTTCTAACAGTAAAATGCAAGAACAGCTCTCAAACCTTTATAAATGTGTTTGGTGCTGGATAATGCAATTCAGAAAATTGTCTCGCTCTCCATTTTTGAAGAATACATCTTAATCTAAATGCAATTGTATGAAATTTTCCAGTATGGCATGTGACCAGCAGATGAAATGTATTTGAGGAAATACAATATTTATAGAAATCAGGTAATCAGGTTTTGGGATTGATATTTCCTGACAACCAAACCCCGCCTTGTTGTGTAATCATCCAGCAAGGTTTATATTGCCTACCTCTTATGTCTACAAGTAGTTCTCTACGTTCACAAACCAGTAGCAGTGTAGCAGTATATGAACTGTATAGTTCCCACATAAATACAAACCATGACACAGATTTAATATACTATTACTAGGGGTGTACATAAGTGGCACTCTGGTACTCAAAAAGGCCAAAAACTAGCTATGCGTACCTGCATTATTGTTACAAAGCTCATATGTGTACTAACAACTTGGAGGCACTCTGTGTCTGGGCGGCGGCAGCTAAATATATACAATTCATATCACTTGGATAACTGCAGGGAAACATGAATTACTATGAAAGGTTGCAGTTAGGGGGTGAAATTGGGAACGTAAATGAATAATCCCCCCCCAAAAAAAGATTGAACTTCTAAGAGTGTTGGAGATATGGGGGATGAAAGTCAGATAAGGCATATTTAAGGGTAAAATCTAAGGGGAATAATAAGGGGAATAAGGGTAAAAAGAGAAAAGCACTGTGTAACAGCTCAAATATGACTATGAAAGGTTGACATTTGGACTGCAGGAAGTCTCAGGAGCTAGTTAGTAACCCAGAAAATGTCAGGATGTACTGCTGAGGTATGAGATCTGGGTGTTCAAACGTGTTGTACTGTGAGTTACATTTTACCCAAAGCCAGCTGGTGGCCAGTGGATGGAGACAGCTAATCGGAGGATCAATCAAGAACAGGGAGGTCCAACTGCAGCAGAATCTACCATGCAGGAAGCTGATGCAGAGGACAGTTAGGGAGACAGTGAGAAAGACTGCATACATATTCGGTGAGTAACAAACACCATCTCCTGGTACTCATCTGAGGATCTCATTACAAAGAAAAAAATGTGAATTCCACCTAAAGTGAACCTGGGAAGCTGATAAATCATATACCTTGGAGTGAGCAGACAGGTTCACTTTATGGTCTATATATGTATATCCATTCTAATGGACTACAGAGGGAGAAATACTTTCTATAA
Organism: Ptychadena robeensis; assembly: GCA_036250615.1. NCBI lineage: Eukaryota > Metazoa > Chordata > Amphibia > Anura > Ptychadenidae > Ptychadena > Ptychadena robeensis. Next base: position 34,855,524 of record CM070034.1, on the reverse strand, counting down.
GTAGGCTTAATGTAGTGTAATATATATTGTACGCTCAGATATTTATTTCAGATTCACACTACTCTTCTCTGTTTTGTATTAAGGGAGGGATACAGTGACCATGATGAATCTGAGCATTTTAATCATTTCTAGAATGAACAGACAAGCACGGAGAGAAAGAAAAAGTGATGATGTTGGGAGGGAGCATCAGAAGGAGAACGGTATAAAAAATAAACATTTTTTATGTGCTCTGTCTATTGGTGACACTGAAAAATGAGCTGCTAATGTATTATTCTGTCTTTCTCTACCTCTGTTTGCTAAGATTCACCCATAAATCTGCCTGTATCCTCCCATTATATGAATTTAAGGAGCCAGACATGATTTGTAAGTTTGATTTGCGAAGTTTATAGCTGCTGGGCTCCCTCTTTATACTCTCCTGGAGAACTCGCACTACTGGACTAAATAAATATTGTCACAGATACTGGAAAGGAATGGCACACGCTCAGGAAACATTCATTTACTGCTGGGAAAGATAAAAGCATAATTAATTAGCAATTTTTCTGGTGATTTTTGGTGCAGTTTCTGAGCTCATTCCCTTTAACTGTTTAAATATTTACTGTAAGAATTTTATTATTAGCTATTTGATTCTCTAAAAAACAATAGTTTATTTCTTGTTTCCCCCCATGGAGGTATTCCTATATGGCTTGGCATAGATTGTTAACCATAAACTACGCTCAGGTATGTTTGCCTGTTCCAGATGAGCCATTTCCTCTAGAAATGTCCATCCATGATCTTCTTGTGTGCCCAGTCCACACAAGAAGACAGGTTAGGGTGATAGAGTGGGTGTAACATATAAGCAGATTACAGTGTAATTGCATCAACCAAAAACAAATATTCAGCAATAATAATAATAAACAATAATTGTACCACCAGGGAGGTTAATAGGAATCTACCAGCAATTGAGAATGCACTCTTGGTTTGTCACAATTGTCCCACTTGGGGTTTTATGGGAAGCCCCATACTTAGGGTGCCTGATATCGTACATAAGTAATCAAATCCACATTACTGTGGGATGAGGACTTGAATGAAAATTGTAACTAAAGACAAATTGTTATTTCAATTTATAATCTGTTTTATGTTTATTATCAAAGTCCCCATGCACAGATTTCCACTATTATCTTAAAGGGGCAGAGCAGGGATCCCTAAGGCCATAGAGATCGGAGAGAGGGCTGGCTGTGTGTGTATAATAATTTATAATAGTTTATAAAAAAGAACACTGGGAAGGTTAACATCACATTGTCCACAATAAATCTGTGCATTGCGATTTCAGAAAGATCAACATGCATTGCTTTGTGAGATAATTGGAAAGCTCCTGAATATGGTATCATCACCCAAATTGGTGGAAATGTACAGAAGGATTGTTAAAATGAAGCAAAAAAAGTATTGCTCTACCATAGGTATGGTATGTTGTGCAACGCAAAATAAGATGTATCTCTATATGCAGCTGTATAAAGATGTGTGTACTATTTCTCTTGTAACTCAAGCTCCGCCAGTGGATGGTAGCACAGTTTAAATAACAAGTAATAAAAATACAGAGGGAAGAACTGAGTGCAGGTGGATCTTACATCTGTCAGCTTCCCCATCTCCTGGAACTCATGCTTGGCCGGTAGCTTTGTGGATTGCAACGATGCGACCACCAGCAACCAAATAGTCTTTCAGCCATGGGTGGTTGCAAATTCGATCTATAGGACGGACACATATTTACCCTCCCATTTTAGGGGAAAAGTGCATTGTATAGCCTGAAAAATATGGTAGATTTTTTATACATTTTTCAAGTTAAATTTAAGTTCAAGTTAAGTTTTAATTAAACTTTATTTTTGCAATTCCGGTGGTGATATCATGGCTTTTCAATTCACTCCCAAATAAAAAAATTGAAATTTCACAACCATCGCTAGCTTTGACATTGATATAAGGTTTGAAGCAAATCCCTTATAGGCGCTCTAAATCTATTTTACAGGTACAGGTAAATGGTTTTTAAATCAGTGCTAAATATCAAAAGTTCTGTGACATCAACAGTACACTGCAGGCTTATGAATTATGAATATCTAGTTGTGTATCAATAGATTGTTTTTGTCAGCATTACCTAGAAAGACTGTGGATGTTAATTTATGAAGATGTTTCGTGTCTATTTTAGCTTTTCTGACACAAAGCAATCCATGTACGAACTATGACCTCATGGGATACTTGTGAATAATTGCAGCAGATGGCTCATAAATAGCCCGCTACAACCTTAGAGTGTGAACTCGCTAAAAGGATGTTGAAATTACATATAGGCTGCAAAGCAATTAATGCCAGTCAATGAAATAAGAGGGCAGAGTATCTTGTAGATTTCCATCTCGGCGTCGGGCACATATTTGGCCATATTCAACAAAATGGCATCAATAGCTATAATCCCACATTTTTACTTTCTTGCAGTCAAAAGATCAGTATCTGAAGCTATTTCATGTGTCAATGCTTTTATGTTGGCAGCATTAATCATTCAAGAAAAGTTAATTTTTTTTCTCAAGGGACTAATTTAATGTAATTTGCTTCTTTTTTTTTTTTTTTACTCATCAGTATAAAACGTTATACATGAAGCTAAAATATATAATCTTATGTGTATGCATGTTGTTTTTAATCTGCTTTTTATACGTACATAATAATGTGATCTTTTATATAATTTTATTCATTTTCATCAGTTTTAATTCCTTGTTTAGAAGTATAATTTCTAATTATATTGTGTATGTATTCAGGGAAATTTTGGTTATTTCATATAGGCTGAAAATCCTTATTATTAGTGACATGATTGTTCTATACTTCTCTTCTAATATCAGTAGATAGTGATGGCGGAACTGTCTGCAAGAAGGACAGTTCGGCCACAAACATGGATGATCGCACTCCTTCTAGCCGGCGAGCAGTAAGGGTCCCGCCTAGTTCGCGGCGAGAAGGAGCTTACTATTCTTCCTCTGGTAGGATTAGGAGCAGTACGATCCCGCCGAAAGAAGAATCTTTTCACTAAAAGACCGGGTAGAGAACCCGGTCTTCTAGTGAAAAACTGGCTCAGTCACGTCACATCAGGGAATCAGAACCAGGAATTATGCGTTCCAGGTACCGGATGTGACGTCACGAATCTGCTCGCGAACAGGCAGAAGTCGGAAGTCCAATCCACCTATTCGTGGACGGACCTGGCTGAAGTTCGGCCATCATTAGTGGAAGTCTATAAGCATTCTGATTCTGGTCAAACAGAAGAAATCCTATGTAAATAGATTTTTAGATAACAATAAATTAGATATTATATTTCCTAACAAAATGAAATGTAACATAAATACACTGCCTGGCCAAAAGTAAAAGTCGCCACCTGGATTTAAGTAAGCAAGTAGGCACGAGCCTCCTATTAGATAATTACTGCATATTCAGCAACAGTATGTGCTCCAATAATGAGGTCAGCTAACTAACTGAATATACTGAATGACCAGGTTTTCCATCAATGGATTTTGTCTTCCCTGATGGCACGGGCATATTCTAAAATGACAATGCTAAAAGGCTCAAATTGTGAAAGGTTCAGGGAACATGAGACATCATTCTCACACATGGAATGGCCACCACAGTGTCCAGACCTTAACCCCATTGAGAATCTGTGGGATGCTAGAGAAGGCTTTGCTTAGCGGCTAGACTCTACTATCATCAATGCAAGATCTTGGTGAAAAATGAATGCAACACTGGATGGAAATAAATCATGTGACATTGCAGAAGCTTATCGAAACAATGCCACAGCGAATGTGTGCCATAATCAATGCTAAAGATGATCCAAGCAAATATGTGTGACCTTTTTTTGGTGGCAAATTAAAAAAAATTTTTTTTTTTAAGTTGGAAGCAAGAGCAATAACAAGAAATGCAATAAAGCTTGTACAGTAGTTGAGAACAGAACATTTAATCTGTAATTGATCCACTGCAGAACAGGCAGTCCATTTCAAAGGCAGTTTAACCCAGAGTGCTTTTGCATGTCGGTTTCATAATCATTGAAAGACTCAATGCGCGCTCAATGTAGCACTATTTGTTCAGTAATATTGGGATTCAGGGTTAGGAATGGAAGGACCACCCCACTGGAATGACAGTACACACATAAAAGCACAGAACCACAATCTTACTGTAGATGTTTTTTGCAAAAAATCTTCATGCTATTGTACTCTTGCTGCCCAAAACACTGGCTTAGACTGGTGAGAGTCTCTTGTCTCTAGCTTCACATAACTTGCCAAGCCTACTCTGCCTCATCAAGCACAGCCACTTGAAGTTGGAGAAGGAGGGGTGTATATACAGGTCGGCCCCTGCTTCACTACGTACCCTATTACAGGATCCATTCCTGATGTTTACTATAACAACACAGTTCTGTCGCCTTATCTTTTGCAGTAGGCATCTAGATTCTGAAGATTCATCTGAGCAAGGAAAATAAACTAAACTGCATCAACTAAACCCAAAATGCAGCACAAAAAATATAGGTGTAAGAGACTTACCTGGCTGGTGATCCCACATTGGTGACCCCAGGAATCGCAGACAGTTTCAGAGCATAGCAAGCATCATGACCAAGGCATGTTTCTGCTCTGGTGTTGAGATCCATTATGCCTGAACTACTTTCCGCCCATAGGGCGTTTAACCCAATGCAGTCCAGGTGGACATGTTCAATTTGAATTTCCTGCATCGCAACAAACTGCAGGAGATTTTACTATCTTATTGTTTACCAATTCTACAGTGCCAGGTGGCACAATGTGATTGGGCAATCTGCCCATTTAATGAGACTCTGTCACACAATTGCCCATTATAGCCTCTATATAGCAGTGTGCTTGGGTTCCGATAATGTGTTTGCTTATCTGTCAGTCTGCAGCTGTCTTGTTGACAACAGTAATATAGCCTGATTTTGGACCTTGCTTGAACTTTGGATTGTCCCTGACCATGTCTTCTGACTTTTCCATTTGTACCGTACCATCCGGAGAAGCTCGTTTGCAATGACACAGTGATGAAAGGTTCTCTATCAGGGGGTGCCAGAGGGGATGCTTTCCCAGGCCATCGATCTGCCTAGGGCCGCCCCTGCATCTCACTATTAGAGATGGGCGAACATCGCCATTTACTGTCCGCGAACGGGCGGGTCGGACTTTTAAATAAGTCCGCCGTCCGCCCTGTTCGCGGACACATTCAAATTCCCCGCCTCTAGGCGGGGAATTTGAATCGGAAAAACCAGTCAGTCAGTCAGTGACGTCACATCCGGGCCTTGGACCGCAACCTGGAACGCATAGTTCCTGGTTACGGGCACAGGATGTGACGTCACTGACGTCACTTCCTGCTCCAAGCCGGCTTTTTCACTACAAGACCGGCTGCATGCCCGGTCTTGTAGTGAAAAGATTCTTCCTCCGGCACGATCTCGCAGGTTCTGATCCTGCCGGAGGAAGAATTTAGATCATCTTCTCGTCGGCGAACGGGGCGGGTCGAACACTCGTACTGTCCGCCGGCGAGAGGATGGGCGAACATGCTCGTTCGCCGCGAACTGTTCTCCGGCGAACAGTTCGGTCCATCCCTACTCACTATGCAACACATGATACAATGACCCTAAGACTTGATAAATGAATACAACAAAAGTTTCTGTTAACTAGTAATTGAATTGAATTTAAATTAAATGATGGTATCATTACAAATCTAACAGATAATTAGGAACTTTCAAACAAAAACATTTTATGCAGTTTTCCAGACTCTGATCTGTTATCCAGGATTCTGATCTCTTTTTTCTCTTGTAATCGGATAGCAAAAAAACAGAAGAACCACTGATTATATCATTTCCATTCTTCATTCTCCAATTAGTAAACTCTTTTTATTAAATTTACTTCTATTTACTATCCATAATATATATATAATATAATAGTATAAAAGAAAGTTTAGAATACTCGTTATAATTAGTTTATAATTTTGAGTATTTCAAGTTGAGTATTTGAAATGAACACACAACTGGAGCTTTTTCCTTATATTTTTCTATATTTCCACTACACGTTTTCATCAGGATGAGTGGCTCTTACAACTGGCAAGAAATGACCTACTTTTTCATACTGTTATTTCTTTAAATTTGCAAGAAAGATGTTACAAAAAGATCTCTATGTGCCTGGCTATCTTTAGTACAGCTACAACACAATGGGCTTAAAAAATGTCTCAGAATTTGAAAGTGGGTAAACCAGGTAAAAGCAAACACACATACTGAAAGTGTAGTTTAATAAATAATAAAAAAGACAGGAAAAAATGAAAATCTAAAATAATTATAAACAAAAACACACAAAACAAAAATATTAAAATACTAGTGATGATACTGAAAGTGTACATTAATGTAATGTGAAGACCAATGAAAAACAAGTGGATGTATAAATGTTTTTCATTTCTTAATGTTATAATCCAGATATGTCCAAGGTATCATTAAGGGATCGATTGCCAAAGGTGGTGTGCATCTCTTCATCATTCATCCGGCGGTTAGTTGTGATGGATCTTTCATTGATTGCATGGGAATCGACCTGTGTATGGGCAGTTTCATTTTATTTATTTATTTTATTTGTTTAAAAAGCACTAAATTTTTTATCATTTCAGGAGTATTACTGACTAGTGATGAGCAGTATAGACAAAATTTGTTTTTGCAAAATATCACAAATTTTTCACGTTATATTTGCAATTAATTTATAAATTCGATAATTCATGATCTTCAGTCATTATTACCTTCAGTGCGCACATCGTCACTTGTAAATGTGCATATTGCACATTACCTTAATTTTGAAATACAGTACTTAACCTCCTGGGTGTTTGGCCTGAGTTAACTCAGCCCGAGTTAACTCAGGAGAAACTTACATGTCTGCCGGATTCCCTCAGCGATTCTGTGTGATTCTGCATCCCCCGATCGCGCCACCGGTGACGCAAAGGTTGCGGGGGTAGGCAGCGCCATAGACCTCCATGCCGGAGTTGTGCACGGGACCTCCAGGTGGCCTAGGAGGATAAACATGCACATATTGGGACCGCAATGCATGGTAGTTATGGGTACTGATGAATAAAAATCTTGAATATTCGCGATTACAAAGATCTATACAATATTTCAGATCTTCATGAATTGTCAAATGCTGATATTCGCAATAAAAATTGAAAAGCAATTTGAATATTTACGATCAACGCTATCACTGACACTAGTCACAAATACAATGAATTGTTTTGTCGGTTTATCTAGATCAGGGATTTCAAACTCTAATGCAGGGGCAAAATCTGGCCACCATTGGATTTATATTTGGCCTGCAAGATTTTTTTAAAAAACATAGTTTGGAAATCTGTGGCATAGATGTGTCTTTTATTTGACATTTGATATCATGTGTTATAGTATTAAACTTTGCTTGTTCCAGATTCAATGTTTAAGCAAAACTGAAATTTGTTACAATATGAAGGTTTCCATATTGTCAGGGGTGCACATAACTTTTTTAGTGACCAGGAGATGGTGTTTACCTCTTACCCCATATGTAGGGTGGTCTCCCTCACTGTCCTCTGTGTCAGCTTCCTGCATGGTAGATTCTGCTGCAGATGGACCTCCCTGTTCCTGATTGAGCCTCCGATTAGCTGCCTCCATCCACAGGTCACCAACTGGCTTTGGGTCAAATGTAACTGACAGTACAACACCATTTAACCCCCAGATCTCATACCTTAGTAGTACAACCCTGAAATTTTCTGGTTTAGTAACTAACCCCTGAAACTACCAGCATTTCAAATGTCAACCTTTCCAGCTGTCACACAGTGCTTTCCTTTTGTCAGATTTTACCCATACATATGCCTACTCTGACTTTCATCCCCCAGGTCTCCAACACCCTTAGAAGTTCAATCTTTTTTTTAGATGATTAATTTACATTCCTATTTTCACATCCCTAACTGCAACCTTTCATAGTTATTCATATTTCCCTGTGGTTATCCAAGTGACATAAATTGTATACATTTATCATTGAGCTGCGGCCGCCCAGACACAGAGTGCCTCCAAGTTGTTAGTACACATATGAGCTTTGTAACAATAATGCCGGTACGCAAATCTAGTTTTTGGCCTTTTTGAGTCCCAGAGTACCACTTATGTGCACCCCTGCATATTGTTATATCTGATGAGAAAGAAAACTCCTTTAAATGTAGGCATGTTGTCAATGAATGTCAAGGTTTGCCCGAAACGTTATTTTAGTATGTTTGAGTTTGACACCCCTGATCTAGGTAAAAGTTTGCATTCCTTTTTAAACAGGTTGCCACCCACTGGATAAGAAGTTCATGTAGAAATCTCATCACAATTCCCTTTCAAAAAGTGACAGATTTCGCTGACCTTCTTACTGAATTGTGGAAGTCATAAAAAAAGGTCAACTGACAAGCTCAATGTCATCCTTGGAGGAATGTGACAATGTCTGACGGAGACATTCATATGTGTGGAAACCTAATGATATAAAAACATTGTTAACACGTGTAACAAGTCCCGCAGACCTTTACTTGTCATTCATCTTACCTAAGTAAAGATCTTTTTATTTCATTTCTTTTTCAACTACCTTATTATCAGTAATATTAAGTGAATGTCATATATTATTAGAGCATTAAACATTAATTGGATTTTTATTTGATAACCATTTAGTTGTAACGTAGCTGCCTGAAATTGAAGGAATTCTGAAATTAGTGTATAGCTCAGGGTTGTTCATTTCTAGTCCTAGGAGGCCAGATCCACACACATTTTTAGTACTTCCCTGTAAGAATGTCGCAAGTAATGGTTTCGAAAAAGTTCGAAATTTACTATTTATACCAAAATCTGTCCTGTAGTTGGCCCTAGAGGACTGGAACTGTCTCGTGCAGTCATTTTTCAGCATACATTGAGTCTATAATGAAAAGTAATTCCTTTTAGTAAAATAATAAAAAAAAAATGTTCTATGAAGATTGTAGGGATCCGTTGTTTTGTTTAGCTTCTCCCTGACTGATAATTATGCTAAGTATATATGCATACAGTATCTATAGATGCCCACCCTTGGACATTAACATTGTTAACCAGTGGATAGGGTAATGTTGGACTACAGGAATGTTGTTGACTACATAAATGGTGAGTTCTTATGACTTTTAACCAATTAAAGCAGTGTGACTGTTTTAAATTTAGGCTTTATCTATATTATTAAAAGCTAACATTGCAAGCACTGTAGTGTTACCCGGGTTTAACAGGTGACACCTAGACTAGCACTCCCCAATCACTCCGATTCTTTAAGCAGTAAATGCTTTACACAGCCCTCTGCTGATGTAATACATGAATGACCGCACACACCCTGGGATATTGCAAGAAGACAACTTTGTTTCTTCTGTAATAGGGCATAGTCCATAGAGTACAACAAATGGTTGAGGCTCCAACCCAGGTGCTGATGTCTTATACTTGTAAACAGAAAATAGTCTCTAAATCCAATGTTTTGTATAAAGGGGAGTCCTTTATTTAAACCTGTAGCCTGGTAGGGAAGTAACAGTTACATGGTCCCTCAGGCCTGGAGGCTAGACCTTACCCCCCCCCCCCCCCCATAAAACTCCATATTGTACATATACAGGAAAATCAGAAAACACATCAACTTTCTTAAGCTAACATGAGTTTTCTAGCCACAACTGTTGAGTGGGAATATTTGAAATTCTAATATATGCAGCGAATATCCGACATTCGAGAATTCACAATATTTCGAGAATGTGTGCTCGGATATTCCCAATGGTGGATATTTGTCATATTATGCTTCAACATTGTTTACCGGCATATTTGTTTGCATTGCAAAAGGATACACACAGTTCTTGTACTGGCTAAGATCACAGAATTAAGAAGAGTAGCTGTAAAGCTGGTTCATGAATCTTAGTAACTAAATAGAACACTAAATAGAATACACAATTTTTCGAATTTCAAATGTTCTTTAGAATTACACAAACTCAAATATGCCATATGCTGCTCAACACTACTAGCCACTTCCATTAAACTTTTGCTTCGTCTGAAAAACAGTTGCTGGTTGAATACAGCTAACACACATTCCCTACACAAACTATTGTATTAATTAATTAGATACGTTATTCTTTTTTCTACCAATAGTGCTGCTTTAGGATTGATGTCCTATAATGAGATACAATCCTATAGTGAGTTGTCCATGTGGTCTATGAAGAAGCAATATTCACACCTTTAAAGAGTTTTCTGCTTTAGTCAAAATGAAGTCAGCTAACTCTTTATTTTAAACAAGCAATTCGCAGAGGAGATGCATTTTTTGCTGTCTCTGTAGTAGATGAGGTTGTCTTCCAGACGTGCTGAACATTATATAGTATTCTTGTTTCCTCTATCCATTTAAAGATCTACTAGACAAGTATAAATGATACAAGAACTCCAAAGTTAGTAGGAAATGGACAACTCTATACAGTTTCAGGAATTAGCTTGTCTGCTCTCTGGGCTGGCTATCGACCAAACCTGTTATTCTCTAGATCCTGTTGACAATATTTACAAATGGAGCAGTTTAAGTCACCATATGAAATATGCAACAGGCACCGTAGGTGAAAACTGGAAAACGTCCAGACTAAAATTGCTTTTATGCGTCTCAGCACGAAAGATAAAGCACTAGAAAAGAAACCAGGAAGAAGCTGTCTAAGCATGTAGCAATTACTGTGGCAGACTAGGTCTAGTGTTGCTCGGAGTATGCTGAAGTGTAGACTCAGCTAAGATATTAAGCATGTAATTGAGCCAAACACCTTAGGAGGTATATACATGTATAACATGTTAAAGTGCAAACCTGTCATGAAATAATTGTGGCTAAAGCTTTTTGCTTTCTTTGAAAAACTGAGGTCCCTGACAAGAATCAAGCAGGTAGACAGTGAACTCACTTAACTCCAAACATATGCTAACATTAGCAACTTACTAAGTAGTCAAGGATGAAATGTCTTATTCAAAGCTAGCTCCAATATTGACTTAATAGGTACTATAAATAATACATTACAGAGGCATGAACACACCATCAAAAGCACCCCCACCACCACCACAGACACCACCATCCACAAGAAATGGCATGCAGCCAATGCTAAGTGACAAAATCAGCTGCAAGCAGGCAGCAGTATGTACTGGCGCCTCTGACATTTCAGAATATGCAGGAAGAATATGCAGAAATCTGCTCGAAGTCTAAGATTAGGTGTCACAAGATATTCACACAAGACAAAGACCCAAAACATACATCAAAATGAGTCCAACAGTTTATCAAGGATATCAGAACCAGTCCAGACCTCAATCTAACTGAGAATCTGTGGCGGATGCTCAAAGTGAATGTCCATCCTGGAAAACCATGCCAATTTGAGCAGCTAGAAAAATGGAAGAATGGGCCAAAATCCCTCAGGAGTCCAGTGCCAACCTAGTAAACAAATATTAATGGCCAGGGGGATAATCATTTTGGATGTCAAATTTTTTACCTTTCTTGAGTCAACTCGATGTATCAATAATTCTTAACCACCCTTGCTGATCTTCCTATTAATAAATTCATCATACATATCTTCTCACTAGTGTTGATCAGCATATTCAAATTCCGCGAATATACAAAGGAACATTTGAAATTCGTAAAAATTTTATTCAACTGTATTCTATTGCCTTCCATCTCGCGTGCCGGTTTGCAATTATTCGCAATGATTCACGATGCAGCTTTACAGCCTCTCTTCTTCATGTGATCTTAGCCATTACGAGCACTGTGCGTATTGCGTATATTAACAACATGCACCAATATGTGCAATGTATGCCGGTTAACAATGTTGAAGCATAATATGACGAATATCCACCATTGCGAATATCCGAGCGCACATTCGAAAAATATCTCGAAATTGTCGAATGACGGATATTCGTCTAATATATTCTAATATGGATATTATCGCTCAACACTACTTCTCACATAACACTTCAAGATTTTTTCTTGGAAATATCTTCCTCGTCTGAGCATCAGGCATCAGGCATTAAAACAAATCCTAAAAAGACTAAAATTTTCAACCTCATCCGTCAACTTACTCCCTAATTAGCCTCAGTTCTATTTCTCTACCTTTAGTATAATTGGTTTCTCAGCTACTTAGATTGTGCAGGGGTGTTGTCCCCTTCCTGTGTTGCATACCTGTGAAGGTTTCCTTTTCCAATTAAGGGAAAACTTACTGGAAGTGATGTCACACGCAAGCTGCCACTTCTGCATTCCAAAAGCTGGAAATATTGTTCCGCACATCCTCTTCACCAGCAGGGAGTGTGACGTTACCCTTCTCTCCTAACTTCCCACCACACGCATCCTCCAGACAAGCAGGTAGGGTAATGCTCCACCCCCCCCCAACTTCCTAACACGCACATACTGCTCTTTCTGGATTAGTATTCCTGATAAATCCTGTGACCCAATTGTAGGGTACACAGAAAAAATACTATTACGGGATCTGGAAAAGAGGGGTTAAAAAAGTGGTTTCTCTGAGTACTTGACAGCTTTCGGGGAACTTGTCAGGTAAAACGTGGTACTTGACAGGTTTGCAGTGTTTTTGTTTATATTCAGTATTTATTTGTCACATATTGTGGTTCGTCTCCTGTCTCCTTCAATTTATTGTACATCCCTTCCAATATGTTAGCACTTTATAGATAAAAGATAACAATAATGTGTGCTTGAAGCATACCTCTTTTAGGAACAACTATAAATCTAGCCAGGATAAAGCCTGATAAAAAGGTTTTGTTAAACCTGCTGTCCAAAGCACTTCCCCAAAAGTCAGCAAATTGGAGGCAAGATTTCTAAATCGAGTTAAATGGTTTTAACTTGAAGTGCTTGTTTTGTTTCATCATAAATATGATGTGCAACAGTTTTTTTTTAAATCTTAAAGCATAGAACATTAAGTGGGGGGAAAAACACTGATGTTACTGAAAAGTGCACTAAATCTGCACCCAATAGCAGAAAAAACATTTTATCCATTGTACTACATATTGCAGCTAAATCATTTATGGCACAAAATGTACAATTTCAGCTACACAGAATTTAATCAAACTACAGGGAGTGCAGAATTATTAGGCAAGTGGTATTTTTGAGGAATAATTTTA
>CM070034.1:34824106-34842301 GCA_036250615.1 Ptychadena robeensis | reverse complement strand
AGGATGATGTGGTCAAAATACTAATTTGCCTAATAATTCTGCACTCCCTGTATTATTAAATGTAGTACAAAACTTCATATATGTCTACTGGTTTTTAAATAGTCATTCGTGTTTTGTCAGATTGGAAATCACAAATTGAAAAAACCTGAAGACAGAAGATAAAAGGAAGTCACACGAAATCTTTAGCAAATACCTCTTCTACTGTTGTGCTGGCACATTAATTATACTGAATTATATGAGAAACAAATGTATATTTACTTTAACATTGCACTCTAAATATTGCAATCACATTTGAGATTAGTTAGATAAGGTAGTTCTTCTAATTTAACAGAAGTTTTGAAGGCATTTTCTGTAGATGTCGAAGAGTTGGTGGTGGGGGGTCAGTGCGGACATTAAAAGAGCTGTCGCTGCACAGCCGAGCTTATGTATAGTGATGAGCGGCAAAGGCAATATTCGAATTCACAATATTTCGCAAATAATTCTACTTATATTTGATTTTAGCATATTTTTAATATTTGGGAATATATAATTATTATAATTAATATAATTGGGAATTGGGAATGCATTCGCTTTGCAATTGCCTTCAAAATAAATGGTGACATGCTATATTTAGTTTCGCATTGTGTGCATAATATCACAAATATTCGAGATTGCGAATATCCGCCACCAATATTCGAGATTGCCAATATCCGCCACCAAATTCATGAAGCCGATATTCATCAAATAAATTCTCAATTCAACCTCAACACTGCTTGTGTATGTTAGTAGGCAGCTTGAGCCCAGCTCACATACACATAGCAGAGGAAAGATTCACCCCCTGGCAGATTCTGCCTCTGCTATTTATATGTCAGTCAGCTTGAGCCCAGCTGACATAAAAACAGCAGAGGCAGAGGGAAGATCCACCCGCCATGCTTATATGAGCCAGACTCAAGCTGCCTGGCTGATATATACAGAGCAGCAGTAGTAGACCTACCCTTGGTAGTGCAAAATATATGGTGTATATATACTGTATTTTTCGCTGTATAAGACGCAATTTTTCACACCCAAATTTGGGGGCAAAAAATGTCTGCGTCTTATGGTCCAAATTTGCGACCCCCCACCTTGGCTTCCCGCCAGCTCTCCCGGCATGAAGATTAGCTGGAGGAGCTGTCAGTTGAGAGATGTTGACGATGTTAGGTTCTCCCATCTGAACTGTGTATTTGCCTGTGCCATCATCTATATCTCTCTCTCCTGTCCGTGGGAACTGCAATCACTCTGCAGCTCCCACGGACACAGTAACTGCAACATGGGCAGAGACTGAGAGCAGAGTAGAGTAGGAGACAGCCTGCCCCCCCTTTTTCCTGCAGTTCAGTGTGAAGTATGACATGTTCTGCTGAGAGTGTACTTCTACTAGTGACACCTACTGGCTGAATTGGATATTGCATTCACTGAATTTATTGCATTAACCCAATTGATGTGAAAACGTCTGCCCTAAAAACTGGGTGCGTCTTATACGGCAAAAAATACGGTAGTAGGATTTTTTATTAAATAAAAAATAATAATAATAATAATAATAAAACATTAGTTCAGTGATACAGACTTTTGAAGTCATATTGCACCCATTGAGATTGTTCTACTGAGTAATCTCAAGCACAGGAAGATAGGCCTAAAGCTAAGAAAGGAGAACAGATTGAATGTCTGAGATGACATGACAATATAGGGAATGACATGCAACACAAGTCAATCAAAGTCTCGAAACTATGCTCCACTAGACTCTACTGAAGTTAATGGGAATATGCTGACATGCTTGATGCATATTATGAACTTACCTCAAACGTAAAAAGACAAAATCCGTGTACACAAATATGTCAAAGATTCAAAATTCCTGGGAGAAATAATAATTTGCTAACAAGGTAATTAATCATCCAAAATAATGCTGTTTTGTTACAGAGACTGTTAGTGCACACTGAATAGTCTGTGTATTATGAGCCTGAAATAAATACAAGCACAAAGATGTATTATGATCCTGGATTAATGTGACAGGCATGCATTTTAGATACTATAGAGCTCTTTATAAAAGCTTTTTAAAAAAACAGAAAACATAAAGTAGATTAGCCAGACTGAAGTTGGGGTTCATTTTACCTGCTATCCCATTCCTATTTAAAATTAGATAAAATGTAACAAATTGACACCCTCAAGTCTGGGATTTGAAGTGGATACCAGAACAAATGTCAAACAGTACATATACAATCTGAAATTTCATCAGTAATTTTAAAATGTGATTGTGACAATACATAATTCATCGATGAAGCATCGAGATAAAAATAAGTCAGATAAATATGCCACCCAGGTATGATCTATGATCTACATGTTTCACCCCGTTTGTATGGGGCCTCCTAAGGACTTAGGGCTGCTAATGGCTATTGGCTGATACAGATCCTGAAGCTGTGGATATTGGGACACTGTTGATAATATGAAAATATAAGTGAAAAAATAAAAAAAGAATTTACATATAAACAAATTATAAGGTCTTACCCAAAAAATTTACTGTATTTTCTGGCGTATAAGATGACTTTTGAAACCAGGTATAATGTTTGCAAAAGTCAGGGATCATCTTATACACTGAGTACCAGGGCTGCCGTGGGGGGTACTCCCTACCTGGGCCGACCATCTAGGGGGGCCCGGAGGTCTGCTATCCTGTTCCATGCTCCTCACACTGCGCGCTGGCAGACAACAGCCAGAGGAAGAGACATTTAGAATCCCCCTCGGGCCCTCCTTCCTGATGTGTGTAAAAGTAGTAATGTGCTGCTACTGACGGCAAGTGCTCACAAGTGACATTGTGGCTAAAATTGGTATTGCAGGGAGATTAAATCTAGCTAACACATTAAATAGCTGTTCACCTTATAATTTATACACAACTTTAAAAGAAAAATCTTTGGATTGCCAACATTTTTCATTTTTATTGTTAAATGTATACAATTCATGTCCCATGGATAACCGCAGGGAAACATTCATAATCATGAAAGTTTGCAGATAGGGGTGTCAAATTGGGAGTGTTAATTACTACTATTACTGGAAATCTGAGGGCTTGTTTCCATTGTAGCGTTCCCGTGCGGTTGCAACCGCGCGGCCACCCCCGCACACAACCGCATCCATTGGAAACTTCAATATAGTTTCCACTGGTGCGGTTGTGCGAGTTCGGGTGCGGATGCGGTTTAGGGCGTGTTTCTGAACGCTAGCTGCAGCGTTTTGAAACGCATCCGCGCACCAACCGCATCTGCAATACAGAAAAAAATCGCGTCGCAAAAACGCGCGAAAACGTGCGACAACTTGAGGCCTGCGTTCAGTCGCGCGGCTGTAACCGCACGGCTGCAACCGCACGGGAACGCTACAATGGAAACAAGCCCTGAGGGTTGAAAGTCAGAGTAGGCATAAAAATGTTTATTTGGTGTGCTTTAGAAGAGGGGTAGTCTTATACGGCGAGAATATCCCAAACTGTAAAAGTTGGAGGTTGTCTTATACACCGGAAAAACGGTAGATAAAAGATAAAATTTGGATAAAAAGAAAAGCCAATATGTTCTGTTGTTGAGAACCTGGGATAGGAGGAGGGCACACTGATGGGATCTGTTATATGGCTAACTCTCCTCAAATCATGAAGGGCTTTTTGCTTTTTTTTACCAAAAAAGTTCTCTAAAAATCTAAAAGTCTGAGGATTGGAGTAATAGCCATATCAATTATTTTTATTTAGACACTGTTATTGAATGCACCTTCTACAATATATAGATGCCAACTTTACACATTTTTGATTGTCCTTCACTACTGGAAATGGCTTACATCCAAATGATAATCCGCAAATGAGTTCCACCTTCCATAAGCACACAGCACCACATGTAATCAGCTCTACTGTTGGAGAGGAGTCACAATATTAATAACACTTTTTGGATTTGCTATACCGTCTTTTAAGTTCTCAATTTCTCATTTAACAAAATAATTTAAAGGAAAATAACAAATATATTAACGTTTTGCTGCTGTTTTTGATATTCTGTTTTGTTTTATTACCTGCGGAGAAGTGAATTTGTTTATTCAGAATCTAACAACTAAACATAAAATAAGCAACACAAATAAAGGGTAACACATAATGACACACTGTTCAAAGCCTATGCACAGGTATTTGTCACTGCAACATGATAGAACACTCTAACAAAGTGTGCATATACCTTTTTTTCTGGCATATAAGACGACTGGACAAATAAACGACCCCATACTTTTCCAGTTAAAATATAGAGTTTGGTATATTCTTGCTGTATAAGACTACGCCTCTTCCAATGCACAGCAAATAAAACATTTAATGTCTACTCTGGCTTTCAACCCCCAGATCTCCAACAACCTTCGAGGTCCAATCTTTTTTTTGGATCTATGTGCAACCTTTCATAGTTATTAATGTTTCCCTGCGGTTATCCATCGGTTATACATTTAACAATAAAAACTAAAAGAATTTTGGCAATCTAAAAATTTAACTTTTACAGTAGTGTATATATTATAAAGTGAAGTTTTTGTACAGATATTTATTGTTAGCTAGCTTTACCCTCAATCTCCCTGCAATACCAATTTCAGCCACAATGTCACAAGTGAGCCCTTGCAGCCAGCTACTTTCACTTTTACATACATCGGAAAAGAGAAGGAGGAGGCCAAGGTGGATTCTGCTGTCAGCCAGTGCGCAGTGTGGGAGCACGGTTCTGGGAAGCAGACCTCCGGGCTCCCTTAGATGGTCAGCCAGAGACAGGAGTGCCCCCCCCTGAAGGCGTATATGTATAAGATGACCCCCGATTACATTGTACTTCACAAATCTTTCATATTTCTGTGCAAATTTCTCATAATATTCTTCAAGCATTTGCAATATTATCCCATTGATTCCATATCATGCATTTATAGGTAGAGATGGTTGAATTGTTTTGACTAACTGCCTTTGTGATATTAAAGCCACTGAACATAGTATCGTCATCAATATTTTTGGAGATGTAGAGAAGTGTGGGAACATTAAATAAATAAAATTATTGCTCTAGCATATGTAGTTTTTGCATAAATTCTAAAGTTCAATATCGAGGTCAAAATTTTGACAATATTAGATTAATTGTAGTATACCCCGGACCATTCTCTAAACTCCAGCAAGTTTAGTGATGATACCATGTTCAGGGGCTTTGCAATCAACCCCCGAAGTCAAACTAGTCAAATTTTCATTAGGACCAAAAGCAAATTACGAAATTGCCAAACTGAAAAAACAGCTTTAACCTCCCTCTTGCAAGGTCCAGATTTCTGTACCAAAGTGCACCATAGACTCTAATGGAATTTTTAATTGTTGTAGGCCTGTAACTTCCCAAAATATGTCCATACAAGGGTCTAGTAGACATCCTGAATATAATCATGTTTAAAAGTACATAATTTTTTTTTATAAAAGGTATCATTTGAATGATAAAATTTCTTAAATACTTATTTGGTATGATAGCTTTCAAAACAGTATGTATTCATATTTATGTTTTATTTTAATAACATTTTTATTACAATTGGAAATGTGTTTTGTTTTTGTTTTACTTTGAATTGTATTTGTATCCAATACAATGCCTTTTGGCACCCTCTGAAAGGGTTAACTTCAAAGTGCACACCTGGAAATCACACTGGAGGCAGATGTGCTCTTTGAAGTTAACCTATTTTACATTTGAATGTCCCAAGGGGTGACATCGGCTTACAGTGAAGAAGCCAGCTAAGAGGATCCACCGGGACAGCACAGAACAGTGAGTATGTTCTGACGGGGATCTGATTTTCTGACCTGATGGCTCCATCTCGTCGTCTGCATTACTGACAAGTCAGTGCTGGACGAGATGGAGCCGTCAGAAGCGCTAGGTGGGTTAAAACATCATGTGGTAAAGGAACTCATTACTTGCAAAGTTAAAATCAAACTTTTTGCTAAAAAGTACACATTGATACTGAGCACTTAAAGCACACTTATCATCTGCTTTTCCACTTGGTATGAATGATTGACACCACAAATGCAGGGTGTGCCTAAAAAGAAACCTCAAAATATACCTGTATTGTGTTACTGCTGAATATCCCTCATCATCCATTTTCTCTCTGTGAGCCGTGGCACAGAAAACATCCCACATCTCTAAAAACAGTGACAGACGAGAAAATATGTTATTATGCTTTCTATTGAAAACGACACAAAGACTTATATTATTTTGTTATTTACAGCGTTCCTCTCCCACCATTACAATCCTCCCATGTCTGAAGCACAGATGGTCCAAACATTTGTTTTTTGGAAGTTAGTTGCAAAGCTTCCAAAAAAGATATCATCGTCTAAAATGCTGTAGATGTAGAGAAGGGTTGTCATAAGATTGAAGGGTTTGCATAAGATTACAAAAAATATTCTTCTAGCACATGTAGTGTTTTCTTAACTACATGTGCTAGAGTAATTATTTTATTATTTTTTTTAATATGAACTTTTTATTAAATATTTTATAAGCATTGAGTTATTTCAGACAGCAGGGGTTGTAAGCTGCCGGCTAGAGTAATTCTTTTGTCATAGTGTTCCCACAACACTTCTCAAATGCTCTGGTGATGATGCCATATTTAGGGTCTTTACCAATAACTCACAAAGTCAGCTAATCTAAATAAAAAAAATTCCAATAAAATTCAACCACCTCTAGTCTGAAGGGATCCATTTTGATGACACTTTACTGTTGAGCAGCCACAGACCTACAGATCTTACCATTGATAATGCCTAGATCAGTGGTTCTCAACCTTTTAAGATCTGTGACCCTGAAAGTGATATACTGAAGTGTCACTTTCTATATTTGGATCGTGGAAGTTCTATTGCGGAGTCATCAAAATACCTGAAGTTAGATCCCATGAGGTCATTTCAGCACGGTCAGAAAAATGTAAGGGGGAAGATAGGAGGGATAGTAGCATCCCATCCCTCCAGAGGTAGGAGGCAGGGGGCATTATTACCCTCCTAACTTCCCACCCCGCTTGTGGGCATCAGCATTAATGCTTGTTAGCAGCAGCTCTGATGCTTTCAGTGAACTCTGCGACCCCTGTGAGGGGGTCCTGACCCACTGGTCTAGATCTACCTAACACAGAAATAATACCTAACATTGTATCTTTGGTTAAACTTACTATATGTAGGGGCCAATCTAGTGTCTTGCTGGGTCAACATGAATGGGTATGGGGACCTCAAAATCAAAACAAGCATCCACTTGCCAGAAAAATGGCATTAATATTGGCCATTCATTATGAACATATTCATTATGAAATTAAGTTGCAAAAAGAAATGGGAGACAGATTATGGAAAATAGGCTGCAAAGTAGTGCTTTTCTGTAAATGTAAGTGAAAGAATAATGGCTCGAGTGAAGGAGTCTGAAACGAGCATTCTTGTTGTTTACCGTAATAACAAACAGAGGAAACAATGAAATCTTCCGTGGCCAGCAGTTTATTAGCATGTGATTAACACACACAAACAGCATTCTTTATAAAGACTCATGCAGTTGTATAAAACGTAATTGTGTTTCTTTCAATAACTCATAGGACAGCACAAAAATTCCTATTAACGCAAGCTTCTTGCATACTGGAAGATATAACATGTTTAAACAAAAGAGGAACATTTCAGCTTTCTGCCTGAATGAATTCAAGAGAAATCATAGGAAACAAGTTTGGATTATATTAGGAGTTCAAAAATGAAAGTAAATAAAATTTACATGGTATAATTTTATTTCTTGCTTTGTACACTCGGCTAAAACCGCAGATAGAATATTTATCCATAAGTGAATATGTAAAAAAAAAGCTGAAAACTAAATAAATGGGATTATGGGTAGAACAAGAAATAATTAATCTTTTTAAAAATATCAGAAGCAAGAATGCAAAGCAATTATTTTTTTCTGAAGCTTTTTGACAGCAGAGAACAAATAGGAAAACAAATTGAATGAGAATTATTTTTTTGTACTATTTCTTTCCGTTGCTCATATCTCCATGTACAAATTAAGAAAGATAATTGTGTAAATAGTATATAAACCCTCTAACAAGTTATGGTTAATTGCTTTTCGGAGTTCCTGTCACAGCTGGTGGTGAATAGCAATGTTCTTCCTTGGTGATCTGATATTGAAGTTTAAGCATTTTGCAATGCATTGTGAACCCATCTGGCAATCGGGAAGCAATGATAAGTTTATATTGCAGGGAGGGTGAATGCGCGTACTGAAAAAATGTTATTGTGTTATTGTGATGACTACATGTTTAAGGCCGAGAACATAAGGTTTTAAGTTGGATAAAAATTCTGCATGTTAACAGTGAATTACAAAGAATTTGGCTTGTGAAAGTCTAGTTAGGGATGTAAATGGATCTAAAAAGAAATCGAAATCAGCCACAAAATAGTCTACATGTGGAGGACTTTCAAAACAACATGCCAAGGTTTTGCCATCCAAGCAAGTTCACGTTTAGATCATGCTCCAAGATGCTAAGTCTCCAAAAACCCTTAAATGTCATTGCAGGACCTATAAGTCAAGGGTACTTGTTGTTGTTGATATGAACATGCATGCCTCTACAATCAGGAGACTACACAAATGTAATTTGCATGGGTGGTGTACAAGGTGGAAGCATATACTATTTAAGAGAAATATCAATATCAGACTCTTTGAGAGAGTTTGATAATTTTTGAGAGAATGTAAACAAAGGCTAGAACTTCTGTAATAGCATTCTGTGGACAGATGTGTCTAAAATGTACCGTATTTTCCGGCTTATAAGACGACTGGGTGTATAAGACGACCCCCAACTTTTTCACTTTAAATAAAGAGTTTGCGGTATACTTCCGGTATAAGACTACCCCTTCCAACACACACCAAATAAAAATTTTAAAAACATCAAATTTGCTTTCAATATGGTAATTTTAATTCTTATGACATGGGCAAACTGCCTGTCATGGGAAATCCACTGGCAAATGTGCCAGCGCATGTCATTTTTTTGCCCAGCTCAGGGAAACAGCAGTGGACCCATGGCCTTACATAGGTCTACACTTTTTTAGTAATTTACATTCCAAATTTTACACCCGTAACTGCAACCTCTCATATTAATGTTAATCCTGCGGTTATCCAAGTGACACAATTTGTATACATTTAATTCAAAGAATTTTGGCAATCAGAAATGTAACTAATATCATGTCACATGATACAGTGAAGGTGTTTTAATGCGTTTGAGCTGCAACACCAGTTTCAGCCACTAAAGCCACAGCCTTTAGTGAGCACGTAGGCTTCGTCTCACACGTCGAGGAGGGAAAGAGGGAAGGAAGATAAGGGGGCGCTTACGATGTATGACAGGCAGACTCCTCTGGCTCAGAAGTTTCAGCACTCAGGGTATATGACGACCCCCGACTTTTCAGAAGATTTTCCTGGGTTTAAAAGTAGTCTTATACACCAGAATATACAGTAATTATTTGGGTAACAAAACAGTGAACATGTTTTGAAATGAAATGAAACATTTCAGGTGAAATTGTCACAGTTTGCTGATACTTCAAGGACTTTCCCATCATAGAATCCAGCATTTTACCATGTATCAAAGTGTGCTTCAGGTACATATGAGACCATGTGCAAAAAAAATTAGAGTGGAAATGGACCCTTAAAATGACAATAGCTGACCATACACCTTTAGATCTCTGTCAAATATCCTTTAGATCTACCACCAACTATGTAGTTTAGGGTCCTCTGCGATTGAACACAGGTAGACTTGAATGTTTAGAAAGTCCCTCATATTACATGGTTTTGGTAAAACAAAAGGAGATCTAAAGGTGTATGGGGACCCAATGACTCATAACACACCAGTAAATCCACAACGTACAGGCTGAAAACTAATAATTGAAAAGTTCTAGACCTGGCCAAGTAAAAGTCCAGATCTAAATCCTAACTGATATAATGTAGGGTCATTTTTAATAGGCGGTGCACGCTAGAAAGCTCTAAAACATTTAATTTCTTTTTCTGGCACAAACTTCCTTATGTCAGAGACTGGTAAATGGCTACAAGAGGTGTGTCAGTGCAATTATTCCAGCCCAACGGGGTAACACTAGGTAATGGGGGCAGGGTGTTCTAACCTTTCCCTTGGTTAGAATACACACTTTTGTTAATATCTTTTGCTTAATTAACAGTTAATATTTGTCGTT
Organism: Ptychadena robeensis; assembly: GCA_036250615.1. Classification (NCBI taxonomy): domain Eukaryota; kingdom Metazoa; phylum Chordata; class Amphibia; order Anura; family Ptychadenidae; genus Ptychadena; species Ptychadena robeensis. The sequence goes on along the minus strand of CM070034.1, from coordinate 34,832,130 downwards.
TTCTTGTCATGAAATCACTTTCTTTTCCAGAGATAAAGACAAGATTAGACATCGATATTTGAACATCTTTTAAGAAAGAATTGTATGAATAAATAACATGTATAGAGCACACCACTGTGCACATGACTTGCAACAGTTCTGCATTGCAAAGCTGCAAATAAGAAACACTTATTTCTTATGGGTCATAGTAATTTGTACATTGGTCTTTGACTCAATAAATGTTCCTACATGTGATAAATATGCTCTCATGTGCTTTATACCCTGTAGAATACAGTGAATCTGTCATCAGTAGATCTATAAAAAAAATGAGCAGCCCGTATTTTATGACCTTTTCATATTTCTTTATGTCAAGTGCAAGTTATTCTTTCTCCACAAAGAATTGAGCTATTCCTTTAGTGCTGTCATAGGGGAGTTCTGAGTCATTGGATCTACACATACAATAACAATAGGGTTTCTATGTCTAAAACCATAGAGATGCAATGTCCAAGAGCTGTGTCTCCAGGGTCTCATTCCTCAGGAATATGAAGGTGTATTTCATTGCACACTTTGTGCAGACAAGCTCTAACTCCACGTGAAATTTGTGCTTCAGAAAAATCATGTTCGTCTTGTTACCCTGTCCAAGTCCCACACCATGGTAATTAATTATAAGACAAATGCTGGCAAGGAGAGAAATGTAGTCAGGTATACAACTCAGGCAGGGACTGTAGGACAAAGTCATTAATCTCTGATATGTTTTCATGCCTCCAGAATGAATTATGTATTTGTGTAATGCATTCTCCCCAGTAGAAAATAATAGGAAAAAAGAAACTTAACAGGTGCATCCAAAGCTGATGAATGGAGCCCTTGGAATCTGTTTGATAGTACTGCCATAATTGGTCTTCCTTGGGAATGGCTGACAGATATAATTGAAAAAGTAGTATTTTCAGGGTGTTAGAAAACTTGTTCAGCAAGCTAGTACCTCTTTTTTTCCAAAATAAATGAATCCTTCCAACTTAAATGTGGTCATTAAAAATCCCCAGATGTTGGTAGAGTATCACTCTAAACTCTGTTTATCAGCTATGCATTCCCTCATAATTGGGATTCAACATTTTTACAAACCTTTCCCAGCACTTACAGCATCGTCTGTGATTTACAATCAGCCATACAGATACTTATTTATGGTACTCTATAGGTTATACTTATAAATGTCATTTGATCAGTTTCCAAATAATTTACCCCCTACAGGACCAACTCTTTTTTGCAGTTATAAATCAATTTGACTTTCCAAAATCTAGTTTTAAAGTTGAAATTTCTACGTTAAAAATATTTATTTTATTAATTTAAGATATAGAATTTAAATATAAAAAGAATATAACGTATATACTTGGGTATAAGCTGACTTTTTTAGCCTAAAAAATGGTCTGATAAAGCTCCCCTTGGCTAATATTCGAGTCAGGGGGTCAGAGTCCGGACACACTGACGTGCCAGCAGGTGGCTGAATTGCAGGCACAGGAGAGCTTCCCTTCTCAGCCTTTAGCCTCTATGATGCTCCATGTTTCAGACCCATGCTGATCTAATGTAAACAAAAGGCTCCACACTGCCATCTGGTGGCCAGTTACTGTTACTGGTGGCCCATTGTTACTGGAGAAGGAATTTCCTAGAAATTCAAATAGAACACTCCACAATCATGATTCACAAATTTAAATAAGTTTCCATTCCATGTATTGATCCCAATAATAATAATAATAATAATACTACTAATAATAAAAAAATACATTTTAAATGGAAATGTATTTTCATGTTTGAACATAAGAAGTGCTGTTCTTTAATGATAAAAAAAAAGTGCTGTGAAAACCCATCCTGTAATAACAATAAACCTGTGTTCTCTTAACTCTATTGAGGTTGTGGCACTAAGATTCACCCTTTTGATTCATTCCTAGGGGCAATGGTGCTTTCTCTATATTTTTTTTTATTTAGAAAACTCTACTATCTGACTTTGCATTTCCCACCCTCGGCTTATACTAGAGTCAATAAGTTTTTCATGTTTTGTAGATAAAATTAGGTACCTATGCTTATACTTGGGTTAGCTTATACTCAAGTATATATGGTAATTCCTCCACCTTATGGAATGAGTATTGAGGCCTCCCTGACCTCTTACCCATTCCTAAAAGGTTAACACATGCATTAAGTGCATAAAAAATACTGCTATTAAAATAAAAGAGTAAAATCATCCAGCGCTGGATGGAGTACAGGTCCCGTGCCAGGGATGAGCAGGTGTGCCTTCGCTCAGCCCTGGTGGGGCACCTGTCTATAAAAATCAATTTCCCCTTAAGAAACCTGTTGGACGTGCACAGTAGAACTTTGACTTTTTAAACTGTATGCCACAATCATAAAGGGTTGAAATATCTCCCTTTGCATGTAATCAGTTTATTTTATATATTCGTAGCAACTTTTAAGTAGAATTACTGAAGTACTGGAACTTTTGGACGATATTTAAATTTTTTGCAAATCACGGTAACATAAGATGAAAAATGCTTTTTTTTAAATAACTTCCCACCTGGGACATGTTCCCGTACCACCACCCAGTAATTGTAGGGAAGATAACATATCATCCATTAAATCAATATGGAAAACATAATTCCTGACTTGATTCAATCTGTTAACTAGTTCCTATGTGGGCTCCCTTTCAAGCATCCCCCCCCCATGAGTTTTGTTACCAGGTTTGGGGGCTTTGGCAATCATCTCCAAAAGTTGGCAGGTAGCAGTGACCAGTTTGCTAAGTTTGAGCCTGTTTTTTGTAAAATAAGGTCAGCTGATACTGAGTATATATGGTAGGTAAAAGAAACGAAAAAAAAAATTATATGTACCAAATCCATGATTCTCCAACTTTAGTCCTCAAGGTCCTCATATGGGATAGCTTTTAATAAAAAGCTAGCCCATATGAGCCCATTCCTGACTTTTACTGCTGAGAATTATAAAAAGATTCCACCCTTCAGGCTTTAGAGCTGGACAACCTTGATGTATTATAGTATGTCTTGTTTTCAACAGGGTTTCTGTATGTATATCCACAGCAGCAGTTAATGCAGCAGTTCATTGTCCCCAACCAAGAGAGCAGTCTGATCCTTTCATTTAGCGCTCCAGTCCATGAAAGTGTAGATTATATTTCTTTTAAACTAAAATTAAATCAATTAAATCAGACTAAGTTAAAAAACCAATTCACCTTTCTTTTTTAACCTTTTTAATTAAAAATTGAGTCACATTCAACAAACCAAAGGTACATTTTCAATTAGAGTTGTAATAAATCATAATGCGGCAAGTATTCATTACAGCGTTCATCTTCAGTAATCTTTCAAATCCTGTCAGCTGCAGATACAAATAAAGGCAATCCAAAATAGGCTTGAATGGCATTAAGAAGCCCTTTAACCAAGTAAAAAAGAAGAGCTGAAAAACTGAATCATGTCCCACAGTACCCGTAATTCATGCAGTTATTAGCCTGTTATATAACACTTGTATGTCATTATTTTGTATTTCATAATAAAAATGAGCAAAAATTATGTAAAAATAGAAGATTACACAATCGATAACACTGCTAAAAACTAAATTTTCATTGTTGATAACATGATGTGGGTTTTGTAGTGTTTTTTGTGCTAATTCTTTTCTCTATCAGGTAAACATTTTATGATTAGGGATGGACCGAACTGTTCGCCGGAGAACAGTTCGGCCGCGAACTCGGCATGTTCGCCGATCCTCTCGCCGGCGGACAGTACGGGTGTTCGACCCGTCCTGTTCGCCGGCCAGAAGAAGATCTAAATTCTTCCTCCGGCAGGATCAGAACCTGCGAGATCGTGCCGGAGGTAGAATCTCTTCACTACAAGACCGGGCATGAAGCCGGTCTTGTAGTGAAGATTCCGGCTCAGAGTAGGAAGTGACGTCAGTGACGTCACATCCAGCTCCCGCAACCAGGAACGATGCGTTCCAGGATGCGTTCCATGGACCGGATGTGACGTCACTGACATTACATCCGGTTTTCCCGATTCAAATTCCCCGCCTAGAGGCGGGGAATTTGAATGTGTCCGCAAACAGGGCGGACGGCGGACATCTTTAAAAGTTCGACCCGCCCTGTTCGCGGACACTCCGGGCTGGTGTTCGCCCATCTCTATTTATGATAAGCCAAAAGTTTGCAAATTTGTGAACTTAGCCTTTTTGTATTATAATAGAATAAGACTAAATCAGAGTTTAATTAATCTTTTTTGCTTTAGATTTGGATTAACCTCCTGGGTGTTTGGCCTGAGTTAAGTAGTGAGATACTCACCTGTCCGCTGGATTCCTCCGGCGGTCGGGAGAATGCTTCCGGGTCTGACCCCGATCGCATCACCGGTAAAGTCAAGGGGGAGGGGGTAGGCGGCGCCATAGACCTCCATGTAAATGGAGGAGCGTCTCCTTTTTTCAGCATAACTCCGGTGTCTCCAGTGATGCCAAATCTATGTACTGAACCTCCAGCCGGGCAGGCAATCACGGCGGAGCATGTATAAAAATAACCGTGCCACGTGCGCAACGCTCAGAAGGTTAACAAGGCATCAGTAATTGATATTGTGTCAAATTATGTCTATAATATGCAAAATCCATCCAGAATGATATGTTCTATGATGTGTGGGGCAAAATGGCTAGAAACTGTCCACATCTTAGCTATGCTAAACTGAGGGAAGGAATATTTTGATGCCATGCTTTCTGATGATTAAAACATTTTTTGTTGTTGACCTGTGTAATTTGAAAGCTACAAAAGTCATGTATGTTGGGGAAATGGTCAGAAAGGGAAATAAAAATGGTTGGCCAAGCAATTATTTTACATAAGTGGCAACAATTGTTAGATTGAACATCCCTTATAAAGCTAGCCACACACGGTTCAATTTTGGTTCAATCGATGCTCGATTAGATCGAGGAATTCAATCGTCTAATCGAAAATCAATCTAAATCGCATCAACATACACCCCACATTGAGTTTGCGATTGTGGTGAGATTTCGATTCCAAAATATTAGTAAAATCGTCGATTTTGGTCTTGAAACGATTGAAGTTCAGATTGAAGTGGTCTATGTTATTATATTAAATCTAATCGATCCAGGAGAAACACCACAAACATCGACGATTTTGGCACAGTCGACGATGATTTTCCAACATGTCTGATCAAAATTCGATAAATTTTTCTGCCTTCATCGAACAATTATCGTTGTACCATGTGGGCATTTCTCGAATTCCGTTCAATCGAAAAAATTCATCTAATCGCACATCGATTGAACCAAAATCGAACCGTGTGTGGCTAGCTTAAGAGGAGAGTTTGTATACTTACATATCTGGACCTTATCTCCTGTATCACTCCTGTTCCAGAATGGCCGCCTCCCTCAGAATCCTTGCAATCCAAAACTTCTTGTACTATATGAAAAAGACAGATAGATGACTAAAATGTTTTTAAGGCCACTTAAGCAAGTTTAGTTTCTTTGATTTACTACTGCAGATGTTCTAAAAGCACTGGTGGACCTTTCTTCTGACATGTGGATAAAGCTCAGTGCACACACTAGATTAAAGTTGCCAAAAATTATCATGATAGATCAATTCCAATGAAGTTTATTTAGTGTCTTTGAGCCGAGTCTGAAAGGAATTTGGTCATTCTAATATTCTCCTATGCTGGTCATTGGTCCACCTTGTTCCATCAGATGCATCTGGAGACAGCTCTCTGACAAACAGGCACGCACACACAGGGTATCAAAGAACTGTCTAACGTTTATTGTCAAAGTGACACATTATAACATTAAAATAAGGGAGGGGGAGAGGACTTCAACTACGCAGGTGCAATATCTATAAACAACTGGAAATGTACAGAACACAGAAGACATGTTATTCTACATCAAGGCTACTTATTCTACAAGGAACAGAAGTGTGGTAAAGGGAGACATCTTATCAGAACACTGTGACCTTCAAGGCTACAAATATGCTGACTTGCTCAAAGCTAGAACATAAACATAATTCAATGCGTACACAATTTAAGACAGGACTCTTATTACTACTACTGTAGACAAGATGGAGGGCAGGATACAAAATGGAGACCATTACCCCTTCAGAGTCATCACGAAAATCTGGCCCAGAATCGCTCATGGCCCTCTATCTGGCCCATATCATATGCGGCCATTCCAGTTTTTCAGTTCCAGTTCCCGCTTGAAAACTGGGATATTGCACATGACCGTTAATCATGGCCGATGTCCCTTGCTTTGCATGGAAACCGTGGGTCTCCATGCAGAACATCGGCTGAGCTGTAGAGAGCAGAGCTGTCTCTCCAACTCCGCCAATATCTGACAGCAGCGTAATGATGTCATCACGCTGCTGCAGGGAACATCGGACAGCTCCAATATCGAGCCGTCTGTACCCTGCTTTAACGTTGTAAGACTGCTTCCCAAAAAGATGAAAGCTTTATTGCCATCTAAAAGCTTTATTGCCATCTATGAGAATCTTCTCAATATTGAGGTTAATGTTACTGATAAATGTGCAATGTTTTCTTTAACCAGATAAAAACAGGAAAAGTGTCTGAAACAACATTCTAGTATTGTCTGCAGGTAGCAGCAAAACATCATTCTCAGTTCAATCATTATTCATACAATGAAATCCTATATAATGTTTCTTTTCCAAGCTTCAACCACAGCCCACTGCTCAGGTGTTTGACTAGAATCAAAGAATATTTTTTTTAAATGACTTCTTCATTGACACTTTTGTACCGTTACAAAGTTGATTGTGCAGCAGGTGTAGAATGGGTTTGGGAATGCAATCTAATCTTGTGCATATTTTCCATGCTGTGTGTTAGCGGTGGTGAACCAGATCTAGAAACATTAATGGATTTTCCACTATTTCCTTCTGCTGGTTCACGATACAGTTCTTTTCAAAAGCCACGGTGCATTTTCTCTTAAAAACTGTAAGATGGAAAATAACAGATTTACAATAAGTAATGAGCCTTTGCTAAACATAATACTCCTACAGTTCTGTGCTGTGAATAAAAGGAAGTAGGGATAAAATGGTAGAAGTAATGTCAGACCCTGAGGCATTCTTGTAATATCCTATGGAGCTCGGAGAGTAGAAATCAAGATGGCCCTTGCTCATGTATGTTATAACTTCAATAAGTTGTAAACATTGGGTCGGTTAGATTTCACCTTTAAAATAAATACCAAGTAATGTTACTCAGGGCCACTGTCAGAAATCCCTGGGCCCCAGACTCTGAAGTCCCCCCCCATCCCGGTTGGGGGTGCTAGCAAAAAAACACTCCTCTCCTTCTGCTTCTCCTGAACGAAGTTGTGGAGGGGGGGGGGGGGGTGGCTTTGCGAGTGCCAGCACACAGACCCCCATAAGTGGCTGTCTGCAGTCCAGGGCATGTGGCCGCTGAGGTCCTTATATTACTGATTACATTGTGTGAACCATATTCAAATTACACAGGTTTACATTCAAACTCTATATGAAATGCAACACTAATTTTCTCCCTATTATACACACTCCAATCATGCAGAGACATACATCCTATATACAAAGGCACAAAAAATGCACAGACATGCATCATACACACACACACTTCATGCACACATATTCAAAATACACATGCACACACACAGTGGCGTAGGAACCACCATAGTTCCTGCAGCAGCGCTATGGGGCCTGCAGCCACAATAGGGGCCCACTCCCATCTGCCTCTCTTTTTTTTTCTGTCCGTGTTCGGGCCTTCTCCTCCCATCCACCAGATGATCAGCTGGCAGTGCTGAAGTCGGGTTGGAGGGGAGCAGGTGAAATGGGACTACTTTTTTTTCACCTGCCCGACAATTAATTATCTGCCAAGGAGCAGATCCTTTACTTACAGGAGATCCATCATATGAGAGGATCCAGTGATCTAGTGAGCGAAAGATCTCCTCCCTGGCAGACAGAATCATAAAACAGGTAGAGTCTGCAAGAAGGGGAATTCTGACAAGGCAAAGAGCTGTGTCAGAATCCCGCAGCTGTGTCAGAATCCTCCCCCCCT
>CM070034.1:34804883-34824083 GCA_036250615.1 Ptychadena robeensis | reverse complement strand
CCCCCCCCCCCCCTTCCTCTGGCTCAGACAGAGCCTTTCCTTGCAGTGCCCCCTTTTCTATTTAGGAACATTTTCAAGCCCACCCCTCCCTATTGAAACACAGGTTCAGAATGAGGGCCCGCGCCGGAATATTTGCTATGGGGCCCAGTGATCTCTAGCTATGCCCCTGCACACACACACATTCTTTTTATTCTACTCTTACTTTACTTATTCTGTGCCGCTAGTTCCCCCATGGTCAGCTTCCAGCTTTCCCTGTCAAATCTGTTTAATTGCAGAGGACCCTATACTACATAGTTGTTGGTAGATCTAAAGGATATGGCCAGCTTAATGCCTACTGACACTTTTTGTGAAGAAATTTTTTTTTCACATCTGGTTAAAAAACTATTGGTGATGATAAAGAGCTGGCTCACACATGGATCCTGTAACAGTCTAAACTCTTCAGGGTGGACTTTCCATAAGATTTTGGAATATATCTGTGGGGATTTTGGCCATTTAGTTAGAGCATTTGTAAGGTCCGCACTAGTGTGTTGGTTGACAAAAGGATATTTCTGGTTTAACAATACTTTCTCATGTGTTCAGTAGAGTTGAGGTCTGAAATGTATGCAAGCCACTTGATTTCCTACAAACCAAACTCATTATAACATTTCTCCACACTTGTTTTTGAAAATTCAACTAGTTTGACTGAGAATAATATTATCACCAAACTAGCTGCAGATGTAGACACAGGTTGAGGGTTTACTACAATAAAGAAACATTGCTCTAACACAAATAGTTTTTAGAAAATCCGTCAGATAATTAAATGATCAACTGAAATTTAACAACATGTCCAAACTCTGCTCCATCCATTTACATTAACTTTGTAGATTCAATTTAATTTCAATCCCCGAAAAAGTTCAAAATCACACAAATCCAATGAATGTATGTCAAAAAACATAAAAAAATATTTCAACCACAAATAGAAAAAGGGATTGGTTTGCTGAGCCCATCCAAACCAGAGATGTTTCTGGTGTGGAGTCAGACAACCGGGACTTTATAGGCACTTGAAAAGTATTTTAGATCAACATTTTTGTTGAAAACATAATTTTATTTCAAAATGCATGATTAAAAGGTGTACAATTAGATCAACATGGTGTGGTCATTATAAAAACATGGTCATGGTCAACTGTCTGAGTCAACATGGTGATTTGTCATATAGTTACAACACTCCTAAGGCGGTGGTCGCCAATCCGACGCGTTTCCCCCCTCTTAATTAGGGGCTTCCTCAGGGAGGAGTGGAGTCTTTACAATTAATCACGTATCAGAACAGTAGATTAGTCAGGTGGTGCTTTTTCAAATAACTGGTGCCATTCACAATCTGTAATTGCTAACTATACTATTTAAAACACAGGTACTGAACATGTGCTTTATTAACTGTAGTTCAAAATGTTGCAAATAAAACTTAATTGAAGCAAACTTTGGCTACCTTGGTTCTGGTTTCAAAAAAATAGGAGGGTAAACTGTTGTGTTGCGCTGCCCAGAAAATACTGGTAACTGATTGTTCTTCATTAACTAATTTGTGTTTATAACAAAATGTGATAAATGAAACCCCTTTCTAGTAGCCAAGTACACTAATGATCTAGAATGACTTCACTTTGAATGGAAGCCTTAATTACCTTCTGCCGTGCAGATGCTCGCAGCAACCAACTTGTCCATCAAGAAAGTTCCTACTCCCAATTGACACAATACTGCTTGCTTGTCAGGATTACCATGGTGAGGCAGCTAGTACTTCAGGAAGGTTGTGAGCAATGGCAGCTTCCATATTTATCTTTAGACAATATGAATTACCATGGTTTAACAGCATTAGAACTTAATACCTAAGGAGAGGCTAGATGAGCTTTTCACCCAGTGACAAGATCTAACAGCACAATGAGTGAGAATTGAGTACCAGTCAGCAGATCTACCACCAGAAATCTATATTTTCATGAATGGCACTAGAAGTGCCGATAATAGGGAGGATTGCAAAAAAAAAAAAAAACGTATCTGTAATTCAAGAAGGTAATTCCGCAGCCCTCCCTTATATTCGGGTTCTAGTCTCTGCAAGGCAACACGTCACAAGAGCGTTTTCTGGGAAAACTTGTGATCACGTAATTATATTGAGGAAAATTGCTAAAGAAGATCATTGAATGCCCCCAGTGACCACCCGCGATATTGCACCCCCAGTTCAATAATCTTCTATGACAATTTGCCTCAATATAATTACATGATGAAACAGAAAACAAAGCGTTCTTGTGACGTGTTGCCTTGCAGAGACTAGAACACGGAAGTAAGGGAGAGCTGTGGGATTATCTTCTTTAATTGCTCATTACAAGTGTGTTTTTTTGGTGTTATTGCAATCCTCCCTATTATCGTCACTTCATGCCATTCATGAAAATATAGATTTCTGTTGGTAGGTACGCTTTAAAAGACATGTCCAAACCTGAGTCTAATACCAATGTCTGGCTACCAGGTAGATAAGATATGGACCTAGAGTAAGGGTTTGTGGCTATCCATACCTTTTCAACGCCTCTAGGCTCACAGAACCAGAATATAACTGTTGTTCTACAAAATGAGCAAGGTTGTTTTCGCAATAAAAGTAATTACTTCTCACACCCCTCACGCACCAATGGTAAAGGTCCATCTATTTCAAGATACATAGATAATAGAGGGTTGGTCAATGTCTAAATAAGAATATAAGTCAATACATGCAGAAAGGCCTTACCTGGTAGACACCATAGGGTAACAAAAAGAGAAATACAAATATATATATATATATATATATACATATCACTAATAACATATCACCAATAATAAATAGAACATTTTTAACACTATGCAATATAGAAATGGAAATGTTGTGCCTAGCCTATTTAGAGATTCTTTTCTGGCTTTCTCAAAACGCAAGCAGTAAGTATTTATGTTGAAATGCAAATTGTTGACTGTTAGCGCAGATGGTTCTCATATATCCTTGGCTTTGAACTTTAATTGGCGCTAGATGAATAAGACGCTTTTGTTCCCTCTGTTTTACTCCAAGACTTATGCTTAGCCGTTAGAACTCATTTATCATTATAAGCTGCAAAACAGTTTTCTTTTTTCCCCCAGAATGCATTTCCATGCTTTTTGTAACTTCAGAGAAAGTTGTGGGATGGCTATTTGCATATGGTTTTGCAAGTGCTGGTGTTGTCTTTGAAAAGCAGAGAAATAGAGACATCCAATCTGCTACTGCAACAGTAAGCTTTCCAAAGGGAATATCAAAATGATTCTCTTCATTTGGGACATAAATGATTTAGAATTTGTGGAGTTGTGTAGAACTTGACTTCATAATCATACCTGTTCCTATTATGACAATGACTATGGTACATTCTAAAGAGATGACAAGATACAGAGGTCATGCTTATGGATTGGAATTTAAGTAATTGTTGACTCTGTCCTGAGTAGTGTTGAGTTTAAATATGCAAATTGAGAATATATTCATTGAATGTCGGCTATTCGAGAATTCCCAAATTTCGTGATCTCGAATATTCGCAATATTATGCACCGGGAAGATTTACAGCCATGCATTGCGAATAAATAATTTTGAAGGTAATGGTGATATTGAGGATATTCGCGAATATTCTAAATTGCAAATATCGAATCGAATATAAGCAGAATTATTCCCAAAATATTGCAAATTCTAATATTGCCTATGCCGCTCATCACTAGTCCTGAGGCTGCCACATTAGTAAAGAGCATAAATTTAAACATGCTGCAATTATTATATTTGACATATTTGGGTAAAAGGTAGCATATCAATCAATCCACCTCTTTAATTTGACATCACAAGGTATGTTGATAAATCATCATAGCTTTGAGTACTTTTCAACTAGTTTAACATCAGACTCTATGCCTTTTTTGAGGGTTAGATATGTGGGAGTCAAGTGATTCTTTTTTCCCCCCTACATTGACACAACAGAAGGTCGATCCAAAAGACATATATTGTGGTTCTAAAAAAACAATAATTACTCTCTAACGTGACACAAATGTTATAAAGACTCTATTACAGATGTATCATTTTAACTATGGCCTTAACAAATCTGTTTTTCTTTGGTAGATCGCATTACTTTGGACAGTCCCCATCGGTCGCGAAATCGGTTCCTGACCTTATAAAAGATGTCATACCCCAATTGAGATAATTAAATGAAAGTTCATTAGGGCCCTTTCACACTAGCCACACTGCAGTGCGGTACCGCAACGCAGCATGGCTAGCATTAACTCAAGGTCCATTGAAAACCTGTGTACTTTTCACACTGGCCCCATGCTTACATATCCTCTAATGTGCAATGTTGTATATTACCAAAAACGCCCTGCTGCACGCATTTTTTCAGGTGTCGTGCAAGCGTCTCCCATGCAAGTTAACGCTAGCGTGTCCATTACCACCCAGAAATCGGTTGCAGTGATAAGAGCCCTGACAGTAAAATATATTATCAGAAACCATTTGAGAAGAGCAAGACATAATATACTCTGAACTACATGGTAAGTTGTGAGGACAGTAATAATGCTGAGACCTGTGGTTCTCCAGCACAGATGGTCTTGGGGTCAGTGCACTATTAAAGTCATAACTAAAAATCTCTTTTTCTGCCCCACTCCACATGCAGACACTTACATTCAACACACAATGTTGGCATAGAAGACCCTTCCGTCTTCTGTGCCAACATCACAATAATACTATATACACACTACACTACCAATGGACTAATGAACGGTACATCCATTCAATTACTGATGGGAGGAAAGTCCATACAATTTGAGTCCATAAATGGAACATTGTACTCAGGGACATTAACGGCACATACCATATCATGATATTAAGGTCCTAATGTAAGTTAAAATGTATTTAATCAAGTTGATGGCTCAGATAATAATTGATCACAATGCGCATCTAGCAAGCGTATTTCTAAAAAGTACATACAGTATTATTATCACATTATAACGTTAGTTCTGCTAGTCTTGATCTTACAATACATTGTTTCTCCCACTGTGTTTATCTTGACGCGTTTCGCTGTTAGGCTACCTCAGTAGATGTCTATAAGAATACACTGTGTCTCACTCTGTCCCTAGTTACGAACATTAGGTGGATTCTTTTTTATTTTCAAGATTTAAATGCTAATTTACCGGATAGAATTCAGTATATGACTATTATTAGATCTAGGGTGAGTTTAGATTCTGTAACACATTTCACATTACTGTCATATATGGCTTTTTTTACTACATCACACCAACCAACCTAGTCACTGATGTTACTTTGTTATTATTTAAGCACACACAGCACCTCAATTATATGAACTATATAACATGGTACCTAAAAATGACACAGATTTAGACTCAGTTTGTTATGTTGCTAATTTGATGAAATAATGAAATTGACTGTAGATATTGGTGTCAGAGTGGACAATTGGACAATTTCAAGTACCGTATTTTTCGGCCCATATGGCGCACTTTTTCACCCCCAAAATTGGGGGAAAAAAGTTCCTGCGTCTTATGGTCTGAATGCACGACCCCCGTGGCCACTCGGCCGCCGGTGGTCGCACCTTGGCTTCCCGCCATCTCTCCCGGAACAGAGATTAGCCGGGGAGCTGTCAGATGTGAGATGCCGGAGATGTCTGTACTGTACTGTGTATTAACCTATGCCAGCAGAGCTCAGAGCCCTGAACTGGCATAGGCAATGAAGAGAGAGAGAGATGAACTGCCATCTATATCTCTCTCTCCTGTCCGTGGGAACTGCAATCACTGTGCAGCCCCCAGTAACAGCTGATCGGCAAGCAGAGTAGGACACAGCCTGGCCCCCCTCCCCTTCCTGTAGATCAGTGTGGAGATGATGAGTTCAGCTGAGAGTGTACTGCTGCTAGTGACACCTTCTGGCTGAATTGAATATTGCATTCACTGAATTCATTGCATTAACCCAATTGATGAGAAAACGTATTAAATTTTTTTTTCTGGTTTTCCTGCCCTAAAAACTGGGTGCGTCTTATGGTTAGGTGCGTCTTATAGTCCAAAAAATACGGTAAATTGCAATAAAGGCCCCTGAGCATGGCATCATCACCAAACTTGTTGGAGATGTAGAAAATGGTTGGGGTATACTACAAAAAAATATTGCTCTAGCACAAATAGTTTTTGCACAAGTTTAAAGTCAAGTACAAATTTTGAAAATCTAAATTTCGACATTGATTTTGAACTTCATTTATGCAAAAACAATGTGCTAGAGCAAAACATTTTTTTTTGCAAATGTTACCACAACCATTTTTTTTTAATCTCCAGCAATTTTGGTGATTATATAATTTTCAAAGGCTTTGCAATCAGCTAGTCCAAAAATGTCACCATCTCTAACGCTTACATCTCTTGAGGAAGCCTAACTGTGAAACGTCTTAAGATAAAGACAGCATGTACAGTGTATTCTGAGATCAAGACCAGCAGGAATAACGGTATCATGTAATAATACGTGATGTATTTAATATCCAGATTAATTAAAGTATTGTGTACAATACTGTATGATTTTTTAAGAAATATGCTTGCTAGACACACATTGCGATCATTTATATGCACATTTTGATCAATTATTATCTGAACCTTCAATTTAAATAAATTCATTTTATCTTACATTTGGACCTTAATATCATGATATGTTATGCTCCATTTATGAACGTAACGTCCATCGGTAGGGTAGTGTGTACTTTTAATGGATAGGATATATCTGAGGATTTCAGTTCTCTCGGCCCCTCTTGTCCAGTGAGGTATGCCATAATGATGGGTGATATAAGAAGTCTCAGAGCTTTTTCCATTAACAAAGCCCAGTATTATGTTAAAGTAATACACTATGAAAGCTACTGCATGTATTAGAAGGAAGCTCTCTTTAACAATAGGTAGTCAGTAGAAGGACAAGTATTTCATCCAAGAAAAAAATGAAACTCTTTTTAACTGGCAATGCAAAAGTTTGAATAGCAGTATAATTTTCCATTATAATACAAATAAAATCTGCAAGTTCTTTTTAAAACACATTATTGCCACTAAAAGCATCAAAGGCAGCCAACTATTTTAAGCCACGGAATAAGCTTCTCAAGTAGCAGAAGCTAATAAACTCTTTATCATAAATTGGATCCCATGAATGCTGGGGGTATCTGTCGACTTCTGATTCTGTTCCTGGAGCCAAAATCCTGAATAAAAGTAATATGTTATGGAGAAAAGTTTTAAAGGTAGGGTGATAGTGAGCCACACCTGTAATATATAGAACATATATAGGAATTCCTATTCAAGGTGAAAGCACCTTGATCTAAAATCTAATCAGGGTTTTTTAGGTACTACACATATTCACAACAAAAAATCTCATTCATAATATAACCATATACTATGACATATGGACTTAGTATTATATACATAACAAAATGTGTCATATATTTGGCAGTCATGCAATATAACAGCACCATAATACATCATTTAAAAACAATACCACATTGTCATTATGGGAGACTTTGACATATTAGCCAGTGAATCGTGGGCTTCATCAGGGAGGTAGGGCTCTAGAAAATATAAAATACAGTGTTATATATACATCCTTTCAACATGAACATTAACATTTTAGAGATATCATTAGAGATTTTTTTTTATTGCAAACCGGATTCCGAAAAAGTTGGGACACTATACAAATCGTAAATAAAAACTGAATGCAATGATGTGGAGGGGGCAACTTCTAATATTTTATTCAGTAGATTTTATTCAATAGAACATAAATCACGGAACAAAAGTTTAAACTGAGAAAATGTACAATTTTAAGGGAAAAATATGTGGATTCAGAATTTCATGGTGTCAACAAATCCCCAAAAAGTTGGGACAAGGCCATTTTCACCACTGTGTGGCATCTCTACTTCTTCTTACAACACTCAACAGACGTCTGGGGACCGAGGAGACCAGTTTCTCAAGTTTAGAAATAGGAATGCTCTCCCATTCTTGTCTGATACAAGCCTCTAACTGTTCGATCGCCTTGGGCCTTCTTTGTCGCACCTTCCTCTTGATGATGTGCCAAATGTTCTCTATAGGTGAAAGATCTGGACTGCAGACTGGCCATTTTAGTACCCTGATCCTTCTCCTACGCAGCCATGATGTTGGACTGATGCAGAATGTGGTCTGGCAATATTTGGTTGAAAAATGCAGGGTCTTCCTTGAAAGAGATGACGTCTGGATGGGAGCAAATGTTGTTCTAGAACCTGAATATATTTTTCTGCATTGATGGTGCCTTTCCAAACATGCAAGCTGCCCATGCCACACGCACTCATGCAACCCCATACCTTTAGAGATGCAGGTTTCTGAACTGAGCGTTGATAACAACTTGTTTTGTCCTTGTCCTCTTTGGTCCGGATGACATGGCATCCCGATTTCCAAAAAGAACTTTGAATTGTGACTCGTCTGACCACAGAACAGTCTTCCATTTTGCCACACTCCATTTTAAATGATCCCTGGCCCAGTGAAAATGTCTGAGCTTGTGGATCTTGCTTAGAAATGGCTTCTTCTTTGCACTGTAGAGTTTCAGCTGGCAACGGCGGATGGCACGGTGGATTGTGTTCACTGACAATGGTTTCTGGAATTATTCCTGAGCCCATTCTGTGATTTCAGTAGCATTCCTGTGTGTGGTGCAGTGTCGTTTAAGGACCGGGAGATCACGGGCATCTAGTATGGTTTTTACGGCCTTGACCCTTACGCACAGAGATTGTTCCAGATTCTCTGAATCTTTGGATGATGTTATGCACAGTTGATGATGATAGATGCAAAGTCTTTGCAATGTTTCACTGGGTAACACCTTTCTGATATTGCTCTATTATCTTTCTGCGCAACATTGTGGGAATTGGTGGTCCTCTACCCATCTTGGCTTCTGAGAGACACTGCCACTCTGAGAAGCGCTTTTTATACCCAATCATGCTGCCAATTGACCTAATTAGTGTTATTTGGTCTTCCAGCTCTTAGTTATACACAAATTTACTTTTTCAAGCCTCTTATTGCTACTTGTCCCAACTTTTGGGGGATTTGTTGACACCGTGAAATTTTGAATCAACATATTTTTTCATTAAAATAATACATTTACTCGGATTAAACGTTTGATCTGTCATCTACGTTCTATTACAAATAAAATATTGACATTTGCTATCTCCACATCATTACATTCAGTTTTTATTCACAATTTGTTTAGTGTCCCAAATTTTTTGGAATCCGTTTTGTACATACACAAAATATATCACAGTAGGATAAGTCACATGCTTACAGTCAAACAGTCTAATATCGTCACTTTCTATCCCACACGATCAGGTTTATCAGGTACAGAAGACTTACAAATGAAGGTTAGACTTTGTATCATATACCATAATGGCAGTGGGTACAGGGAAAGTGGGTACAGGGAATGACCACAAAAAGTGAGGGGGACCAGTTTAGCATCTGTAACCTATAACAGATGTCATATATATGTATATAAATATATTGTTCTGAGGCATAGGGATCACCAATTCTGTCTGTTTTTGAACAACATTTAAAACAAAACTTGCATCAAACAAAAAAGCTCCAAAAGAGTAGAGGCCCAGAAGAAGGAAACATAAAGTTTAAAATGTAGAAATGTAGAAACAGTAAATGGGTAGTAGGCATGACCTTAGATTAGCATGTAGATGAGTGGTCAAGGTTGGTCCCACTCATAAAGCCTGTGGATGACTATGCTCCCATAGAATCTTTTTCATTTGACAGAAATTGTATAATATACACATTTTGATGTGTTTAATGACTCTTAGGTCAGTTCCTCATGATAAAACAATAAGGATGGTCTCTTTCCTCTGGTTCTGCTTTAAGTTTCCAAATGGACCTTTTTGGGCTTTTCATGTGAGGACTAGAGATGGTCAAGGAAACGCTGAATTGTACACAAGCCAATCAATCTTGCACAGTTCAGACTCCAAGCAGTCTGCATAAATTTGCATGCTAATGTTGAAAATGTTGTCATCTCATTGACCATATATATATATATATATATATATATATATATATATATACATTGTACATCATTTATATGATTATACACACACCAGGGTATATAAAGCATTATAATGGCTAGATCATTCCAAAAATATATACCGTTCCCTCTCATCTGTTGATCAATGTGTGCCATCATCCCAACACTATATACATAAAAAAATTTGGAATTCGGAGAATGAAAGAAGGACGCCACTAAATCTATCCTCAATCACCCCCCAGTGGGGAGACTAGGGACTCCACGGGACTATAAGGGCACCAATTGTTCAACTATTGTATAAAATTTATGATTTATTGTTATCATAGCATATAAACAAATACATTTGATGATAAATATTACATGAATGAAAAGTCAATAACAGTCATTATTATACAGATGGTATCATTATAATGATGGTATCATTATTATCCAGAAATGGTATCATAATTAATCTCATCAGCAACACTGTAGTAATATCACTCCTATGATATATAAATATGTGTATACTCACAAACTACGGGTGTAGTGGGACAGGACTGTTGGGAGCCCACCCCTAACTCGGCCGGGCACCTCCAGGGGGGCCCTAGGATATGTCCCCCGGCCAGCCACCCCAGAGGAGGAACAGCCCATCCATGGGATAATGGAGGACAGCAATGGGCAACAGCACCGATGGCGACCACCTGTAGATGGAGATGGTGCAAGGGGTACCGCATGTTAAGGCCAATGAGTACCAGAGGAGAAATCAGTCAACATGTCTGGGCTACAGTACTCATCTATAAAAGTGAAACTAACTAAATATAATGGCTAAACATTTTTGCAACAAATAGCTTTGGAAGAAAAGGAAAAAAGCTACACTTAAAATTTGTGTTGTGTTGAGTTATGGATGCCTTTGAAACAAGATAACGTTCCGTTGCAAAGCTTGTCAGCTTTTTTTTTATTATATTAATGTTCCAGGCTTCTCTTCATAGAATAGGTAGTGCTACAAACTTTTGATGTGCTTATTTGTAAACATTTGTCCTAAACATATTAAGCTACTCATAAATTTCCCCTGTAGGACAGAGCATAAGTACTAATATTACCAAACAGTTGTGGCAGGCCCACTTAGTGCACATAGATCTATTTTATTTTTACAGAGCAGGGTGCACGGAACAGAAAGTCTTCTTGCTCCGGGGCATATCTCTTTGATTAAAATGCAAGCAACAGACAGGCAGAAAAAGAAGAGGGCATGGAGCAGGGAAACCAGCAAGGAAAAATAAACTTATGTCAGCCTACTGAAAATAACTGGAGGGTCTCCAATTAGAATTAAATTGCAGCCCGAAGCTCGGAGCGCACAATATTCTCTAATGACACAAGCTGTGCAGTAAAAGAACTGCTCCACCGAGAAGTAATAGAAACCATGGATTTGTGTGTTTCTTAGGGCATTTTAACATTTAACAGCACATGGAGAAAGGCAACCTATTCAGTCACACATTGTGCAAGTGGCCATTGTCCAAAAACCTATCAGCTAAATTACATGTAGTGAATTATTGAATGTGTAAAATGGCACACAATGGACTACTATTAGTACAAAAAAAAATTCTGGGAAATGCAAAAAGATCAATCCAAATTCCCCACTACATATTCCTCTGCTGCTGGTTTATTGGTCATTTCCAGGTAAATTGCTACGCGCAAAACTAAAAGATTAATGTGAACATTATTTTATCTCTATTTTATCAGAAGAAAATATATTTTCATATGTGGCCCACCAGACAATATCTAATATAAAATCCAATTTTAACTTCAGGTGTTACAATATTAAGAACTGTATGATAGAACACAGGCAGTGCTGATAATACAGCCAATATATCATCTTAAAAATGTCACCTGCACAGGCCAAGTGCAGAATTTGTAAATGGGACTATGACATATATTTCACATGTGCGGTTTTGCATGGACAGGATGAGTTGTAGCAAAGTTTTGAGGATTGATATTGATTGGCACTTATTTGGGATCTTATTTTAAGGCTGGAGTTTTATCTGCTAATATGTGCCATTATGTGGCTCCTCCTTTTAGTTTTTCATACCTATTTTATTGGGTGAACAATATCTTTAAAAGCAATTTCTTTTTTTTAAATAATACGTATTGAAATGTATACATACATAGTTTCAGTGTACAAAGGTACCAACAGAATGATCAGGAACATATCCCAAAACAGAAACAATAGGCGGAAAGAAAATAATCATACACAGAAAAAGATCCATGAATCCATCAATGAAATGGCACATAGGGCATCACAATCCCAAACTTCCAAAGGATATATATACTCTGTTTATTATCACAATGGGGCCAACAAGTTGTTTGGTAAGATTCTGAATATACCCGGTTTAGGGACCAGAGTGAGGGGGGGCATTTATACGATATCCTCCAGCAATGCCAGAACTCTGTCTCTATCTGCAATTGGCAATACAGTGTGAATGTACAGCGAGCGCTGATTTTTCGGAGCCACCCTGCATGTCCAGGAATTCCTTACTATAGAGAGAGCAAATACCTAAGGTGACATCGTGGAGCTGCGGCTCGACGTGCAGCTAGCAGACAGATGTGTAGCCTTGCATGGTGTGCCGGAATTTGGGATCTACACTCATCTGAAATATAGCTAAATAGCATTAAAATAGGATCGCTCGGGATTGTTGTGTTCAGCACTTTACCAGTGAAAGCCCCTAGATCTTGCCAGAATTGTTGCAGCGACGGACATGACCACAAGTAGTGTAATAGCGTAGGAGAGATGCAGTCACATTTGGGACAATACGGGCGGGGTTTAGGTGTCTGGTGGTTAGGATCAGACAGTCGGATACATATTTTGTAAGCCCTGTGGATTTACTTAAATTGTGTTTTGTGCCATATCTCTGAGGCCATAGGTTATGTTAGATCTGAAATGTAAAACTGTAAAAATAAAAATTATATCTGAATAAGCTAGCATGGGGGGGGGGCAGAGTAAGGCATATTGGGAATAGGTGAGGTGGGATACCTTGCCAAGAACAACAACAGACTCCAGTAAGTCAGGAAAATAAATGTTAATTAAGTTATGTTTCCATCCTGGTTCTGATCACTGGACATGAGGCCCTCTATAGGCACAGAGCCATTCAGGATGAAAGCCAATTAGGTAATGTTAAACAGCAGATTTCCAGGACATAATGATTGCTATAGAATCTGAAAACAAACAATTGTATTTAAAGGTAGTTGAGAGAATTGCAATTTCAGAAGTCCCTGTCACTCCAAAATATTGTAGACCAATTAACTCAGTAAAGTATTATAGGAAAATAACGGTGGAAACATGAAAAGGGCCAGCAGGGTCATGCAATAAGTTGTGGTAATACTTAAATGTGTGCTAAGTCTCCATAATGAACTGAAACCAAATGAATGGAAATGGTGGGCCAGTGCTGTAATACTGGATATCTAGTATCTGGTAAATATCTAGATAATAGTGTTTTTTTTCTCAGCCAGTACATGAGGAGGGCTTTATCAGTATGCAGTATCTAGTTCACACTTTGAGCAGTTAAGGGCTTTTTAAAATCCACCTGGTAAACTAGCGATTAGTACAATTGCCCCATCAATGTGACAATAGGCGTTCGGCAGTTTTCATTTGTTTGCTCCATAGGGCTAAATAGCACTTGCACTGAATGTGCAGACGCCAGCCCCGCAGGAGATTATGGTTGTTTACCGTGTAAATACAGCCTTAATGTGTACAGTGCAATCAGAGTAAGGGGTAATTCACACAAGTGGTTGTGAAACGCCCGTCAACGGCCCAGCAGGTAATGATTTGTTAATATGTGGATCGAAACCCTGGACAGTCTCCAACAAAATTTAACATGAAATTATCTATTCCTCCTATTAAATTATGTGGCTTTTTTATTTATTTATTTCTTCCAAATAGAGGCTTTATATTACTAATGTACAAGGTCAGTCTAAAAATATTTTCATTAACGTGCTCTTCTTGATAATTAGACTCACCAGACAGTCACTACAGGTGTATCTTCCTGCAGCATGCGTTTAAAAGTTTTATCGGACAGATCATTTATTTAAACTGCACATGTACTTATTTGCAACATTCACTCTATCAAAAGTAAAAGTTAATTGAGAAAAATTATCACCTAAGACTTAATTCCACTAATCAATAGTGAAACAAAAAATGAGGACAAAGCAGACCAAGACTCACAAAAACAACCTGTGCTTTCTCTCAAGCTGGAAAAACTTCCTTCTACCTTTACCTGGGGACAATGTCATCCAGCCACGTCCCTGACTGCTCTACTGCTGTGGTAAAGCATGCTCACTTTTTGGTTGGGTAGAGAACATGGTCAGTGAGTAAGGCCTAGGGATGAAGAAAAAAGGTCAGCAACTTATATGTAGATCTTCAGTGCCACAAACAAGGCCATGTTCGTTTTTATGAATGCTTTCTGATGGGACAGGTAAGCACCCTGCCCTCACTGTAATGCCAATAGCCATGTTAGGCTGGTCGGAACATGTGCTATATAGCACCTGATGGCACATGTTCAGCTCAGACAGAGTCAGAGAGAGGCTAGCCACCATGTTGGTTCTCTGTCGGATCCAATTCTGAGCCCCCGATCAATTGGACGCGATCACTCGGACAAGGTGGTATGCAGCGATCGGATCCTCTTAATTGGCTGATTGATTGCAGCTCCCATTCCCGCTGAGATCGCCGGAATCAATTGGGTGAGTGATCAATTGGCCATGGAATCCGACACGTGTATGGCTAGCTTTAGGCAGGGTGAGATCAATGTGCATGGCAATAAGCACATTGAAAAAACACAAGCTTAAAACACAGTAAAATATTGTAAGCTGTAATCATTAAATAAATGATTACAGGTAACAACAATCAAACATGGAACCCCTAAAACCCGACAATTCCAAACAAAAAACACAGTTTTACATGACAAATCAATTAATAAAAAAAATCGTAGTCCCCAGAAAAACACTTTACCAAAAATAAAACCGCCAATTCACAAAACCTGACAATTGCAAACAAAAAAAAAATACTTTTACAATACGAAAACAACACATACAAATGTGTATGCCATAATAACATTAGATATAATTACACAATGTGATTACATTTTATTACTGGTAACATGTAATAACATTATTATACATGTAACCAATATATATATACAAATGCAACACATATAAGAAATATACAGGACCCCCAAAAATCACATTAAACAAATGTCTAATCCAGCGCTGTAGTCCAATCCAGTAAAATGATTGTATCCAAAAAAAACAAACAAGAAAAAATCCCCCCAAATATAAAATAAATCCACCTTCCATTTAAAAATAAAAAAAATGAATAAAAAAGCCATTAAAAAACATCCTCTACCATAGTGATGGCCGAACTTCAGCCATGTCCGTCCGCGAACGGGCGGATCGGACTTTTAAAAAAGTCCACCGTCCGTTCGTTCGGGGGCAGATTCAAATTCCCGCCTCTAGGCGGGGAATTTGAATCTGAAAACCCGGATGTGACGTCAGTGACGCATAGTTCCTGGTTGTGCTAACCTGAAAGACCATGTTCTCAACCCGGTCTTCAGTGAAAAGATTTTTCCTGCGGCGGGATCTCGCTGCTCCTGATCCCACCGGAGGAAGAATAGGGTGCTCCTTCTCGCTGGCGAACAGGGCGGGTCAAACACCTGTACTGCTCACATTGCGGGCAGTTCGGCCACCACTACTCTTCCATCTGAAAGAAAAACACCCATAAAAAGCCATATAAAGAAATGAATGAATACATTTAATTAATTTCATGTCTATGGGATTTGGAATTCAAAGCCAAGTCAGAAATTTATGCAAAAACGACATATGTTAGAGCAATACTTTTTTTTTCAAATCTTTTCACAACCCTTCACTACATCTACAGCAATTTGTTTATGGCTACGATTATGATAGAATAGTCAAGGACTTTAGAAGGGCTTCATAAACTTAGTTAGTTGAAAATATTTGACCTAGAGGTAGAAGGAGGATTATTTGAACAAATAATTGAAAACTGTTTTCACTGTGTTTTTTGGCCACATCTTCGGGATTAGTGATTTGGGATGTCTTGCTCCCTGTAGTTCTTGGGGTTTCGCCTATGATATGTCTCCACCCACTAGAAACCCCAGGACTACAAAATTCTAGATGGCAAGCAACTTCACCCCTTTGGCTGGGGCACATCACATACAACACTTTATGGCACAGAATGAATTACAGTAATACATAACCATATCCCACTACACTGTTTATAACATTTACTATTAAAGGTACAACAAACTCCTGCTTAAAGCTAAAGCCCCCCATACAGGCTTAGATTTTCAGCCATGCGTGCTCATGGCGGTCGATCGTCCAAAAAATTGGGTGAAAATCTAATGCTTAAAGCGTGGTTCCCAAACTGGGGGGTGGGCTCCCTGGGGGGGGGGGCACAAAGGTATTCCAGGGGGGCACTGGCCCTCATTCTTAACATGTATTTGAATAGGTAGGGGGGCTCAAAAATGTTGCTAAATAGAAAAGGGGGGCCCTGCAAGAAAAGTTTGGGAACCACTGGCTTAAAGTTTTATTTTGTGACAAAATCGGCCACCAAATCTATCTAAGCTATTTTGGACATGTCTGTAATTCTTAGACCAATGTCATCACTTTTGTGGGGACCAGCATAATTGCGGTACTTGCCGGCACACAAAGGTTGCCCAGCCATTTTTCGGCAGGAGCGGCCCCACATGATGATGACGCCATTACGCAGAGTCAATCTGCTGGGAGATCGATAGAAGATCTAAACATCTATGGGGGCTTTAGTGGTATTTTTATTACAGGCTTACCCTTGCCACCCCATTACATAATCAGGGCTCTGAGACCAATGAAAAACAACATTCTCCTTTCATCAGCTAAACCGTCTGGTCAGACTACTGGACAAAGAAAGGATGTTTTTTAAATACTCTTTAAGCCCCTCACCTCTGGCAAACTTCAAGGTAAATATTTTTAGGTTTTTATAGGATATTCCTTAATAACCTACCCACATAAATGATTTTAATCCTGACATAAATATTTAAGCTTTGCCCTACCCTCACTGGAATAACAGATGAAACATGAGGTCGGTTGCTTTCCTTTTGCATCCAAAATTTAAAAAATTGTTTTTGTCATACCATGTTCTTTAATGTTACAAACAAACTGCTAGCATTTTAAGATGGATGTAAACAATAAAATCATATTTCTCTTAGAAATCTTCTTTAAGTATAACTTAATACATTCTGTGATGTGTGTTGACCCACCACCAAATTCTTCTGCCATTAACCAAGTATGTTTTATCCCTGTATATGTTTTATTGTTAAAATGTTATAAAAAAAAGGTCGTAAAACACAATCTCTCACCCAGAGCTGTAACACGCACAGTTTTCTAAATGGATGTAACAAAGCACATTCGTTTTTCAAATGTCACAAATACATAACCTTGTGATTAAGATACACTGCCTTTAAAATAATGTGCACTGACTATATTAAACACTAATCATTTCCAAATGAAATAGGACTTTAATAAAGTAGGAATTCTTCAACATTCAATTACTGTTTTCCTATTATTGGACCATAAATTAATTTCTTTAAAAGGATTACATAAATCTTGTTAATAACACATCGGTTCTGAGGCTGAATATAATTAATTTGGATAACTTTTTTAGATGCATACATACTCCACCAGAACTGGCTACAGCACCTGAAAGCAAAGTATTTTGGAATGCACAACTATATTGAAGGTGGTGGAAAGAAGCCAAAGGATATCAGACATTTTAGTGTTTAGTCTACTGACTATCAGAGTGAGCAATATTATCAACCATATAAATAAAGTGTTTATCCAGTTTTAGAACAGAATCAGGATGGGCAGGGGCGGTGCTGGATAGATCGGTGCCTGGGCAAGCACCTCCTCTGATGACCCCCCCTTCCTGGGAAAACATCTCTAGTCACTGCCAGAGAGCCCTACTGGGGGGGGGGGGATTGGTGGTGAGACTGATGGCTTGTGTGTATGATGACTAATGCTAGATGCTAACTGTGTCTTTTGTCAGCAAAAAACGCAGCTGCAAGCGTGGATAGTGTTAAAGGGCCCTAAAGCTACTCAGTGTGCTCTGGACTTGGCAACTCTAATAAGTGCTAGTATTACCTATGTTCGCTTGCAGATTCAGTTTCAGATGTCCATATATAATGGTAGTACTTTTATTGTACTTCAGATTTCCAGATTGTGCAGGTCACCATGTGGTTTGCATGGTCTGTAGTAAAGTACTTCCATACTTGTTATGTGTGTCTGTCACCTACTGCCTCTACTGCCATGGGTCTTGCGTGTTTAGAAAAACAAAACTTGTCGACTTTTCTTAGGAGTCATCGACTTGAGTCTCTGAAGTCTGCAAGTTAACTTTTCTGTTACTTCCCTAGTTTACAATATGCCTTATTTTAGAAACTGATTCAGATACCCCTAGGAGACGGCCTTCAACCTATACAGTGGTGTGCAAAACTATTTGCCCCCTTCCTGATTTCTTATTCTTTTGCATGTTTGTCACACAAAATGTTTCTGATCATCAAACACATTTAACGATGAGTCAAAGATAACACAAGTAAACACAAAATGCAGTTTTTAAATGATGGTTTTTATTATTTAGAGAGAAAAAAAACTTCAAACCTACATGGCCCTGTGTGAAAAAGTAATTGCCCCCTGAACCTAATAACTGGTTTGTTTTTCTTCAGCCATTCAGAGGTGGATTTGCTGGTGTGTTTTGGGTCATTGTCCTGCTGCAGCACCCAAGATCGCTTCAGCTTGAGTTGACGAACAGATGGCCAGACATTCTCCTTCAGGATTTTTTGGTAGACAGTAGAATTCATGGTTCAATCTATCACAGCAAGCCTTTCAGGTCCTGAAGCAGCAAAACAACCCCAGACCATCACAATACCACCACCATATTTTACTGTTGGTATGATGTTCTGAAAGGCTGTGTTACTCTCACGCCAGATGTAACGGGACACGCACCTTCCACAAAGTTCAACTTTTGTCTCGTCGGTCCACAAGGTATTTTCCCAAAAGTCTTGGTAATCATTAAGGTGTTTTTTTAGCAAAATTGAGATGAACCTTAATGTTATTTTTGCTTAACAGTGGTTTGCGCCTTGGATATCTGCCATGCAGGCCGT
>CM070034.1:34757414-34781719 GCA_036250615.1 Ptychadena robeensis | reverse complement strand
TTTAAGCAACTTTCTTCAGCCCGAGTTAACTCGGGCTAAACACCCAGAAGGTTAATAAATTCAAGAATACATGTCTCCGGCAATACTTACAGGTGTAGCTAAAACATGTGTTATAAAACAGCATTACATTATTCAAACCCAATTTAGATACATAATAAAGCACCATTGAGGGTTAGTTAATGCTTAACATTTTGTTTGAATACATGCTATGTCATGACAGCTCCCTTGTAGTGCACTCATTTATTTTTAATCTTAAACAGTTTTAATAAATTTTAGATAATGTAAAACTATTAATGTGGTCTTTATAGGCCACAAACACGTTGGGCATGCCGGAATCCCAGTCAGGTCAGATTTGTGGAAACTCTTTACAGCGGCAAAGATTCAGGGTGGCAGCTGGCCGCCCAATGATTCGATGCTTTAAGACATTTTGTTGCTGTGTAAGCAAGCAAGCATGAAACAAACAAATGTTTCCTTCCAGTTACATGCACTGTGCACTTATTTATTTTGAATAGGAAATTGGCAGCTTTACAAGCATGGTGGCTAACTGGTTATAACTCTTGCCTTCCAGCTTTGGGCTTTTGCTTTGACTCATGCACTTTGCATGATTTGTGCGGGTTTCCTATGGGTGTCGAAATCAATAAAACTGTTAGAAAGCCCTGTTAAGCAGTGTCCTTCTCTTTCTGAATGATAACCATAACCAGGGTAAGTGGGATAATGCCAAAGCATCTACCTCTCTATACTACTTACAGAAGGTATAACAGAAACATGTTTGTCAGTGTTTAATGTTACAGTGGCAATGGTAAGACACTTTACCCCCTTGAATTTCTGTGCGTATTTACCCTTCATGTTCTGTTCCTGCTTGCCTACATAACCTAAACATTTACGGTAATTCTTTTGAGACTTGGTATAGCAGTTTAGGTACTCTACTTTCTCAGAATCCAAGAACATGTTTGTCAAAGGTATAGGCCCACTGGGTCCCCAGAAATATTTTTGTATATTCTGAAGCATCAAATATTGACATTTCATGAACAATCTATGCCTCAGATCTACAACAGCCGGCATGTCAGTTCTTAAAAAGTTAAAACAGTTCTGAAAAGTTAAACTTAAGCTGCCCATACACTGGCAGATTATCCCTCAATAGATGGGTTACTCTGAGGGGCAGTCTGCATGACATTTTGGATGCTGTTCCCATTCAAAGCAATGGACATCGGCTGTCCATCGACCGATGTCCGATAACCCTGTTTTCGAGCGTGATTGATTGATCCCTGAAGTTACAGGCACTGTCTTGGACCTTGTTGCTATATTTCTATATCTTATTGGTTTAATAAAATTGTGGGAAAAAGTTAATATCCACTTTTTATATCAATATTTGTTTCACATGTTTTTTTTAAGGTATTGGTAAATTGGGAGGTAAATAAAGTTGTGATCTGTGTTGAGAAAATTTGAATGCTACTCCTTGCTGTTTGAGGTAGTTTTTATAAGCACATGTGGAGAACAAAATAAGGCAGAGATTGTTCTATTCTTACAAAAATAGACATCTTTGCATTTTAATTAAATGTATAGAACATATGAATATAAATGTAAAATGTTCTCTAAATAGATAAACTTAAATTATTGCACTTAAATATTTTCTGTAACACTTTAAACTGCATGCGTTATTCATGCGTTAACTTTGTTTGACTCTGAAAAAAAGTGTGTTGTTCACAAAGTTTGATATCTGCTCACATAAACTCATGATTACATGACCCATGGATACCTGATATTTTCACTGTACCGGCCACCAGCCCTCCAATACCGGCTCGATGGGTACTTCCAACTTTTCACCCCAGAGAGTGACAGAAATGGGGCATAAGCCCCGCCCAGCTTTTAAACATATCAGCGGTTGTCCTCCAGTACTGACACACCGCCAGGGCTTCTCCAACTTCACTTCTGCAGCACTGCCAAACTTCCGCCCTGCTGTGACAAAAGAAAGAAAACAAAGACAGCCAAATAGGTAAAACAATACAATAGGGAGGGTGGGTGGGTGACGATCCTGGAGCAAAGAGCAAGTACTCCCTGTTTGCCCCAGTTAAATAACCTGCTGAAACTTCTCCCCTGCAATAGAAAAACTCCACCTACTCATCTCCTCCTGACGTTCCAGGACAGCTCCCCTGGGTCAAAGCACCCTCTGCCTAAGCTGCGCTCCGGCTCCAGACGTGACATGAACAGATGTATTTAGTAGTTACAACTAGAGATGGTCGAAATGAATAAAATTCGATTCTACTTAAATTTCGAGTTTCCCAATCGAATTTCGATTCGACTGCGTAATTTCGACTTTTTTCTAGTCGAAGTCGAAAATTCGCATAACGCCCAAAATTTTCATAAAACACTCAAAAATTAGCATAAAGCCTAAAATTCGCATAAGGTCAAAAATTCACATAAGGTGGAAAATTTCGATTTGCTGTATGAGCTTCAGCTGTAATAGAAGAATCAGTGTACATAGTAGCAGAGCTTTACAATCAGAGCTGAGATTTAAACCCAATTTATACACAAACTTGACATGTTAGAGCAAAACTTATTGTTTTCAAATGTTTCCTTAACCCTTCTCTACAACTCCAGCAATTTTTGTGAGAATACCATTTTCAGGGGCTTTGCAATAAGCTGACAAAGTTAGCTAGCACCATGCGAATTTTCGCCGATGCGAATTCCCGCCAATGCGAAAATTTTAAATAAAATGGTGATACTCGCACGCGAAATAGTGGCACGACAAATCAAAAGCAAAGTTATTTTTTAAGTTGAAATTTCGATTTCAGTCGAAATATCAGGCTGATTTTCGACTTTTTCGGCGAAAAGTCGAAATGACCCCATCAAAATTCGACAATGTGAGTTTTCGGCGAAAAAGTCGAAATTTCTACTTAAAAATTCGCACTGCAAATTTTTCGACCATCCCTAGTTACAACGTGCCCTTCTTTAATTTGAGAGAAACTCTCTAATGGTAAATAGCTTCTGTTGTTTTTTCACCTATAATGGCTGCAGGATGTACTGTTTATGTATAAAATAAAAATTTTAGATAAACATTGAAAAACAAACTAAAAACTTTTCAAACAAATTGAAATCTTTGTTGAAATCACCTAATTGCTTTGCAATATTGCACAAAACAGAAGCATTTTTCATACTTACTGTAACAGTTTTTTGGCAGCAGAAACATTGAATTGACTTCATCCCAATGTGTGTGCTGACATGGAGGGGTCAGGAAATTGCCTTTCCTCTTTGCTTGGCAATAGTGGTCTTACTACAGACCCCTGACGATAATCTACTCATGCTATTTTATCATTACAACGGAATAGCTCTGACACTATAACATTACGATGAACTGTCCTATGGCTGGAAACATTGGGGTGATGCATAAGATGAAATTCAAATTTACACACAAAAATAAAATTCTGCTTATATGCGCTGCATTGTGTAGGTGGAATATATGAGTGAATTGCAAAGTCCCTGAACATGCTATCATCACCAAATTTGCTGGAGATGTAGAAAAGGGATGTGGGAACATTTGAAAAAAAATAGCTCTAGTCGTTTTTCCTAAATTAGGTTCAAAGTCAAGTAAACTTTGAACCTATTTTGTGCAAAATCTTGATATACTAGAGCAATACTTTTTTCTTAACAATGTTCCCACAACCCTTCTCTACACCTCCAGCGATTTTGGTCATGATATCATGTTCAGGGACTTTGTAATCAACTTACAGGTCTACTGAATTAAATAATAACATCTCCTAACAGAAGTACATTTGCTGTGTGTTTCTGAGCCTTAGCTGTTGCATTTCACCGCTTAGGCTTATACTCGAGTCATTCAGTTTTTCCAGATTTTTTAAAAAAATTTGGTACCTCTGTTATATTCGGGTCAGCTTATACTCAAGTATATACGGTAAATACCTCAAATAGATGTACACCTTGAAAAGAGATATTATACTGACAAAAAATAAAAATCAATAGGCAGAATTTAAACAAACCAGAACATGAAACAATATAAGTTATTACAATGTGTTATAATGAATGGTAAAGACATTTACTGATGCAATCCCACCACATTCCCACCATCTTTTGGAGTTGAGACATTGAAAAAACATTGGGTTTTTGCAGACATAACTCCACTTGTAAGCTCCTTGTCACTGGTGAAACACGGGAGCAGTGGACTCTCCGTGCCACCAGACAATTATAAACCAGGGTGCAGATTCTAAGGAGCCCCCCGGTATTCACCAGAGCATCCCACTCACAAGGAGTGATGGATTTTCTGAGGGGAACCCCCAGGTTGCGGTCCCTAGTAGAGTTCTTTCAAAAATTCGACGATTTCGAGTTAATTGCAAAGCCCCTGATCATGGTATCAACACCAAACATGCTGGAGATGTACAGAAGGGTTGGGGTATACTCCAAAAAAAAGAAAGTTTGTCTCTCAAATAGTTTTTTGCACAAATTAAGTTCAAAGTCAAGTTAAAATTTCAAAAATATCGACTTTGTTTTTTAACTTAATTAATGCAAAAACTACATGTGTTAGAGCAAAAAAAAAAAATTCCAAATATTCCCGCAACCCTTCTCTACTTCTCCAGAAATTTTGGTGAGGATACCATGCTCAGTAGCTTTGCAATCAGGTGGATTGATTGGACAGGGCTCCAGGTGCGTAATAATAAGCTGTATTCAATACAATTCCCTTTGGCACCCTCTCTCCCCTGGTGTGAGGGACCTGGTGACTTCACACCAGGGGAGAGAGGGTTAACTTCAAAGGGGCACATCTGGGGAATCACACTGAAAACTGTTTTCTCCATAGAAATTTTTTTCGTGCGATTGACTTTTGAATATTCTGCTGCCGCCCCAATGTGACGCCATCACTTCACTCCACTAAACATGAAAAAAGTAAAAAAGTTCTGTACTATGACAGAACCAAAAGTATGACTTGTGTCCCAGAAGAAGAAATAGTAGTTGCACATTTTTTTTATTTGTGGAGGACTTGATGATGACATTGGAACTAAGTAGACTGAATGCAATTTAACAAGCTGATCACGCTTTGGCCCCTTCTGCGAAAACATAATAACAGTAACTTCACATATAGGTCTCCCAGTTAGGCATGAACACTAATCAACGACCTCTCCTGTTGTAAAGAAACGATTCATTCATTTTCTTTTACAATAACACCAAGTTAATTAATTTCATGCGTCCAGTGTTTGCCGTTAAATTAATTACAGGTAAGAATAATTGGTGCTACATAGATAATAAGGAAAGAAATGAAAATTTCATTTACACTGCTAATAATTTGCCGTTAGGAGAAATGCTAAATAATTTAGTTCCATTGACATGAATTAAATTGCATTCATAGCTGTACTGTGAAAATATAATTGTGTCATATATCATTATATAGAGTTTTACCTTCTTGCCGGGAAAATAGGGCGACTCTGTACTTAATACAAATGCTAATGAGCCTGGTGCACAAAGGTTCATTGTGTTTATAAACTGTTTCTTAATCACAAATCATCTCTTGTTACACATTTGACAGCTTTTTTCTGGGATATACAGTTCACGAGTATTATAAATGTTATACCTTTTTTCAAAAACGAGCTGTAAAATCTCCAGAGATGTATTAACCCCCCTAGCATTCAGCCCCTACCAGGCTGTTTTTAACCTTCTGAGCGTCTAGCCCAAGTTAACTCGCACTCGGGCTAGATGCATCATGAAACTCAGCCCCAGTTAACTAGAGCTACGCTCTAGGTCTCGCCGGCTTTCTGCAGTGGTCGGGAGCATCAGCATGTATGCCGATGCTTCCAGGTCCGCCCCCGATCGCGTCACCGGTGACGCGAAGGGGGCAGGGGTAGGCGGCGCTATAGACCTCCGTCCAACTGGAGGGGCATCGCTTTCTTACAGCATAAGTCCGGCGTCTCCAGTGACGCCGGACTTATGTTTACATCCTCCAGCTGAGCAGGAAATCCCAATATGCTCCGCCGCGATTGCCCGTGGCACGGTTATGAAAAAACCGTGCCAAGGGCGAAACGCTCAGGAGGTTAATCAGTGATGCCAGTGATGTAGGCAGGAAAACCAACACCCCTTCATTAACATGGTGGTCTATGGAGCTCCCCTCTGCCGAAGGGGCAGTCCCAAAACCTTAAAAATGCTGCAGCCACATAAAGAATCACTGCCACTTTCCCGGCATATGCAGGGTTTATGCGATCCTGGTTTGTCCAGAATTTGTTTTTCAAACTGACCTCGTCTAGAGATTTTTTTTTCAAAAATTTAAACATTTCGGCAATTTTGAATTAATTGCAAAGCCCCTGAACATGGTATCATCACTAAACTTGCTGGAGGTGTAGGGGGTATACTACAAAAAAAACTATGTCTCTAACACAAATAGTTTTTGCACAAATTAAGTAAAAATTTTGAAAATCAGAATTTCGACTTTAGAGAGGTTAATAAGGAAGGTGGTAAAACACCAATAATTTATTTATGTTTCCCAGATACATGGGGCACTAAACAGACTTTTTATCTACCAACCATCTGTATGTGAAAAGAACAGTCAATTAAAGTGGAGGCTTGCACAGAAAGAAAAACACATTCACAATCGCCTATTGGAGATGGCTGAAATTTTGATTTGACTAGAATTTTCCCAATCAAATTTTGATTGAAATGCAAAATTTTGACTTTGTTTGCAAATTTTCGAGTCAAAAATTCCAAAGTCGAAAATTCCAATGAATGCAGTCGAACATTTGCATAAAGTCCAAAATGTGCATAAAGTCGAACATTTGCCATTTTAACTTTGCAGTATGAACTTCAGCCATAATAGATAAAAGCAGTTTAAATAGTAGCACAGTACCTTAAGATCAGTGCTGCAACTGCAAACAGTGAATGTCAGCATAAATAAGCCCCAGAAACCATATTAAACATGTAATGGTAATGCAGAAGTAATCTAAACATGATTATACAGGTATATATGAAAAGGGAATTGCGATATATTTATTGATATTTAGACAATACCTGTTTGAGTGAGATACTTTAGCAAAATGCCAGCAAAAATACTTCAGCAATTTATGTGTGTGGCGAATGGCGATGATAATGCCTGTTTCAGTAAGATTCTTTAGCAAAATGTCATTTTTCTGGCACTTGTCACAGCACAGTGTAACAGAAACCCTTTAGGTGTGGGGATGACACAACAATACCTGTTTGTGTGAGATACTTCTGCAAAATAAAAATTTTCTGCCTGTTGTCACAGCATTTTGTAACATCAGATATTCATTTGCATGATAATGACAATACTTTTTTAAACAAGATATGTTTGCAAAATGCAATTTGTCATACTCGTTGGGATTCTTTTCTTTTTAGAAATCTCTATAATAGAGGTCTCAGAGACCTCTATACACATTTCAGAAGGAAGGAGGGTGGGAGAAAAGCTTGGCATACATGGGTCGCTGACATCACTTCCGGTTCTCTGAGCCGGCTTTTCACTGCAAGACCGGGTTCTCTACTCGGTCTTCAGTGAAAATATTCTTCCTTCGGCGGGATCTTACTGCTCCTGATCCTGCCGGAGGAGGAATAGTGAGCTCCTTCTCGTCGGCGAACGGGGCGGGTCGAACACCCATACTGCTCGCAGGCAAGAAGGAGGGCGAACATCCATGCCCTGCGGACAGTTCCACCATCACTATCAATCACAGGATGGTGACGTCTATTTCCCTGTTCGATCTACCTTTTTTTAAGTGGGATCAAAAGAAACTAAAGTGATTTCCGAACGCTCGATCACTGTGCACAATCGCGGTGATCGTTCTGGAATAAAAAAAAAATCAACCCATGTATGATTATCCTAATGTTTAGTAATCCATTAATTTATTTTCCTTTCAAGTGATGCGTAAAGATGGTGGATTTTACCAGCTCAACTTTGTGAGTTGATTGCAAAGCCTTTTGCATTACTAAGTTCAAAGTCAATTCGAAAATTCAACTTTGGCTTTGAATTTTTGACTTTTTTTTTTCATTTAAGGTTTTTATTGAAAGTATGAGTAACACGTGATACAGTCAAAACGTTACATTTGTCATATAACATCATGTACAGACATCAGACATACAATATTCATCCACAGCTTCATTCTTAATGAGAACTAATGATCATATATCTCATTGTTTGTCCATATCTTTTGGCCATAGGCTGGGGAGGTCCTATGGACATTGGTGCTCTGGGTGCCCCTCTCTGATGACAGCCCCCCCTGTTGACACCTCTGGTCACTGGGGGGAGGATGGTGCTCGTGAGGTGAGACTTCTGTTCCAATAACCCCAACACCGCACCTCCCCAGAAAGCATCTCCACTCCCGGGGAGAGGGCAACCTGGGGGGGGGGGGGGTAAGTCGCCTCTACTCCTTCTCTCTGATCGGGTGGGCACACGGATAGGCAGCCGCACTGTGGGGGAGAGGGGGAGACATCTGGGCATCAGAAGAAATTTTAGATGCCCACATGCTGCCTCCTAGCATAAAGCCGTCCTGGGCAATCACCAAGGTTGCCCATGCTTAAAACCACCACTGGCCATAAGTGTTCTTCTATGCAACTGTGACCAGAGTCTGTAGAGAAGTTGTGAATCATTGGTGCATATAGGAAAAACTCCTGTGAGAAAGAAAATAGCTAATCTGTGGGGTATGAATCTATGGATGGGAGGTTAGGGAGTGTAGGTTTGTTTAGTGAAAAGGGAGAAAGGTTGAGTGCATTCACCCTTTAAATGTTAACATTAAATTACTTAAGCAGTTTAGTTTTTTTTATTTATAGCGTTTCCAATTTAAAAGCAACGTGAGTTCAAGTTACAGATGGTGAGCATAAAGTATGTACCAAACCAATTGAGTAGTTTTAACATAATACTGATGGCTGCAACGTTTGTTTTTACTATTGATTGTATTTAAACTGTGGACCAAATAATGATGTCAACCGGTATTCTAAAATATCCATTTTTTTAAGCAAGGTGTTTCTAAATACATGTTGTGTTAGATCACAAATAAAAACAAAATGCTTTTGGGCAACAGAGCTAAAATAATATGAACTTAAATGATTTCTCTTTCATTAAATACAACCATGAACGTCTTACCTGTTCTAAATGTGAACTGCTATTTGTATTATAGTTACCGTATTTTTCTGACTATAAGATGCACCTGACCAGTTTTTAGAGCAGGAAAACTAGAAAAAATGAAATGTTCAAATCAGTTAGAAAATGATTCTCCTGCAGTACCCAATTTCAGCCACAAAATTGGTGTCACTAGAGAGCACAATTCAGGCAATTGTCATTTTCCTCACACACGGGGGAGAGGAGGGGGGTCCGAGGTGGATTCTGCACTCTTGTCTCCCTCCTTGCCATTGTGTGAACTGAACGGTAATCGCAGCTAACAAGCAGACATACATGTATGTCTCTGTGCTGTACTGCTTCTATAAGCAGTGCATCTCTCATCTGATCGGGAGCCATTTGGACCATATGTCACATTAAGTGTGTTTTATAGTCCAAATCACTTAAATAATAGATTGCTACAACTCAAAAGTGAATGTAATAAAATAGATGGTTTTAAATGGCAGCAAATATTTTATCACCTTACCATACCAAACCTAAGATGTAGTCCAGCACTTGTATATAGCAGCAGCTTCTAAGTCATAGTAATAGTAGAAACCCCTTTTCAAATATTTCGAATGGTAAAGTAAGGATGAGCAGTATAGAATGTATCAGGATATTTGTAAACAAACATCCCTTTTCTCCTGTATGGTCTTTCACATACATCAAAGTGGGAAACGCTAACTGAAAATGATGCATATTGTTGATTTATATATATGCTGATACGATTAAAACTATTGAACCCATTTAACCTCAAAATTCAGCATTTACATTTTTATCTAGTAAGTACTGCAGTTTAGGGTTTAACTTATAATGTGTAATGTCTACTCAAGCTACTATATGGAAATAACTTATTATGCACTGGGGCCCCATCGGAACATCACAATGAAAATCCGATAACACAGAGGTATATCTATTCACATAATAACTGAGCTACACATCCTTTTCAAGGCAGACCATGTCACTAAGGATCTCTGGAGACAAGTAGTTCCCGACAGTTGCCTACAACTCATTTGCTATTTATGAACTATGCCCTGTTTTATGAATTAACCGTAAATGGCAATCAATACAGCTTATTCAGATTAGTGAAAATGTACAAGTACAGGGTCAGCCTGTTTCATGCTTAGCTGTTCACAACCACTTTAAAGTAGAGGTTTACTACAGGTTAAACAGAGCAACAGACTAAATGACTGGTATTTGATTTGTTAATTGTATGATACTAAGAGAAATATTTCCTACTTTATTCTAGATTTGCCATTTCAACCAAGCCATTAGTAAATAAGCCCTTTTAATCTTGCTAATGAGTTAGAAATGGTATATTCTATCTTCCGGAATCAATAAATACATTCATTTATCACAAGAGCACAAAAGTTATAGTGATGATGTGTGGGATGCAGCAACCCGTGTCAGATAAAATGCCAAGTCTGTAAAACAAAGATAGTTGGTTATATTAAGTTTTACATTCATCTGATACTATTTACGATTTTTCTTTGCATTATTTACTGCATTTCCATATTACTAAATGGACCTGTTGCAGCTTCCAACGTAAATAAAATAAATTCTATTTTAAGTAGAGGTGGTGGTTACATTTCAATTTTGCTTACTGGAGAGTTAATTGTTAAGTCCCTGAACAAGACATAATAACCATAATTGCTACAGATGCTGCAGAGAGAAGGGGTTTGAGAACATTATAGAAAAGAAAGTATTGCTCTAGCACATGTTGTGCAAATTTGAACCAAAAATTGCGATTTGAACTTAATTTATGCAAAACCTACATGTGCTAGAGCAACAACTCTGTTGTATTTTGTAATGTTCCAACAACCATTCTCTACATCTCCAGAAATTCAATAATCAGTGGCTTTGTAATTATATTTTAAAAAACATGACTCTCTCTTATTTTAGGGTTAACCAAAAGCCATTGAGTCACCAAACCCTCTTTAACCTCCTGGTTCTGCCCAAGTTATCTTGGGTTGCATTTCATTGATTGCCGATCCTTTCATGTCCTCCCCGATCGCGTCATGTAGGCGGCGGCATAGACCATGTAAATGGAGGGGCGTCGCTTTATCCCTGCACTGGTGATGCTGGAATCGTCCTTGGGACCTCTCGGAGAGCAGAAATTCACGTGCAACGCTCAGAAGGTTAAAAAAAGCCAGTAGGACAAAAACCTGTTCTTCATAAAATCACATCAAAGCTCAGACCAGCCCTAATCCTTGCTTAAAATGTAGTTGGCAGATGCTCTGTGATGAGTTTTCCAAAATATATATAATATATAATGTTATAATTAGCTTTTGCAACACTTTGAAGTCTTTGTTTTTCTTTTGCTGTATAACCTCTTTGTGACATGATCGCCAGAGGTATTGCTCAACATTCTCATCGCTTCATAAACAAATTCACTTTAAAAATATATTACACTGAAAAAAAATCTTTAGATATTTCCCATTGTGTTCAAAAAACACTTGGTAGAAAAAAGCAATGCTAAAGCTCTTGATTAGAGACTTAATAAAATTTCTCATTTGGATTAGGTTTCCTAAGATCAAGAAGTACCAATGTCAATCAAAATGAAATGAAAATTAAAAGTCTCCTGGGACTTCATTGGTACTGACATTAAAATAAAAAGGAATACTTTGGCTTTCCACCGGACCCGCCATCTGTCAGTAGGGGCAACTA
This sequence comes from Ptychadena robeensis, assembly GCA_036250615.1. Classification (NCBI taxonomy): domain Eukaryota; kingdom Metazoa; phylum Chordata; class Amphibia; order Anura; family Ptychadenidae; genus Ptychadena; species Ptychadena robeensis. The sequence goes on along the minus strand of CM070034.1, from coordinate 34,769,964 downwards.
ATAAACCAGAAAAATTACGAACACAAGGGGAAAAAGGCGTGGAACCCGTTATATGTTCTCTAGACCCTTCCGCAAGCATGGTCCAGTACCACTTTCCACCTATATGCGCATCTACAAGAAGGGTGATATTGTGGACATCAAGGGTACAGGCACAGTCCAAAAAGGTATGCCACACAAGTGCTACCATGGCAAGACTGGCAGGATCTACAATGTCACACAACATGCTGTAGGCATTATTGTCAACAAACCCAAAAGAATCAATGTCCATGTAGAACATATCCGCCACTCTAAGAGCAGAGACAGCTTCCTTCAGCGTGTGAAGGAAAACGAGAAGATCAAAAAGGAAGCCAAAGAGAAGGGCATCTGGGTGGAACTGAAACATCAGCCAGCCCAGCCAAGAGAGGCTCGCTTTGTGCGCACAGGTGGAAATGAGCCTGAGCTCCTTGAGCCAATCCCTTACGAGTTCATGGCATAAAATACTGCTATTAAAATACACTTTTCTCAACAAAAAGGAATACTTAGAAGTCATCGCCTTTTTTATAATCCTACCCAGATTGGACACAGTAGTCTCTAAAAAGGTGGACCATTGAGATTCACTGGGCAGTTAGTAGCCTTACATTGGAACCTCGTGTCCTTGTTCGTATTTGTTTTTTTCAGGGGGAGGGCGCACACTCCCCCTCTATTTTGGGAGCTGCACAACTAAATGCAACATAAACACTCACACCTCATACTGATCCATTTTTTCTCTTTGATCTTTGCCTGGGCCCCATACACCTACTGAGGGCCCTTCTGCCACTGAAATCACTTTAACTGTGTAACCCCGGCTGACAGTTGTGCCCAACTATTTATTGCCTTTACTTATTTTGGTAGCCTCACATTGCACTGGGGGCATTTACCTGGCACTCATTGAATGTAAATATTGGGCTTTGAGGAATTGAAATCAGGGCCTTAGAAATTTACCTACCTTGTCCCTGTGCTTTCTCACCTTAATATTATTACATTCTAAATTGTTAAGTTTGTATTTTAGATTGTGTGATCACACTTACTGTGTTATCTTGAAGGAGCCAATTGCAAATGGCAACATGCAACAATCGTTTGGGAACCCCTGGTAATGTTAGGGGTATACCTGATATTACACAGTCTGCAATGTACATTTATGTTAAAATGTAAACTGTGTTATATTAACTGTATGATGATTGATAAACTTGTGGTTTGTCAAAATGTATTTAACAATATATAATATGTATGAAATAAAGTATGCTTTTTAATTAAATGCGTTTGATGTCAGTACCTGCCATCTCTGATTTACGCCTAAGGCTTAATTCCCTTCTTTGTATTTCTGTAAGTTCCCAACATGTTTAAACATACCCTGTTTTCCACAGTTTTCATGATATTACCCAGTGTGGTTTAATGATGGTTTCATGAAAGCAAATAACAAATAAAGATACTATGTATGATATCACAGTATGATTGAAAATGTAAACCTCAATTTAACAACAGGTGCTTTCAAGACTAAATCTGCACAGGTGTTTATGTTTTCAAGGACAAACATTTAACATCACCACAATGTTCAATGATCTGCTTTAGGCTATTTTCCCACAAAGGCGATTAATCACCTCGCGTAAAAAAAAATACTCAAATGGACGCGATTTTTTCTTTACAATGGGGGGCGATTTATCTTTTAAATCGTGAGTGTGAGGCGATTAACCTCCTGAGCATTTCGCAGAGGTCCAGATTTCTGTACCAAAAGTGTTACGCTGTTTATCATTGAAAAAAACATGTTGTAGGCTGTAACTGACCAAAATCTGTCCAAAAACAGGTCTAGAAGACATGCTGAATATATAAAGCTTAAATATAAAAAAAAATCACATTTAATGATTAAATTTAATAGAAAACACAAAAATCTCCTCAAACTAGAATTCATTTTTTAAATCAACCAAGACTGACAGGCGATCTGATACACCGCGCAGGGAACAATGTCGCATTTGGCACATTTGTTGGTGGCCTGCCCGTGGCTTAGGGCTTGCTCCTGCCGCATTGGGGGGAGTGCACCCTGTTGATTTCGCTGAGACAAAATGCAGAAAAACTGCGTCCGTACTGCATTCATACATGCAGCCCGAGCGCTGTTTTTCCGTGTCTTGGTGTCTCTGGTGGCAATGTGCGGCGCTGCAATGAAGGCCGCACATTGGCAGCATCCCGCAGCTTCATATCATCACAGCGGACGCACCACTCAAATAGCGCAGAGTGGACACTGTGCCAATCATTAGAATGTCAAGTGTCCTCTCTTTGCGTCTTTTTCACCGCTGTGGACATTCGTCCACCGCAGGGAAAAAGATGCCATGGACGCAAGCCCTTCCAAAGTATTCACTTTTTATGCGTTTTCCTTTATTTTGAACTTGATTGAATACAGAAAAATCAATCCAATCAAATCCAACATGAAAGAAAACTCATCATAAGCAAATACATGTTTTTTTTATGTGTTTTTTTTATTTTGAATTGAATTGGAGGGGGAAAATCTACTAATAAACCATATAGAGCAAAAAAAAATAAAACATTTTCACATTTCAAACTTTCCGCCCCCCTCCCGATGACGTCATCACGCATCCACCGGTGTGATCCCAAACACCGGGATCTGAAGATCAGACAGCGGTTGACACCAGTAAGAAGAGCAGCAAGCCTCCGGGCTGCCTGCAAGCCATCTGGGTGCAGGTAACCGTTAACTCGGGCTGATCCATTTCAGCAACTTTATTTAGCCCAAATTAACTCGGGCTGAACACCCAGAAGGTTAATCACCTATGTGGGAACATAGCTTAATATGTAATTACAATCCTTTTTTCAAAAGAGCATATGCAAAATTTATTGCTTAAAGTGTATGTGAAAATGTTTAATACACTTAGATATCCATATTGCCATCTTACCCTTAACAAAAGTTATATATACAGTGAGGAACATAAGTATTTGAACACTCTGCGTTTTTGCAAGTTCTCTCACTTCATAAAGGGAGTCTAAAATTTACATTGTAGGTGCATTCACACTGTGAGAGACAGCATTTAGGACAAATTTAGGAAATCACATTGTATGATTTTTAAAGAATTTGTATTGTACTGCTGCACATAATGAACACCTGGCAATCAGCAAGAACTCTGTCTCTCAATGACCTGTTACTCTGCCGCTAAGGCTATGTTCCCACAGCATCAATTTGACGTATCCAATGTAAATCAATGGACTAGTACACACATGCGTTAATTGCCTGTGTTGGGTTACATTGCGTTGTCAACGTGAAGCTCTGTGCCAACATTAATGCAACGCAACCCAATGCAGGTATTGGTGTGTTAACACCAATCAACCATGAATACATCATTTAAGAGGGAAAAAAGAAAATAAAATAAAAACAACACATCCTTGATGCATGTCCCAATGCGTCTTTAACGCCATGAAAACATAGCCTCAAATGTCCACCTCATTAATTGTATGTATTTGTAGCACATGTCTGAGCTCTTTAAAGACACCTGTCCACCCCACAGTCAGTCAGACTCCAACTACTACCATGGGCTAGTCCATTTGGCTATTCGAGAATTCCAATATGGCAGCGGATAGTCGCAATTTCGAATATTCGCATTGGGATGCTTATGGGCATGGATTGCAAATATATTTGATCATTCATTTGACCATACATATATTTGACCATTCATTTGACCATTCATTTTAAAGGTAATTACGAGGCGGTTATAATTGCTTCGCAATTGCGAATATAGAATCAAATATTAGAAGAATTATTCGCAAAATATCGCACATTCGAATATTGCCTATGCCGCTCATCACTAGAACTCGCCTCGAGGGGTATTACTGATGATAAGAAAGGTAAGGTATTAGCCCAGAGTAACACGGGAGGAGCAGGTCAATGACATGAAGAGAGCTACAGAACACTACACCTTCACGGTTTCAAATCATGCATTGCACGTAAGGTTCCCTTGCTCAAGTCATTACATGTACAGGCCTGTCTGATGGCGGAAGCGGACAGTTCTGCCACAATCATGGATGTTCAAATTCCTTCTAGCCGGTCAACCTGCCCTGTTCGCCAGTGAGAAGAATCTTAGGAGTAGCAAAATCCCACCGCAGGAAAAATCTTTTAATAGAGACCGGGTAGCGAACCCGGTCTTCTAGTAAAAAATCGGCTCTGAAAACTGGAAGTGACGTCATGTCCGGTAATCTGAACAAGGTTTGGTAATCTGAACAATGCGGTACATGAACCTGAAGTGGCGTTACTGTGAACAGACAGGGAATTTGAATCTCCCCGTGAACAGGTGGACATCAGACTTTTCTAAAAGTCCGATCCGCCTGTTTGCAAACTGACCTGGCCGATGTTCGGCCATCACTTTTTGCCAATGACCATCTAGATGATCCAGAGCAGGCATGTGAGAAATCAAAGTAAAACTTTTTGGTCTAAAGATTGCATCCCAAGAACACCATACCTACTGTGAAGCATGGGGTGGTGCTGGCTGACAGCTTCCATGTATGTCTCTCTGCTGTACTGCTTCTATCAGCAGGGCTTTCCTGGTAGAAACAGTACAGTAAAGATGAGGGATCTGGCTTTGGCTGGAAACCAAGGCGCGACCACCCGCGGCCGAGCGACTGCGGTTGTTGTTCATTTGGACCAAAAGACGCAGGCACTATTTCCCCGCAATTTTGGGGTGAAAAAGTGCGTCTTATGATCCAAAATATACGGTAGTTGTTCTTGTCAGATTTTAATACATTTAAATACAGCTATTATATGGTGCATCCTGAACATTTGTTTTAAATGTTTATATAAGCCTTCCCTACACATACAGATTACCATGGTAGTTCCACACAAGGGAGATTATTCAAGTCATTCAAGTGATACTTTTGTTTATTAAATTTAGCGCTCCCTGTACACATTGCCTGCGACATGCGCTGGCGATGTGGGCTGGGAGACCGACACCGCTCCGTTAACATGGAGGTCTAAGGCTCGGCGTGCCCCCCCCCCCCCACGATCAGGGTGGTGCCAAAACCCCAGAAATGCTGTGGCTGGAGATAACTTTGCCGCAGCTTTTCAGGGATATGTGGCGTTGAGAACCCAGCTCATACAGAGTTTATTTTTCAAACAAACTGATGAGCTGGGCTTGTCATAAACCCTAGGGAGGATAATAAAACCTAAATAACATCAGTAGATAACAGAAATAGCTCAACAATGAAATCCCCCTGCCTTAACCAATGACCTAGTAACATCCAATCAGACCTTTTAGCTTTAGCACTGCTGCCCAATCAATCAATATTTTTCCATATCATTGTTATTATTTTTGCAATTAATTGACTAGTAAATCATTCATAAATATAAATGAATATTTATATAGACATATCAATATATTCCACCCGTAAATGAGGTATCATGCAACTAGAGATTGAACAGCATTGATAGAACAACAGTTTGATTAAGAGACAGGCGACTGAAGCAATTTCACAGTAATGTTTATAAACTAACTAATACATATAACAAGTAACATCATGACAGGACAATACAATAACATATAAGACAATATGACTATAGAGTCACATTATAGTAGCTGTTGGGTTGGACAGCATTCTTCCTTCTAGGACTGCCCGCCTGTGTCTTCACCTTATACACAATATTTATCCATAATTTTTAAGGAGGGTCAAAGGGGCGTTTTCCTTGACTCTTAGGGTGTTATCTGCTTGCTCATTGGAACCCTTATGTTTATGTGGACACCAAATATTTGTCTATTAACCGCCCTAGCGGTCGGGGCGGCACCATCTAGTCCAGCGCTGCTACTCCTACTATAGCACTGGACAAGATGGTTGCGTCCAGTGAACATCGTGACACCGACAGCGCATACTTACTGTTTTGCGCTGTCCCGGTGTCCCCTATGTGACATGGTTGCTGGAGCGCGGCTCATCCTCCCACCCCCCCCCCCCTCCGAGTGATGTGATGACGTCACATCGGGGAGGCGGCGGGAAATTTGAAAGTACATTGCATGAAATCAGTTTTCTTTGTAGAAAACTACTTTCTATGTGCTTATATGTACTAAATCTCGCCAAAATAAAAAGTCTCTGGTGCCCCAGATGTGCCCAATTGCAGTAACCCTGTCTTCCCTGGTGTGATTTTACCACATCCATCACACCATGTTAGAGAGGGTTAACTGCAGATGGGCACATCTGGGGCACCAGAGACTTTATTTGGGCGAGATTTAGTACATAGCAGCATAGCTTTGTGCCCTGATTTTTGTGTTTTCTCATTAATTCTATAAAAAAAAATATTTTACATAATTCTTTGTTTCAAACATTATTATATTCAGGATGTCTATTATACCCTTGTACGGACATATTTTGGGAAGTTACAGGCCTACAACATACAAGAATTTACTATTGAAGTCTATGGTGTGCTTTTGGTGCAGAAATCTGGACCTCAGCAGTGCGCTAGGGAGGTTAATGGAGATTAATCGTAAAACCCATGTGCAACAGTAAACAGAAACATAAAGGCATCATTGATAAATAAATATATAAATAGCTGGAGACAGAATATAGAACCTTTAAATACTGAAATGTATAAATATTTCTCTTATTGGGTACAGGGTGTAAAGTGACATATGGCACAGCAGATTTGCACGTTGTGTTGTAGTTCCATTTTCCCAAGTCCAACAGTTATCATATGTATAATTTTTTAGCAAAACTTATGCCACTTGTTATTATTTAGCATAATACCAAGGAACTCCAGAAAGAAATTTTATCAACAGAAAGCATATTTTAAACAGCAATATTTCGTTGTGGGCAACAAAGTCTCCACATGGAAGCAATTTTATGTAAATTTGAAAAATTCAAAGCATGCTAGAAAATCTTTTATTTTGTCTCTTCTGTGAAAAGTAACTAGCGATCCAGGCTTGTCTACAGTGTTTATTCATAGTGGTCTCAAAGGTGATTTATCACACTGTTACACTGGAGGTCTGCAACAATTTAAATTGGAGCTTTTCAGCACTGACATTAAATCTATGGAAATAAATCACTTTGGAAAGCCCATTATTTCTTAATTACGGGACATATTAGTGTCTAGGTTCTGAAAATCTCTTGTGGCTTCAAGGAACATTTGGTTAAGGGGAAAGTTTTCACTTAACCTTCCTTCTAAACTGCTTATCAAAAGAACATCTTTATCTTGTGAACACTAAACTGTGCTATCATATCACGTAACATTTCTATTTTTAATGATACACCAAATTATAATATAGATATACATTGCAAGCGTGTTATGGGATCTGTTACATGATATAAGCTGATGCTTTCTTTACCCCTTCCTTTCTTTTATTATCTGGGAAAAATGGATCTGCCTTTATTAAGCACAACTGAGTATTCTACAAAAAGGAAGATGATCATCATTCCTTTAGTGCTGCAGCGTTGCATCTGAAGATGTAGAAACTGATGAATAACTAGGTACCTACTGAGACCGACACTGCCAAGTACAGAATAATGAATAGTCATGGTCAAACAATGTTGACAAGCTGACTTTTTGAAAAGCCCCTAGAGATGTAGGGAAGGGATGTGGGAATATTTTTAGTTATTTGTTTCTTAAGTATTGCTCTAGAACAAAGTCGAGATGGAATTTTATTGAGTGGAAATTTTCGACTTGACTTTGAATGAAATTTTTGCAAAAACTACATACTGTATGCTGAAACAATATATATATATATATATTTATAACCTTTTCCTTTATATCCAACAATTTTGATGATGCCATGTTCAGGGGCTTTGCAATTAAGTGAAAAAGTCAGCGAAATTATATTTTTGCGACAATCTCTTTGAGTAACCTGATGATAGGAGATCATTTCCATGATGGGTAATGTGAAACCAGAGACAGTGGTCATACATGGAGAATCAGTCAGAGAAGGAGGAATCTGTGGTCAAGAAATCTCTAACGTAAAGAACTAAAGTAGGTGATCATTCCAGAAAGCAGGTTATTGAAAGAAGATCAAAGCAAACATGAGCGATGAAAATATGATAGTTAACCTCCTGGGGGGTTAAGACACACCCAGCTCATGCAGTGTGGACTTGCAAAAATGGCCCAGAACGAGCTAGGTACATCCACCACCGAAGCCCTGCAGTGCCATCCTACCTTCTCCAGTGCCCGTGGTGGTTCCAGTCTTCTCTCCGCTGCTTCCCCCTTCGAATGTTTATCACCCCGGTGTCACGTAAATAACGGCGTCACACTGGGGCAGGAGCATTAAATGCAATTTAATTTAAAATACATACCTGATCCAACATTTTGTTGTCCCCAATGTCCTCTTTTGATGCTGACATCACACAGGGGACGCAGGCTCCAAATTTTCAGTGGAATTGCATTGAATACAGTGATAACTGTATCCAATGCAATACAAACAAAACACACAAAGCACATTGTTCAATTAAATTATACATTTGATTGAAGCACAAACACATAAACATACACAGTTACAGTTTAGAAATGTGTTTTCTCCTTAACTTAATTATTAAATGTAACTGTTTTACATAATTGTTTCAAATATTATTATAATCATGTCTACTAGACCCTTGTATGGACAGATTTTGGTATGTTACAGGCCTCCAACATAATACATTTTTTTTCCAATAAAGTCCACAGAAAGAAGTACAGAAATCTGGAACTCAGCAGAGTGCTAGGGGGTAGTGATGGCCAAACTTCGGCCAGGTCTGTCCACGAACAGGCGGATCGGACTTTTAAAAAAGTCTGACGTCCGCCTGTTCGCGGGAAGATTATACCTGGAATGATACCTGGAATGCACATTTCCCGGTTTCATTATCCGGATGTCACTGACGTCACAGTTAAAGCCGGTTTTCTTTCACTAGAGACCATGTTCTTCCACTGGCCGAATATTTCTGCTCCTCATCCGGCCAGAGGAAAAATAGTAACCTACTTCCTGACGGTGAACAGGGTGGATCGAACACCTGGACAGTTTGGCCATCACTAACCCCCCGTTACTACCACAAGCTAAGGAGCTTAACACATGTAAATGTATAATGCAATAGAGGCATCTTTATTCCTTGGCCAGCAAATGATATAGGCGTTTTACACAAAACTGTCTGGAGCTGTGTGATGTTGGATCCTGGAAGATTCTCAAAACAAGGGACAAGAGTTTGGGTATGTCATTCAATACATTATTAAGATGCCTTCCTGTTTGAAAACAGACTGATCCTACTGTGCAAGCATGGTCCAGTTATTGTAATGATTGATGATGCTGCACTAATTCCACAGGGTGCTGCACTTATAATTTGGGGTCTACTTATTAAAGGGGACCTTCTAATGACAATGTTTTATAACTAGCCTTGGTATGCACAAAACATAGCTATATTGCCACATTCACATCATACCATAGGAACTGTAACATGTCAATATACAAAATTATTCCAGAAAGCACCTTTTTTATTTCTTGTGTTCTTGAGTGAATACACCATATACAAATTGGAATGCCAGTTCTAGCAATGGAAGTTCCTTTAAAGTGTAAGTGGCTTTAAAAACAATTGATAAGTTGGATAGAACCTTTTTGATTGCCCCATAATTAGGTTATTGGGCATATTCGTGTAGTGTTGGCCGGCAAGCTTCATCTTTTAGAACCCTCCTTTATCACCTGGTGTGCCCTCTTCCTGTCAATTTAGATGTCCCAGTGGTTTACAATTTTAAAATGACACTGTTGTAGTAAATAAACACTTTGTTTTTAAATGAGAAGAATCCCTTTTTTGTTTCATTACACCAGTTAAAATTATCCTTGTAAAAATCGTAAAAGTGACCTGTTTAATTTTAGACAACATCTAATTTAAGAATGTTACAGCATATTGTGTGGCAGCCATTTATTGTAATAACACCAGGTCTCAGTATATCTGTAGGGTCATCTAGACTTGGATCCTTTTCTTCTATATTAGTACAAAGAAACAATAGCAAGATTAACACCTATTGGCACCTAAATGTAACTAATACATTTTAACACTTTAAAATAATTTGATACTATATATTGTTATTAATCCATTTATATTATCTAAAAAACAACACTGTTGTTCATATGCTGTTTACCCCTCTGTGCTGCTGCCTGTGTTACTGGAGAGTTTTTCAGATATATATGGCATTCATAATTTTAGGTTATAGAACTACCACCAATTTTCACTCCATCATAGTAATATATTGATTTGAAAAGTGTCTCATGTTGGCAAAGTGGTAAGGGCAATGATTGAGACATGCATATTGAATAATTGTGAATGCTGTCCAAATGTACATGAAAAGAAGGCAGCAAAATTGAATAAATAATGTAAATTAACAAAATGCTCACATCAGTATGCATAGTAATGAAGCTAAAAAGAAAAGAACATCACATTATCTAATGTGAGAAAAGTATTATCATTCCAGAACACCAATTATCGATAATAACACACAAAATACCCCTTATTTGACTGCATTTGCAAAGTGTTGCCATAATGTTTAGTCAATGTTTTCACACATTATATAGCTTAAGAGCTTTCATGAAATATAAAAGCCATGCAACACAGAAGGACTGAGTCTTTCATCATTATCACAAACTATAATAATCTGCAATATAAAGGATACCATTAACCACTATGGTCTTCGGACGGTCATAACCTACTTACTGCACTTTATACCACCCTGTCTCCACTATGAGGAAAAAATTTAACTACTGTCAAGTTTAACAAAACAATATGTATGACCCAAAAAAGAAAGGTCAGCCTCTGCGAAACAAACTACACTAACTGATGACTGAAATACAAAATGTTATATTCCATAACAAAGGAATTGGTATTTGCTGAGCTCACAAGATGGACAGTTCGGCCGCAAACATAACATGTTCACTTTTCTTTCCCCGGCGAACAGTACAGGTGTTCAACCCGCCCTGTTCACCAGTGGGAAGAAGGTTACTATTCTTCCTTTGGCCGGATTAGGAACAGAAAGATCCGACCAGTGGAATAATTTTTTCACCAGAAACCTGGTAGAGAACCTGCTGTCTAATGATGAAAACTGGTGATTGACTAATGATGATTAAACTGGAAGTGACAGAAGTGATCACACATCCGAATATCGAAACCTGGAACTCACTAGGAAAAGTCTGATCCGCCTGTTCACAGACGGACCTGGCCGAAGTTCGGCCATCGTTCCAAGGTGGATCCAAGGTGGCTCTGCCAGAGGATCCATTTCTGAAGCACCTTTACATGGTCAAATGGGAATCCTGGCCTGGAAGATTATTGACCCTGGAGCTTTGGTGAACGATTTGAATTCAAGCTCATCATAGTTCCATCTGAACTATAAGGAGAATGCGTTTAAATAATTTTATTAGTATAACACCCTGGAGGTATTGCACTCGATTTATCCCTCAGCATCTTCAGAATGTTGGAGATGCCAATCCTGTACAGGTTCACTATTTTATACCTTCTAGTCCTGTATGGTTATCCAAACTTTATGGAGAAAAATCCAGCAGATATTGTTTAAACTTTTAAAAAAAAGATTTTTCTTTGGACTCAATCACTTGCTTGTTGGGGTTTCTTTCAGATGGCTTATCGAAGGCCATGAAATGAGATGTGTACATATATTAACAGTGACTAAATGCTTTTTGCAGCTAAGTGGAAGTCACAACAATCACCCTCTGTATTAGAATTGCTCTCCAGGAGGTACAATCAATGGAAAATCTCACTGCTAGACTGGGGAATTTCCTCATCACAGATATTCCAATTAATCAGACTAAGGTAGTAACATTATCCATTGCATTCTGCAGCGTATAACTTTGCACTGTAGATTTCGAATGCGTATTAACCTAAACAACAAGGGCATGGAGAAGAGCACTGACAATGAAGGAACAGATAAGTAAATACTGCATATAGTTGATTTTTTTCAGCATACAAAATGTGCTTACATATTAAAATTCAGCTTATATTCGAGTCAAGAATAGTGTTAATTGCAAATTTGTATTGTGAATATTGTCACTTTGAGAATTTGCAAAGATCTTGAATATATTTTCGCAATTGCTAATATTAGAGATTTTTTACATCAGTTCCCGGAACTACCATGCATTGTGTTTGCAATATGCGAATGTACAAGTGTCAATTTGCTCAACAAAGGTAATCTGTGGAAAAAAGTCATGGTAAACAGATGCATAAAGGTATCATATATAAATAAGTTATTAAACAGCTGGAGACAGCATATTTGCTGTGTGTTTCTGTGCCTTAGCTGCTGCATTTCCAACGCTAGGCTTATAGTCGAGTTATTCAGTTTTTCCAGATAAAATTAGTATATACATAATTATATATGGAAATTAAAAAAATTACCTCAACCCACTAGACATCAACAAGGACATAGTAAGGGTTACTAAAACATATATCTGGAGGTCAACTGTGATTGTAGCACCATTATTTGCAAAGTAACACATTTCTGTGATTTTATTTCTACATGAAATGAATTATCATCAACAATGTTCTTATACTTTTTAAAGCGTTTTCACAATTTCAATAAGAAAAAATTATACTGTTTTCCTTTTTT
>CM070034.1:34728784-34746415 GCA_036250615.1 Ptychadena robeensis | reverse complement strand
GAGGAATTGGAACGTGTATGCCCAGCTTTATTCTAAAGAAATTCAGAATAGAATGCTAACTTCACAATAAGTTAGTTTGCAAACATGTTTCCCTGCTTGATATTCTACCTCAAACTAAAAGTGGGTTTTAGTAACTGATGCTCTAATATAATGCTGCCCTAAGTTTAATTCCACGGTACCTTGTGGCATACATTAACACACCTGTCTCTTAAGTATAAACAAAAAGCTACAGGAAAAAAAAAACCTTGAAAGTCCAGCTTCCTGGGTAATATTTCCCTAGTAGGTCTATCTGTTATAAGTGGGTTCAATTTAAAAGTAGAAGTTTATAGGAACAAAACCTCCATCAAGCAGCAGACCACGTGCAATCACAAATTGGGGAAAGTGAACAGTACAATGCTCTAATGATCCAATACCTAGTGTCAAGCTTCCTATAACATAAAGCACAAAACAAGAACATTGCAGAGGGTGCTGCACATCATTGCTTTCCATGTTCAAGTGCATCAAGTGTTCAAACAAGTGGTTTAAAGCATGTCACCTCTTACTTTGAAGCAGGAGAAACTTCTTATTGAAAGTGACATAATAACTTGAATGTTTGGCAGTTTAATTGACAAGTTTAGGCTTGGCAGATGCCAAGAGAACCCTACAAATTTCTTCTTAAAACTAGCATCATACATTTTGTTGCCTGAAGAAGATGCCTAAATAGTATTGTAAATATGGAGTTAAGGTAGTAAAGTGTATCTGATGTGAGTGGACCTTGGAGTGGAGATTAAGTTTCAAATAAGATAGCTAGGTCCAAGATCCATCCCCAGCATGGTATATTTTTCAAATCACTAAAGGCCCCCATACACCTTACAATCTTTTCATACAATCAACTTTTCTTCTACCAAAACCATGTAATTTGAGGACCTTTCTAATCCTCCCAATCACTATGTGTTCTATCAGGGAGGCCATTATACTAAATAGTTGTTAGTAGATCTAAAGGAAATTGTATGGAGTGATCTAAAGGTGTATGTGGACTAAGTTCACTCAGTGACTCAGTTGTGTGAATAGACATATGGTTGCCAGATGGTTGGTTCAGAGAACTATTTAGAATTAGGGATGGTCGAAAAATTCGCAGTGCGAATTTTTAAGTAGAAATTTCGACTTTTTCGCCGAAAATTCGCATAGTCGAATTTTGATGGGGCCATTTCGAGTTTTCGCCGAAAAAGTCGAAAATCACCCTGATATTTCGACTGAAATCGAAATTTCAACCTAAAAAATTACTTTGCTTTTGATTTGCCGTGCCACTGTTTCGCGTGCGAGTATCGCCATTTTATTTAAAATTTTTGCATTGGCGTAAATTCGCATGGTGCTAGCTAACTTTGTCAGCTTATTGCAAAGCCTCTGAAAATGGTATCCTCACAAAAATTGCTGGAGATGTAGAGAAGGGTTGGGGAAACATTTGAAAACAATAAGTTTTGCTCTAACATGTCAAGTTTGTGTATAAATTGGGTTTAAATCTCAGCTCTGATTGTAAAGCTCTGCTACTATGTACACTGATTCTTCTATTATAGCTCATACAGCAAATCCAAATTTTCCACCTTATGTGAATTTTTGACCTTATGCGAATTTTAGGCTTTATGCGAATTTTTGAGTGTTTTATGCGAATTTTTGGCATTATGCGAATTTTTGACTTCGACTAGAAAAAAAGTCGCAATTTCGCAGTCGAATCAAAATTCGATTGGGAAACTCGAAATTTAAGTAGAATCGAATTTTATTCATTTCGACCATCTCTATTTAGAATGAGTATAGCAATGTTATTTTGAATACCTTATCACTAGTGGCTACCTTAATGTACTGCTTCCTGCAATCTGATAACAGAATACCATATTACATCCAATTAAAATTTCAAATATTATTCTACAGCATGTACAAAAATATGACTTAAAAATTATTTTGTGTATTGTGAGTTCTAGACTAGATTATTTCTATAACAATTACTTTAATGTAAATAGAATTGTGTATTTTGTTCTTGATACAGTTTAATTAGTGTGTTTTCTGTAAACATATATTTACTGAACATTTAGATGGTAAAAAGTCACCAGTAGATGTTAAATGGTCTTGCTGAGTTTCTTCCCTTTTGTAGTTTTGGAGTATAATGAACAACATGCTGATTTCATACCACAAAGCAAAATTATCACTGAAGTAGCCTTGCTTAGAATTGGACTATTTAGAGTCTAATTTGCATTGATGATGCACCATAATCGGACAGTCATCAGTACGTTGCCCAATGCCAATATGGTGTCTATAAGGTGTCTGGCTGCAGTCAGATTGCTTTTACAAGCTTGTACTTCCAGGTTAGTGATGAGCGACTAGGCAATATTCGAATTCGCGTAATTTCGCGAATATCCGCCATAATATTCGATTCCATATTTGTAATCTCGAATATCCACACTTACGACATGAATTGAGATCTAAACATCGCAATTGCGATCCGATATGCGCAATGCATGCAAGTCAATGGAGAATGGCGGAATCCGAAATTGCGATTATCCGAGAAAGCGCAATGCGATCCAATATGCGCAATGCATGCAAGTCAATGGAGGTCGGATATTCGACAGGGAGAATATCCGTCATTTCCGTTTTAAAAAATCGCATCCCATTCATTGCAATGGATTGCGATTATAAAAGCGCAATAAATCGCGAAAAATCGCGATCGCGTCGGATATCCGATGATATATTCGCGAATATTCGTGAAATGGCGAAATAGCGATATTCGAGCTAAATATTCGAAAATCGAATATTCGAGCTCAACACTATTCCAGGTGTTCTAATTCCTCATTTGTTCTCAGCTTGTCTTTGTTTTTCTGGCCTAAAATCCTTTATGTGCAGTTGTTAGCAACACTTGTTTTCCTATCATTTATTGTTTATGTACCACATCTGACACTGACTGTATGATTTTCTGATTCTAGGAGACATTTTTTTTTATGTACAGGCAAACAAGCTCCATGCCAATGGAATAAAGGGATACATAATATATGCTGAGGTTTTAACAAAATGTGTATAATAGCTCAAAGGAGAAGTAAGAATATTCCACCCTTGAGTAGGGCTAGGTCTGCACATCAAGAGTTAAATGTTTGTGTCTAGGAGCAACATTAGAATTACATTTGTATTTGACTTACCTTACCTCTTGCACCACTGAAAGCTGGCATGCTTTCCTCCATCCAATCATTTCAGGCTCTTGGTTGGACATCTATGACCTTACTAGTGTTGATCATAAATATTAAATCACAATTTTGTATTGTCAATATCTGCACTTTGAGAATTCACAAAGATCACGTAGTGCTATATCTTCATAATTGTGAATATTCAAGATTATTGGAGATCAGTAGAGCGAGGAGCTACCGCACATGCACATGTATAAGTGCGGATTTGCACAATGAAGGTAATACAGACTAGAGATTATGAATTCTCGAATTTTTTGCAACTTGTTAGGTGAAAAATATTTTGTGAGTACGAATGCGGGTTTGCTGAAATTGGTCATTTGGAAAATGAATTCTGCCCACCTTGCATCGCTCTAAAAAAAACATGTTGGTGGAAGCTCCCTCCCATTTTAACTGCACATATTTCCCTATACTAGCTCCCTTTCCTGTCCAGCTCCCATTTAACCTGCCTATATTTCCCTGTACTAGTTCCCTTTCTTACAACTATCTCCTGTACAGAATATACATTTATCTGTATTCACAAAGATAAATGATTACAGATTATAACATGAAAGGAGTAATGGGTCATATTAACTCCTTACTCTTTCCAAAGTCCATTACCCCAGCACGGTAATAATCGCTAAACCTAGAAACACACACACCCAAAAAGTTTTTTTCATCAATTATTAGATATAAAACCGTAAATCCAACAATTCTACATTTCCACAAACAGTGGAGTACAAACATCACATAAGCCTACCAACAGCTATTAATGAACTGACCCCTACCTCAATACATTTTGACATATAACATAGTACACAAGTGCAAATCACGAACATAAACCCCTTTGGGTCAAAAAAAAGCAACATACATATACATTTAAATACCAAATACATGTAATAATAAAATTCATTATTACATGTAACTAATTTACATATGTCCTACTGTGCCCATATGTAAACCCTGGAGATTACTGGGGGATGTTTCCTGCCACTGTGTGAGTCAAAGGTATCTACTAAGTTGCTATTAGGGAGCAGGTGGCTACTTATAAACGAACCTGTCTTCTCAGATTCCCTGTGGTAAAAGGAAAGGAATACCTAGCATTTCAGGAATCTTGTACTGTGTCAGCTGGCAAGCCAGACAATTTGTAAGAAACTTGCCACCTTTCCCCCTATCCTATGTATTTGATCCTGTTCAATAAAAGAAGTTCTTAAGCAATGAGTTCTGTTTCCAGAAGTTTTATTTCCGACTGCCAGAACCCAAGATAAAATCAGACGCACTGTCGGGTGTGAGTGCTACAGTTGTATTAGATCTTTTAGGGGCATGGAACTTATTGTAGTTTTGCTTACTCCTGTTACTGGAGACAAAAACAGTAGCTCCTACTAGGGATGTTTCAATATATATATATTTATATAAGAAAGAACTAAACTTAAAATATTATTTACAGAATTATTGAAAACCAATTAATCAACCAAATTCATTTTATATTTTCCTGTTCTCATCTACTATGAAGTAAATTTTGCATGGCCTGCAACCAACACTACCACAGAAATAAAGCTCGGTAGCACAGGAAACACGGGAACAAACATGCACTAACCAATGTAACAGCAGTTAAAAACTACAAAAAACTCAAGCATGAGTAATGTTCTCAACTCCTAATGCTGGGAATAGTTATTGTTAACATTAAGGCCTGGTTCACACCTAGGTACAATGACGTGTATTTTTGTGGGCTTAACAGTGCCATTGGATATTCAGGACATCCCAGATTGGTGTGAACCAGCCTTTACCCTTTTATGTTTGGGGGAAAAAAAATCAGATGTTCTATAGAATGAAAATTATAAGTCCATACTTTCGCCTCTATACTGAGTGCAGTTTGCTGGGAGCTCACCTTCTACATTGTTTCTGGAAATGCACCCAACTATCCAAATTTTGTGATAATGTTATTTTCCAGGATATTCTGATTCTCAATTACTCAAGTTATGCATTGATCCCCTTTGGCCCCAATTAAACATGGGCTAGTTATTTACTGTTCTATTTCTGTCTAGGATAATCATTTTGGTCAAATGGCTCTTAATCAACCTGCTTTCCATATTGACAATAGATAACTTTTAGTTCTACCTTAATGTGGAAATAAAGACTAGATATGATAAACGTAGTAAAGAACATCTGACCAAAACATTTAGGAAATTAAGCATTTTTATAGTAAAAACATCTATTTTTCTGAGGAGTGTTGATGTATTGTACTCACCCCTATTGATACTATTAGGGTTTTCTTTTAAACCTCTGAAAAGTACATTGGGTCCTTTGCAGACTGTTTTTTTTTTTAATTGCTGTAGGTGGACTTGCATCAGATTAGAATAATACACTTTTATCTAAAGTTACCACTTTTTGTCAACATTTGTTTCAGTGATTCTTTGCGATTTCGAATGTTTGACTTTAAAAAAAAAAAAAAATCATGACCATTCATTTTGAAGACATATTGCAAATTCAAATACTGGCTATGCCGCTCATCACTATTCCTTTTTCCATGCTAATCTTCCTTGCCTTGTCCTAAATATCATCTCCTTAAAATCTCTATATTCTGTAGACTTGTCATTTCTTTTTACAGTTGTCTGCCATATTTGTATATTGTTTGAAAATGCTATTAATGCTATTTTTTTGGTAAAAATAGGTAATCTTTCACATATTTTCCATAGTTATGAGGAGTTCCCTAATGTTTATTTCCTATTGATTGCTTGAGTTTAGCAGTAAAAAAACTGCAGAAGTAAAAGGACCCCCAAAAAAGTGATGATCTGTCTGATAGGAATACTGACAACATAAATGTTTGACTCTTTCCAATCACAGTGAGGAAAATAAGTAACATATTTTTTGGACACATTTTAGATCACTATTCACCTAAAAATACCTGCAGGAAACTGCAGCTCTGCCGGTCAGAGATCTTTGCTCTCTGACAGCTCTGACATGCTGGCTCTGCTCACCCGGTTGTGGATGGATCTTCCCTCTGACCCCTTTCCTGCCTCCACCGCCAAGCTCATTGCTTCCTTACTACTACTATTCTTACTACTTACTCAGTCCCACCTGTGGCCAAAAAGTCTGCAAAGAGCAGTGGTACAACATTCTGATCTCTATGATTGCCAACAATACTTATTTCCCTCATTCCTAGCATCAATCTCTGACTAGCACACTGGGCCTACCATTACAAAAAAAGACTGGTCATTATAAACAGTTCATTTCAGAGGGCAAAAGTACAAAATCAGCAGGGGATCAAATGCTTATTTCCCTCCAAAACTAAATAAAAATAATGTTCACACGAACCCATTTAAAATTACTTAGCATTATAAGTTAGCATTATACGCCTAGGCAGAATAGAGCATTCATCGCTATACACAGAGGGAGGGTGAGCATATATTTATGAGCGTGGGTGAATTATTTGTATTTGATAATGTTAACTTCAATAATATGTTCACATTTTGACGAAGACTAATTGAAGTTTTATTATTTATAGAGTAAACCATATATAAGCATGCTGACAATTGTAATCATTTAAAGGACTGGATTTAACTACAGTACAAAGCACCAATAGGGGATCTAGTATTAATAATAAATTGTTATACATAAATAAACATTTGACTTTTTATATTCTAGTTTAAGCCATGCAAGATGTTTCAATAAATTCTCGCTTGTCACAGAATGATTATTGCTTCATTTGCTTACTGCAGACATTCATTTACATTTTGTCTACTGTAATCATTTTGCAAATTTCACTATGCTTCCATGCACCTTCTAATCAGCGGTATATAAGCAGTTGCTAGCCAGAATATGCAAAAAAATGTAGCGTTTGTCTGTACATACAAGACAGGTAAATCAGCTGTTTGATCAGAGTAACTAAAAAATTTAAATCCATTAACAAACCTAAATATTCTAAATATTTCTTTGTTAGTTTTCACCTAGTGATTCAACCAGTAACATATCCTGACTTAGTATGGCTTAATTTTCCTTCACTGTTTAACATTATCCCTTTTTACAAGTTATAGCAAACCAAAACCGAAAAAAATTTACATTTTATTATATTTTTAATTCCCTCTGAACCAACACAATGATGGAGAAGAGCTCCACAATCATAAAAGTATACTTACTTGCTATGGCCTTGAGGCCTGGCAGTGGCCATCTTTACCTCTAAAAAGGCTGCTAGTCCTCCAGAAGTTAAATTACTGTATTAACAAAAATGGTGCTAGCTAAAGGTTTTCAATAGTGATGGCCGACCATTCGCCTGGTGGTCGATTTGCTGCAAATATCACAAAATGGCTGGGCAAACACTTGAAGGTAAACTTTGACCCCTCCCCCCACAGTCAGATGCTGCAGTCCAATCAAATGTGTATTTTTAGCACCTGGGCCACCCCCCATCCAATAAAAACAACAAAAGTTTAAAAAAAACTTGGGGTTCCCCAGAGCATAGCAGAACCCCTTTTAGCAGTTGGTCTGGTATGCTTTGGAAAAGGAGGACCACAAACAGGGTAATGTCCCCCCTCAGAGCATACTAGAACCCCAGGAGCTCTAGGGATGATCTGTGTCCCAATAAGTCCCCTGGCTGAAAGAAGCCATTTGGATTGATATGCACCCAGAGGTTTCAATGGTCGCTGCACATGCAAAATGTCCTCATTATTGTTGATTTCAAATATTCTAATGGCAAATTATTGCAACTTTGGGCACTTCAAAAATTTGTGAAGGTCTCAAATATAATGCTATACCTTCGTTATCGTGAATATTGAAAAAAAAGTTTACATCAATACATAACTACCGTGCATTGCTGCTTATGTGGATGTACAAGTGCCGATTTGCACAATGAATGTAATCTGTGGAATCAACAAACCTTATAAAATTAACACTGACGTCTATTCATTCAGTAGTTTGCAGGTAACTAATATCTACTTTTTTTATTCAGATGTGTAGTTTTTGATTTAGCATTTTGTGCCGGAACAAATTTCAACTTGTTGAATAAAAAAAATGGGTACATATCAATTGCATTATCTTATTTTCGCCTTGATAATTTCTAAACTATTATATAGTGTATCCATATAATTCAAATGATTCCAAACACAAAAAAACTGATATCCCTCCTGATGGTTTTTTTCCTGTTTTAATTACCATTTTATGTTTATTTGCATACAATTATAATAGATCTTACTGTGGCTTATAATTATAATTTTACCCTTCAGTTCATTCCTTAGCAAGATATTGTATATAGTAATTAGATACACGGTTAGAGCCATAGAACGATCAGATTTTGAAAGTGAAAAACAATATTTGGTGAGTTCAGTGACTATAATTACAGAAGCAAGTGTGATATGAGATGCAGTGCACACCTTCTGTCAAGCACAGTGGAAAGAACGGATGCTTTACAAAAACTATATAGTACAAACCATAGGACATGGCTGTATATCAAGCAGAATCATAGAAATAAAACCATATTAAATATATAACTATTCCAACCTACAAGCAATATATAATAGATAAAAATCAAAAAATGATCATTTATTTTAAAAAGTTTATTGGTTGAATTTAATGTGTTATTTACTTATAGAAGCAATACAAGTGTAAGAGTATATACATGAATTTATATTTTTACCCTTTGAAGGTATTTAAAAAACAATTATGGCATATATTAATTATTTTGTACAGGACTGCTGGGACAGGTCCTGTCATTTCCCGTCCATTCAAGGTGTGATCCCAATAAGTGATGTATACTGGAAGAAGTCTGGGATATTTCTGCACAGCAACCGTGGGTTTGTTTTGTTTAGTTTTTGTTACAGGATCCCGGGCTCTGGAATGGGATGGAAGGAACTGGATTGGCCTTCCCATTCTGGCCAGGCACACTCAAGGGTTAACACCTGCTTGCAGCTGGGTGTGTCTCCACATGAGGTGCTGAGACCAGAGGCTCCTAACCAGATAGAGACAGTGGCCTGCTTGAGCAGTGGATACAGGGGGGCTCACAAGGAGTGGGGGGGGGGGACAGACCTGTTGCTGCTGAGAGACTTATGATTCAGAGTCATATGATTTTCCTGAAGCCAAGGTATATCATGTATGTTAAGCTTTGAAAGCCAGGAGGCTTTGCATTTTCTAAAGGCTAGATATTTGTGTTTTATCTGCAATTTACCCCAAAGCGGGTAGCCCTTCTTTAAAAAATAAATATGGGGAGAAAGCCCTTAAAATATACCTAATTTAAGGTTGTAAATCTTTAACAGCTACCGTTTTAAGGATGAACCCCAACAACAGATATGTATAACAATAATATAAAGGAAACTTTCTTGTAGGAATGTTTTGGTGTGTTGTTCTTTGCAATAAAGATTATAATTTTTCCTTTGGAACAGATTATCAGTGAAATAATATGCAGCCCTTACAGTGTATACTATGGATATAAAAGTCTAAAATGTCAGGTTCCTGCGTTTTGACCTATAAACTGTACCACTCAATTGAAAAACAAACTGAAAGAAAGATATCAAAGATATCAGTCAGGACAAAGTTACAAAATAATTTCCAAGGCATTAGATATACTATGGAACACAGTGAAGTCATCATCAAGTGGACAAAATATGGCACCAAGTACTGGACATCCCCCCAAGATTGGTGAAATGACAAGAAGAAAACTGGTCACGGAGGCTGATCAAGAGGCCTACAGCAACATAAAAGGAGCAGCAGGAATATCTGGCAAGTACTGGCTATGTGGTGCATGTGACAACAATCTCTCATATTCTTCATATGTCTGGGCTATGGGGTAGAGTGGCAAGACGAAAGCCTTTACTAAAAAAGAAAGGGCTTGTTTTCACTGGTGCGTTTTCGTGCGGTTGTGGGCGGTTGTAACCGCTCCGCCGAAACCGCAGTCAACCGCATCCATTGTGAAACCTCAATATAGTTCCCACTGGTGCGGTTGTGCGCAGACGAATGCGGACGGATGCGGACGCAGTTTAGGGCGCGGTTGTGAACGCTACCCTACAGCGTTTCGAACCGCATCCCAACCGCATCCGCATCCCAAATCCGTGCACAACCGCACCGATAGGAAATCATTGGATGCTGTCAAACCGCATAGGATGCAAATGCTAATTTAGAGGTGCGTTTTTAAGAAAATGTGCTATGAAATCCGCACGCAAACCGCGTGCCAAACGCACACATAATTCAAAAAGATTAGGCGCAAAAACAATATTGAACATCACCAAAAGAACACCATACCCACAATGAAGCATGATAGTGGCAGCATCATGCTTTGGGGCTGTTTTTCTTCATCTGGCCTTAGTGAAGATAGAGGAAATTATGAACAGTTCCAAATACCAGATATTATTGGCACAAAACCTCTAGGCTCCTGCTAGAAAGCTGAACACGAAGGAACTTCATCTTCCAGCATAACAATGACCCAAAGCATACATCCAAATCGACAAATTAATGGCTTCACCAGAAGAAGATTAAAGTTTTGGAATGGCCCAGCCAGAGCCCGGAACTGAATCTGATTGAAAATGTAAGGGTTATCTGAAGAGGGCTGTGCACAGGAGATGCGCCTGCAATCTGACAGATTTGGAGTGTTTCTGCAAAGAAGAGTGGACAAGTCTTGCCAAGTCACAATGTGCCATGCTGATAGACTCATACCCAAAATGTGCCATGCTGATAGTCTCATACCCAAAATGTGCCATGCTGATGAACTCATCCTCAAAAAGAGTGCTGTAATAAATCAAAATCACATTATTTTACTTTTATATTTTTTCTTCCCTCCACCTAAAAGATTTCAGTTGTTTTTTCATTTGAGTGGTACAGTTTATAGGTCACATTACAGGTGGAAAAAGTTCTGAAATTAATTATCTGTCGAATTTTTGTACAGCACGGGAACCTGACATTTTAGACTTTTTCTATCCACTTTTATATCCACAGGAACTCACAACCTAATATCCTTGCCACATTCATATGTAACTAATGCAGTCTAGATTAGTGGTTCCCAACCTTTTTTTCCTTAAGGCCTCCCTTTCAAGCCAGGCCCTCTTACGCTAACTTCTACCTGCATATACGCATTAAAATACATTTTCCCAAAAGTGATGTCACAACACTCCCATCCTGGGGTAAGTTCCCTTTCCTCCATACTTGCATGCACCCAGCCATTCTTTAGTTTTTTTTCCCCAAATAATAAATCTAAAATCTCTACAGAAACCATCAATGTTTCTATCTAACATAAACTAACAAAATAACTTAATCAACTGAACATCTCAGGCTTACCAACTCAGTGTCCTTTAAGAACCTTTCTCTTCACTCAAGTAGGCTTAAGTTGAAACAAATATCAGGGACAGGATTGAAACATGGGTTATGATCTTGCCATGTTCTAGGGCAGTGGTACCCAAACTGGGGGTGTGAAGGTATTCCAGGGGGGAGGGGCGCTGGCCCTCAATTTTAAATTGTGTTTGAATAGGGGGGGCTTCATAACGTTCCTAAATAGTAAAGGGGGGCACTGCAAGGTAGGTTTGGGAACCACTGTTCTAGGGAATAGGGAAGTGATGTTAAGGGCTTAACAAATCTTCCATGACCTTACTGGGGGGAACAAAGGTCCCAGTGACTAAAGGACATCAAGTCCCAACAACCCTTCTTGATATCTTTGGCAATTGTGGGGATTATACCATGTTCGGGGGCTTTGTAATTAACTCAAAAATTCTGGCAAAATTTCAAAAAAGAAATTTTACCATCTCTAGTAATAATTGAGAAAACAAAGATATTGCTGCCACTTGTTTACATTTTATCAGCCCGAGATTACCACTTTCAGTGAGTTTTTTCAGCCCAAGTTGGACTCTGCTTATAGAGATAGAGCAGAGGGCAGCCCACAGCTTAGCTTTCAGCCTCTCTCTCCTGCAGTACACAGGATGTCACCACCCCTGGTGACAGCAATGACTAGGAAGAAAAAATCTTGCTTGCAGTAAATACATTAGTTAAACCTATATAGAAAATAAAAAGGAATCATCATACCATACAAAACATAAGTGCCAGAGAAACAACATTAATTTTCATTATTAATGCTTTTGAAAAGTTGCAGGAACCTCATCTATGCCAAGTTTTTCAGAGCAATGTCATGTTTCTTTAGACAGGTGCCTTGATACAAGACAGATACAATGGGACCTTTCTAACAGAGACAGTATATTGAGTTCATTAAGCCATGCAGCCAGAGATAGTGTCACTTTTTTATAGAAAGTACAGCAATTTTATTAAAGATGACTTTGCCACTTGTGTGAAATGTACTTCTACTTTCAGGCTTAATTCACATCATATGGTCAGCAACCACCCATTTGCTGAGCCACACTGACTTTAACCACAAACAGCCTACATATCACATTTGTTGGGTGGTCCCGATAGGCATAATATAGGGGCATAATATACCGTAGGTTGACTGCTGTGAATATGGGCATATGCTTTGTGAGGTTCATAGTAAACATTCACATTAATTTAATATCCTTCCAAACCGTGCATGCCTAAAGAAAAAAAAACTATATTAAATGAGCAGTACAAATTAGTTCCTTTCATGTCGTTATTTCATATTAAATAACAAAAGGATAATCCTTCTTTGACAATATTAATTTTCTAGTCGGTGTTCATTTTTACATGCAATCTTGCATCCATTCCCTGACATTATCATAAAATGATGCAATTAACTGATAGGTCATTGAGCAAGGGATGGAAAAGCTGCAGATGCAAAACACATAATGAAGTCAAGTAAACTGGCAGGTCCTTTTACAGAGATCTAAAGAAATATATACATATGTGGTTCATACAAGATATTATAATGTGACACATAAAGAAATAATTAACAAACATATCAATAATAAAATGACATCCTCAACAAAGATTAATGATATTTTAAGTTGAAGTATGGGACATGTTTATTTTTTTCTGCAATTAATTTTTTTTTTCATTTGGTGAATGAGATTTCAAAAGGTTTAGGTTTTGATTCCACTATGCGTTAAAACCCTGCGTTTGGCGTACATCAAATGCCGGGATGTTTGACGCATCCATTGAAAGTCAATGGATGTGTCTACACATTCATTAGTGTGATCCATCAGCTTGCATTGCGTTAAAATTAACACAGAGCACTGTGTTTATGTAATGTACACCAATGCAAGTATGGGTGTGTTGAGGCAATCATAGTAAAAAACAAAAAAACAGACACGTCACAAACACATCCCTTGACGCATCTCTGACAGATCTCTAACGCATGAGTTGCGTTTAATTTGATCCGTTAACGCAGCGCTTCCTCAACACATAGTAGAGTCAAAGGCTAAGGCTTAGGCTCCGCTATATATTAAGGATCCAAACATAACGCAACCCATGCGTTATGGATCACACAGTAATCCGTCATGGATGCGTTTGTGATGTATCCGTTTTTTGTGTCTGTTTTTTTACCCTGAACGGATTGATCAACGCATCGAACAACGCATACCATTGCGTTTCAATGGACTCACTCATTTTAACGCAACGCAAGCTGACGGACACACCCATTGACTTTCTACATCAAACGCAGAGTTTTAATGCCTAGTGGAGTTCAGGCCTGAAGATTCTGCACTGTCAGTACCATTTCATATTCTGTGGAGGATTGGTGGTTCCTTGCCTTTTTTTAACTATAATGTTGTGCTAGACAATCTGTATGGGAGGGTATATTTGGCCTTACGCTTGCAGTAGGCTTACTGAAAAGATTCAGGAAGATTGTCTTTTCTAAAAGAAAAAATCTTTTTAAGGACCCTCAAACCCTAAAAAAGCAAATAACTCTTTTAGTGGGAAAATGGGTTTTACATCATATCCCATTCTGACAGTGTTATATAGTGTCAAATATCTGGGCTGGCTTTGGGGATTTGACGCATGTCCAACACAGGGAAAAATACGCAGACAGGACACCTCCAATTTTAGTGAATTCTAGGTCTTTATCCTGACATCATGGAAAAGCTTTTTCTGAGCCTTTGATATGCAAACTAATAGAGCACATTACCTCTGATGCAAAGCACCCTTAACTGCGGTCCACAAACAGCTGACAATTGTCCTGTCTGCATTGGATGCACATCCTGAGAAAAGAATGCAGTGGAAACATACCCTTCCTAAAGCCCCCCACACACGTTCCGATTATTCTCCCGACCGATTTTTCGTCCGATCCTGTCACCCGATTTTCACCTAAAATGTTATGGTCGGTCGGTCGGCTGGCACGAAAAATCGGAATTAGAATTATCACCGATCCATCAGCCCGACACTATTTCATTAACAGCAGATCGACCAAATTTACGGACAGGTCCGAAGCGGTCCCCATCGATTTTGAGAAATCAGGATCGGTCGGGTACATAATTCCGAATCCGATTAATCTCCCGATCGATTAATCTCCCGACCCGATCGGTTGGTCGGGCAAAATTCGTACGAAAAATCGGAACGTGTATGGGGGGCTTAATGCACAGAATGCATTTCAGAAGAGAAAGCTAGAGTCTTTTTCAACATACTCCATTCTAGGCGGGCACCAGGGTCTAATTTTGCACAGGGTGCTATAAAAACTAAATCCCACCTTAAAGAATGACAATATTTTTATCACTAATGGTAATATTTTCAAAAAAGATTGCAGATGATAAAACTGCATTTTCCTTCGTTGTTCTGCACTTTGAAATCTATTGCCGTCTTTAGAACCTTTAAGAGATGCTACACTGAAGACTCTAATATGTGTGCAGCTGGAGATCTCTTGAAGATCATTTAGCTGACATGAACTAACACAAACCTATCAGAATGGAAAAACAAATAGCAACAATATCATTTCATGCCAACTGATCCAACCATTCAGCTTTGAAATTTCCATTCTCTATCTGAAGTGTTTTTTTCTCAGGCATGGACTGAGTCTGCTGCAGAACCAAATAAATCAAAGCAGAAGCCCAATGTTAATTTACTGAAGAAATGAAAGAATTATCTTGCACCGAAAAGTCTCTGTCCAGACATTATGTTCAGCTATCTAGTGAAAGACTTTTACTTTTCTCATTGTACGCAGCAAATCTGTTTCATTAGTTGCAGCTGTGAATTCCCAGCACACTTGAAATTGAGACTCATCCAGCGAATTGCTAAACAAGTGACCATACTGAGCGTGTCACATCACTGATGAACTGGGGCCACTTTGGGAACTTAAAGAACCACTTACAATCTTATTTACCAAATGTTTCTAGGTTTTTTTCTAATAGATGTTTTGGTCCATTACCTTGAGCACAACCTTCGGAATTCTTTTATATACCACATGAACTTTTATTCTATGTACAGATAGGGTGAAATTTAAGAACATTTCTTTATATTTTTTGTTCCAGATCCTGTCTCAGCATCACATGTTTTGAAACTAGCATCATGTTGTTTTTTTTAAAAGCATTTAGCATGGGGGCAGTAATTACTAAGCATATCTTTGTCTTTATTAAATTGAACTGTAGAACCTGTGAAGGTGGGCATACACCATTTGATGTTTCTATTCGATGGACTTCAATATGATCATATTAAGTTGATTGTTTGAAATTTTGATTCCATTTTACCACCACATTATGTAATAGTTTTGTATGTCCACCTAAAAGTGCTTTTTCCTAGCCCTGGGCACATGGTCCATAGTACCATTGGATACAACACAATCAAAATACCTAGAAAACCCATCAGATACTTGAACAAATGACTAAAGCCAATATGTTTGATCACTGGTCAATCCATTTTATGTTCGATTTCATGAAAATTTGGTTAATGAGAAAAAAAAAAAGAAAATGTTTTTTTAAATATGGTTGTTTTTTAAATCACTCGAATGGAAACATCTAAGCATATATGGCCAACTTTAGGCTTTCAGACTCGCAGTTGAAAACAGGTTGTTTTTACAAGCCAACAGCCCAAAAGCCATGGCCACATGACAAAATGACATTCTGCACTTACCGGTTGGGCAATTGTCCATAAAGATTACATGGAGTAGTTGTCAAAGGCCCCCTTCTTTAAACTCCCTGGCAGTATTCCTCGCTTACCATTGATTGGGGATTGCTTCTTCATGGTGAACACCTATGCTCAGATAAAACAGGTACAGACATTGGCCCAATGTCCCCAACATCAAAAGTGGCACTGGGAAAAGGGCAGGCTGTCTGTGCCTATGGCTGTATTATCTGACAGACATAGGTGTCCCAAGCAAATGGGGCTTTAAAAATGTGAGCTTATAGTTTCTCTGTAATCTGGTTTAATTATTTATACCACTTTGGGCACAAATACCTGCTGGAATGGGACTGCCAGGGGGGTTAATGGGGCCTGATTATGCTTGGAAGCCAAGTCTGCTATTGGGCCTTGTAGTTTGGCCAGGCTATGCCTTGAGGGGGTCTGTTATGATCTGGAGCATGCATGTGCACAGGAATTCTGACTAAAGGGGGGATTCTTCCCAAAACATTTGTTTTCTTCTCTGTTTTACTAGAAGCTCTTTGAGCACCTATATTTTTTAGGCATTTGCACAAATGTGCAATTGCAGAAAAAGTTTGCCAAAAGAGACCCATAATGCCTCCAGATGGCAGTGGCTGCCTAAAAAGGGTTAAAAGCAACATGTGAATCTAGCCTAAATATTCTTGTATAACAGCTGCTAATTACTGGTAAATGGTTTGAAAAAAAAGTAGTTTTTGCAAAAATTAAGTCAAAGTTGAAATTTTTACTCAAACCTTCTCTATAGTGATGAGCGGCATAGGCAATATTCAAATTTGCGATATTTAGCGAACAATTCTACTTGGATTCAATATTCGCAAATATTCACAATTTAGGTGTACGGCTATGAATTGCAAAAATATATTTGCAATTATAATCGCATTGCGATAACCTTCAAAATGAATGGTCTTTATTTTCGCATTGTGAATATAAAATTGCAATGCATGGCCGTAAGTTTCCCAATGCATAATCTTGTGAATATTCAACATTGCGAATATCTTCCACCATATTCGCGAAATTTGCAAATTCTCAAATAGCCGATATTCGTAAAATATATTTGCAATTGGAATATTTGAGCTCAAGACTACTTCTATTCATCTCCAACAAGTTTGGTGACCATGCTCATGGGGCTTTGCAATTAACTCACAAATTCGAGCCGGTCGAATAAAAAAAGGCCATTAAACATTAATGTATGGGTCAGTGTTTTTCAAGTTCAAATAAAGAAATCCACCTGTAAACTAGTGATGGCCGAATTTCGGCCATGTCTGTACGCCCGTCCGCTGTCCGCCCGTTTGTGGGCAGAATCAGAAAACCCGGATGTGACGTCACATCCGGTACCTGGAATGCATAGTTCCTGGTTGTGCTAGCCAGATGTGACGTCACTTCCGGGATTACGAGCCGGCTTTTCACTACAAGACTGGGTTCTCTACCCGGTCTTCAGTGAAAAGATTCCTCCTCCGGTGGGATCTCGCTACTCCTGATCCTGGCGGAGGAA
>CM070034.1:34705634-34718188 GCA_036250615.1 Ptychadena robeensis | reverse complement strand
GAAAATCCTTTTATACATATATTAACCTGGTGTTCTCTTTCATGCCCTTTTACTCATTGTTGATCTGGAACTCTTTAATCTGATGCCATGCCCTTTAAGGTCTATTTTATTGACAAGCTATAACTAATCAGGTAGTTAGTAGTAGCACTATGCAATCATTTAGCTGGTGTAGCCTGGATCTTTTTGAATATTAGGCACTAAGTTTGTGTAAAATCATAATTGAAATGTACAACTTGATGCCAGGCACTCTAAGCACAATGTGAAAGTATGATTTTAATCACTTTCCTATTACAATTGGAAGTGGCTTCTTGTTTCATCTGGAATCTTTTTTGTTCTTTGTGCTAAACTGATTAAACTGAGTGGCATAACACTGATATACCATTTAAATAACATTTCTGGATGCCATCATTCATCAAAAAAGGCCTGTGAACAGGAACTCAACGAATCAAGTAGCAAAATGAGTCTGTCTCTTGCTATTTTCTTTTAATACATTTTCTTTTTAAACAAAAATGTAATTGTCACGGTGAAATATCAAACCTAGAGCCTTATAACAAATGGATGAAGACTTGTAATTAAACCAATAAAAGCATTTATTGATGAGGCTTAGTGCAAAAAAAATCCAATTAAAGATCTGTGAATTCAAAGGCTTAAAGAGTTTTTGGGGATAAATTAAAAAGAAATCAAAGTCAAGTTCTTTCATATGCACATTATACCTACAGGTTTCAATTATTCAGCGAAGCAGCATGCTTTACAGCAATCCCTACGTGTTAGTACAAAGAGGTTAGATTATATGTCTCAGGCACGGCACAAAAGTTTCTAATAATGGGCCGATTTGAAAACAAGAAAAAAGAGAAGTGTATATGTTGGTGATAGCAGAAAATTGTTGTCATGTGATTTATAGAGGGACTTATGGACATATGGACTATAATGTATATGAACTCAAGAGACATGTGCCTACACTATGACAACACAAATTACACACAATGTATTATTTTCCTAGTGTGCCATATAATAATAATTCTACATTGCTCCCCTTTTCTTCAGGTTTCTATTTTGATCTGTATATTCACTTCCCCTAACACCCACCGCAGACAACACCCATCACAGACAACAATGAACTTTAGGCTATGTCTCCACTAGAGCGATCCCATGGGTCTCTTTCCTGTGAGGATCTGTGCCCCTCGAAATCTGGCGACAGAATAAAGCTTCCAAACTAAAAAGTGGGAATTTGCTGGGGGTTCCTGCAGTCACTGGGCACCTTCATTACTGGGGGGTCAGGGGGGACCTGTGAGACACAAAGGCAGGTAGATTTTGTAGAAATTTTAATTAAACTCCAGTTATAAAACAACTTCCCTAAAGCCACATTTAATTAATACTATTGAATACAAAAGGGAGGGCAATGAACAAGTATGGAAGAGTGTGTCCCATGTTTAATGTTGAATGACCATACCAGGCCCTACAGCAGACTTGGCTTCCCACGGAAGAAGGGTGGTGGGCATGCTTCTTCCCCTTACAAGTCTGATACCTTACCTCATCATGGAGGCTAAATTAGGATGGTTGTTATAGTGGCTGCAACTTTTGTGCGGAATTAAGAATGTGGAGGGGATATGAACCCAAATTAGCAATAAAGCTTGGAGTTAACTTCCTAGGCACTTAGCCTGAGTGTAGTTACATTCAGGGTTACTAATCAGTCTGAAGGGAACCTGTGGCATCCCTACATGTCTGCGTTCCCACTGATCCTTCTCTGGGTTTGAAACAGACAGAATCAGTAGTGAAGTAGTAAGTCGGTCAACAGGGAATTCTTTTAAACATAAAAGCAACAAACTTAGTTGTATATTAAAATAATAAAAAAACACAAAAAGGGGACAGAATGTATGTAATCTCCTTGACACAATACCCAGTGCAAAAGCTTTGGTTGTGGCCTTAATATTATGACAATAATAGTTATGTCACTTAGAAATTAGGATAGAAAATTATAACTCTATTGTTAATTTTTTTTGTATTATTAATTTTGTAATTTTTACAAAAATTAAAGTAACGATATTAATTATAGCTCAAGTCATCTTTTTAGCAGGCAGGACTTCTGTAGATGTTAACATGTAGAAGTATTTTCCCTGCTTTCATTTCCCTGGCCATGTTATCGGCCACAATATATCATTCCCATTATACATAAGTGCTCGACTTATCAATAACGCATAAACTTTCTTAATAATACTCTATATCCCCAAGGATGGCTGCCCGCTGCTGTTTTGATAACAGCAATTTGATTATATGTGGAGGCACATCTTGAATCTGTCATTAAACAGAAAAGCTATTAAAAAACCAGAGAGATGCCTTGTTAGACAGATTTTGCTTGCTATAGTCAGCCAACCATACAGTCATTTTTATAAGGTAATTCCAGCCATTGTTCCATTGGTGACTATGGCTGCAATGTCAATGTCTTTGTTCATATGGGAAGATTCTATCTATGTTAATGACATAGTTGTATGCAGAGAAAATGAGAAGAATAGTGTGCATTCATTTTCAGTATCATTTGAGGAACATAACTAATAGCTCAACATTTTTAGTGAGAAAAAAGTAAACAGATTCAGTTGCTTATGGTAAGGTGATTAGGAAAATGGGGTTTAGCTTACAAACGTCAAGATACCACAATATAATTTTGTCAGGACCATTGTCTGCTCCAAAACTGGACAATGTCAATATAAAGACAGTGGCCGTTACACTAGTGTTGAGCTCAAATATTCGAATGTCGAATATTTTTCGTGAATATTGGCAATTCGAGAATTCCCTAATATCTTGACATGTGTGTGTATATGTCGACATATGTATTGCAGAAATGATATTCGCATTGCGAAAATAAACATAGCAATGCATGGTCATATTGCGAATATTCAAATTTACGAATATCGAATATTAGTAGAATTATTCGCAAAACAACACAAATTCGAATATCGCCTTTGCCACTCGTCACTTGTGTTGAGCGGCATATGGTATATTGGAATTGGCGTAATTTCGTGAATATATTAAGGAACATTCGAAATTCATAAAATTTGATTTGACTGTATTCTATTGCCTTACATCGAGTGTGGCTGTTCGCAATTATTCGCAAAGATTTACAAACCAGCTTTACAGCCTCTCATCTTCATTCTGTGATCTTAGCCAGTACTAGCATAATCTGATAAATATCCGCCATAGTGAGCATCCGAGCGCACATTCGTGAAATGTTGTGAAATCTCGAATGGCGAATGTCGGATATTCATCGAATTTCGAATATTCTCGCTCAACACTACACATCACTACTTAACACCGCAAATTTAATTCCGTATCACTGCCAGAAGGAAAGGAACCTGTAAAGTGTTCCTTATTATAGTATATTTCACTGCTAGCAGCACTGTCTCTTTACTCTTAATGTTTTATGAACTCTTAATTACATTTTTTTTTTGTATTAAACCCCTTTACCTTGCCAGACAAAGCCCCCCTATACATAGCTAATTAGTTCAGATGCCACTCTCTGTATGCATTATGTCTTTTATACTAGTGGTCACAGTACAAAACTCTTTACACTGGCAATTGACAATGCACAGGTACACTGGGACTTTGAGGAACTGTCTCTTTTGTGAAATGTTCTGTCACCTTGAATATATTATTTATCAGTGCCAAGAGCTTAATCTTGTTGTTTCAAGCACAATTTTAAATGGGGGTTTCAAATTGTGACCAATACTTAACAGTTTATATATTTACAGTTAGAAGCACATGTGCTTACTCAAGCAACATTCTTCTTGGGTCATAGATACATCCAAAAGCATAAATAGCCTAACGTGGTTTGGTACTCAAATAAAAACAAAATCACAAAGAATTAAAAAATACACATACCTTACCTGTTCATTGTCTTGATCGTGGCAGACTGAGACCTAAAAACCACATACTTTCCCTCCTTTCTTCTCTACTGGAGATGGCATTTTTTTCCCAATTCACCATCTTCTAAGATGGCCACCTGAGCCTCCTACCCTTCATTGAATATCTGTTCCGCTCTTGTTACAGGGTTCTGGACTCTGAAATGGGAAGGAAGTAACTGGGTGGGCTTGCCCATGCCGTCCAGGTATACTCTAGGGTTAATGCCTGCTTGCAGGTGAGTGTGGAATTGGGTGTGTCAGCCATCTCCAGTGAAGAGTAAGGGAACAATTATATATGGTATAAGACATGCAGTATGTATTTTCCATATGTATGAAAATACAAAAATAGGATACAAAAAGAAATCAGGGAACAAAATTGTATACAGTGTTCTACCAAAAATGCTTCATATTTAATAGCTGTTTGAAAGCACACCTAAACCCACCATACAAACCTCTTTCCCTAGCTGGCCAACCGCCTATTATTAAACAAACAGACCACTTGTTTTTAAAACACTACCTATGCCAAGTATGCATCTTGATTATTGATTAAACAGAGGGCCCAGAATCTGTACATATCTTTTTTTATTTCTCTAACAGTAATAAATACAGTAAGGAAAAAGTCTACAAAGTCATCAAATGACTTTGTTTTTACCAATACCTGCCTGTATGTGACCCTTGAGGACTGAAGTTTAAGACCCCTGCATTCATACATACATAATAGTGCTTGAGAAGACTTTAGTCTGAGCTCTGTTCTCCACAAAATCGATAGGTGAAAGTTCATGAAGGTTGGCAAAACATTGTAAGAGGCAACCTATTCTCCAATGCCAGGAATAAGTGTCCCAGTTTTTAAAAGCTTGAAATCAATGTACCATATAACCAGCCTTCGCAGCAACATTGTGGAGGGAAAACAAACAAACAAACAATTTGTTCTCATTCAAATCCTAAGATGTGTTCTTTTGTGTGGCGATTCTTTGTGTGCACAGAATTTCTTTTGTATGGGATTTTACATCTTGTCATTATTGGCTTGTCGGGATACTTCACAGTAGTCCTTGTGTATTAAAGTGTCAATACAAAGAACTCTTGTTGTTTTTCTGCTGCCACCATGTTCATACTAGACCTTGAATATTAGACATAAAATCTAAAAAGACTCAATCTACTGGGTGTGTGTGGGGAAATAATAACGGTTTATAACTAAGCTAGGTCTAAACCCTAACAGCATGGCATTTAATATGCTAAAGCATTGTATATCAAAAACAGTTGCAATTATTTTTTTTTCTTGTATTCATAATAATATTTATACTGTTTCCTTTTTGGAAATCCATCGTTTAGTGTCACTGATAATATACCTACTGTGTCTAAATATACCTACTCTATTTATAACTTCTTGGTGCTAATATTAATATTGATGATCATATTTGTGCAATGTGCATCAACATGCAAGCTTGTAGTCTCCACCACAGCATTTTTGACAATCATTAGAAACTATTTTAATGACTACCCATTGGAATCTTGGAATATATCATATCTCATGGCCAAGACGCATTGCAGCCATTAGTATAACACAGTTACTCAAGTTGTTGTATCCTTTCAGGGATCTATACCAGCACATACAGTATTTTATGGTACCTATAACGTCTAATATTGGCAACTATTGACAATTAGTGATGGCCGAACTTCGGCCAGGTCCGTTCGTGAACAGACGGATCAGACTTTTAAAAAATCCCGACGTCTGCCTGTTGGCGTGCAGATTCAAATTCCCCAACTGTTGGGGAATTTGAATTGGGAAACCGGAAGTGAAGTCAGTGACACATAGTTCCTGGTTTCCGCCTACAGTGAAACATTGTGGTGGAAGTGGTATTATGTGGGATTGCTGATAGTGTCAGTTTATTGATGGTATCATGTGGCATCCTGTTCTATTTTGAAAAAGAAGATGCTACTCTAACCATGGACATCATGCAATTTTCCAAAATGACAATGATCAAAGACACACATCTAAGGCCACTGTTGCAAGAACAGGGGGAAGGGGATTCAGTGGCTAAACATATCTCCTGATCTGAACTCAATTAAACACCTACGGTATTTTCCGGCGTAAGACGACTTTTAAACCCAGGAAAATCTTCTCAAAAGTCAGGGGTCATCTTATACATCGCGTGCTGAAACTTCTGAGTGGGAGGAGTCCGCCTGTCAGACACCCGCAGCTCCCCCCTCATCACCCATCCCTCTCACTCTCCTCGATGTGTGAGACGAAGCCGACGTGCTCACTAGAGGCTGTAGCTTTAGTGGCTGAAACTGGTATTACACATTAAAACACCTACACTTATGTATAAAAAGTTACACTTTTGGATTGCCAAAACTCAGTTTTTATTGTTAAATGTATACAATTAATGTCACTTGGACAACTGCAGGGAACATTAATAACCATGAAAGGTTGCAGTTAGGGGTGTGAAATTGGGAATGTAAGTTCCAAAAAACTTTTAAGGTTGTTGGAGATCTGGGGGTTGAAATTCAGAGTAGGCATATGTAAGGCCATGTGTCTACTGCTGTTTCCCTGACCTGGTCAAAAAAGGACATGCACATTGAAATCAATTCTGATGTTTTGATTTTTTATTTGGTGTGCGTTGGAAGAGACGTAGTCTTATACAGCGAGTATATCCCAAACTCTATATTTTAATTGGAAAAGTTGGGGGTCATCTTATACACCCAGTCGTCTTATACACCGGAAAATATGGTATGTAGAATTCTAAAGAAACTAGTTGAGCACCACTATCCACTCAGCATCCAGGCTCTTAATAAGGGGATTGTTGAAGAATGTAAAAGATGGATGTTGCAACTTCATTCCATGCCTAGAAAACGTGATGCTGCTCTTAACAATCATGGAGTCATGGTCATACCAAATACTTAATGTATTAGTATTGTAGGATACATTCCTTTTGCCATAACCTGATTTAAGTAAATCTAAGCATTAATGTTATTTTTATTATTAAGCATTACTTTCATGTTCATGAGTTATGCAAATGTTCTTTAAATCTCAGTCTTGGAAACCGTTTAAAATTTATGAATTAGATACTGATTGCCATCTTACTTTCTTAAGGGTGTATGCTTGGCAAAAAGTAAATCTACAGGGCTGTTGGTTGCACAGTAGAATGGCTATTAGCCTTTACGTTTGTCAATGTACTACTGTATTGTGATGAGTTTATGAACTATTCAGAGAAGTCATGTTGATGATTATATTAAAAAGATGTAAGAACACAACGAATGGGAGATCAAATAGTTTGACTGATTTTTGTGAAACTAAACTCTGGGAATATGACGTAGATCATAAATATTGTCATGTTAACAAAGATAAACATGTTTTTAATGAAATTGAACTGGGATTACAAATTATGGTACACACCAGAGACCAAAAACAAATAAACAGAATACTAATTCAATTCAAGATAACTTATTTTAAATTAATGCTGACAGACTGAATGCTGAAAATTGTTTCCTTTCAAAGTAATCTTCATTCTTCTTACGCTTGGCAGGGTTGTAATGAAACATCCAGAAGATAATGCAGTAAGTTGTTTTTCTCTTCTCGCACTTAGGTTCCAGCGTGTTGTTTGCAGTGATAAATATTTAACGCCTTGACTGTTGAGCTTTCTGGATTCACGTTTTCCTGAATAATTATATTGTATTTTTTTTACTTCACTTAATTTAAAAACAAGATGATGAAGTTGTATTTGTACAGTCCTCTTGTAGATTATTGTCAATCACGAATATTCAAATCGCAAAATTTTATTTCAAACATCGGCACTTTGCGAAGAACTCAAATATAGTGCTATATCTTTGTAATCACAAATATTTGTGATTTTTACATCAGTAGTGTTGATCGCGAAAAAATGTCTACAGTTTTGTATTACAAAAATCATTTTTGCAATGAAGGTAATAATGACTGGAGATCACAAATTCGTAACAAACTTGTTGCAAATATTAGGCAAAAAATTCATGATATTTTGTAAATACGAATATTGCCTTTGCTGCTCATCACTATTGTAGATATATGATTTGTTAGTGTGCCCTTTTCTGGGATTTGAATGGCATAGGTTTTTGTCCATGTAAAAAGTGGTAACAATATCTAAAGCCCCCCATACACGTTCCGATTTTTCGTACGAATTTTGCCCGACCAACCAACGTGGTCGGGAGATTAATCGATCGGGAGATTAAGCGGATGCGGAATTATGTACCCGACCGATCCCTATTTCTCAAAATCAGTCGGGACCGCTTCGGACCTGTCCGTAAATTTTGGTTGATCTGCTGTTAATAAATAGTGTTGAGTCAATCGATCGTGATAATTCGAATTCCAATTTTTCGTGCCAGCCGACCGACCATAACATTTTAGGTGGAAATCGGGTGACCCGATCGGACGACAAATCGCTCGGGAGAAAAATCGGAACGTGTGTGGGGGGCTTAACTCACAGTCTTGTAATAAAGGGATCTTTCAGACTAATTATATATTGTGGCAAGGTGGGAAATTGCCCGTGGGCTGCAGGGATCGTGGTTTGAAAGTATCAGGCAGAAACACTGTCCTTGAATGCAAAACTCAGGCATCCGCCTGTGGGCTTTATTGTCAGCCAGTTAAACAAAACAAAACTTCATACAAATGAACAGCCCGGCTGGGCGACTAGCTAGCTCCCTTGTGTAGTCTAACTCACTACAGAGTGGGTCACAAAAAAGCAGCAATGCAGTGTTAAACTAACAGTACCTTGAGGGCTCAGTCCATGCTCTCCAAAGCTTGACTCCAGCAGGCTTGTGCAGGTTTCTCTACACACACACCCAGTTAGCCAGCAACTTACTAATCTTTTATCACACCTTTCCTCTGTGTGAGCAAATCCTGGACCTGGTATACTATATTTTTATATATATATATGTTTTCGATGCCACTTGCATTTCAGTTTAAATTCATTGGAAGAACAAACATAAACCCCACAAGAATTCAAAGTACAGTGCTTTCTAAAATGGGCAAAAACCAATTGCTTATAGTGTGAATGGTACAAAAGTGTATTGCTGAAACTGCATGGCAAGGCATGTAATGTAAAAGAGTGCTAACTGTCAAATGAGCTTATCAATTTGAGATGGTCAAACATTTTTGGAGATGTGGAGAAGGGTTGCGGAAAAAATAACTTATTCTAGCACATGTTGTTTTTGCATAAAATGGATGTGTTCAGCATAGTACAATCTCAGGGGCCCTGTGGCAGGGTAGGACATGTACAATTTGAATTTTCCTGAGGCCAAATCAGCTGCAGTATATTCACCAGCCATTTGGTTACAAATTCCAGAGTGGAATGACTGATATTAGGATATTCCACCACTTTTCTTTGCTACCACTATTCCATGGCATACATCATTTCTTAAACAGTGGCAGGCACAGGTTTATGTAAAGCAGTAAATTGCAAGTTTAAGAGTTTCCTGTAGGAAAAATTGCTGATTTAAACTTAAATGAAAAAACTTATTTACTAACAAGGGTACACTAGCTTTGAAAACAGAGCAATAGCACAGCAGTATCTGCTATAAAAGCAAATCTTGGAATGATAAATGCTTTTTGTTGCGAGGTGCATCAATTTTACATCAACAGCATCAGCTTGGCCAGGAAAAGAAACCCTTGTATTCTGTACCACCTCATCCTTTGTAAATTGGCATATTTTAAGTTGGCGCCTATTTTAAGTTTTGTTTCCAGGAACAATCTGTCTCCTAACTATGAGCTATTTAATATTTTACAGCATGGCTAACTAAGGTAAACTTTTCTGCAGCAACTGTTATTCAGCAAAACAAGAGCACATAAAAACACTCTCAAGATCTTAAATCACACATTTACATTTATTATATTCAAACAAAGTATAAAAAACAGGCAATCCCTACAGATCATCTGGAGAAAATTCACCAATGCAAAAGAGAAAAGTATAATTGCTATTTTGCTAAATGTAATAAATTTTTGGCATAACTACACAATTAGCAATTTACAACTAAAAGTTTATGTAATGTATTTAAGACAAAGTCCAAGCAAAGTTTCACTTCCAAATGAGAAATGTGGAAATTAGAAATGTATGTGAGTGTATTAAATAAACAACAAAATATGAAGAAATTTAGTTGTAAAACATTTAAAGCGGTTTTACATTTAAAATAAAAAACAGACATACATAACACAGACACAATACTCACCTGTCAGCAGTTCAGATGCTGGGAGACTGCTACACAAAAAAAAACCCACACTATACTGACTTCACTTGCTTGCAGATGTCATGCTAGCATCTTGGCTACTGGCATCTCCTGCACACTTCTGCCCACACTGACCCCTCCTCTCTACTCCACCTACTCCTCCTGTCTTTCTCTATCGGAGCTGCAGAGACTTGTAGGGGAGGGGGGGTTTGTGAAGAGGGGGAATCGTTTGCTAATGATTTCCTGCCTGGGAGAGATATCCCACACACCACTTTGGCTGCCTAGGCGCAACGTAACGCAGTGGGAGGGGGAGCACTCGTAACAAGCTCCCCTCCAGCTGTTAGAAGAAGATTTTTTTTCTACAATCAAGGATCTCAGCAATATCGGCTTAGCTGCAGCTGATAATGCTGAGTGACCTCCCAGGTGGTAGGTCCGCTTTAAGTTAATACTGTTAGCATGGCAAAGCTTTCAAGAAATTAATATTTTACAACTCCCCCCCCCCCCATGTTGTTTGACATGGTGGAGCAAAAGATTGTCCCACTGACAACTTTGCAGAGTTCTTGAGGGAATTAAAATGGCTTTTGCTGATTTGCAATTCCTTTAACCCTTTTATATATAAAAAAGGACTGGATTGGACACTATGAAGGAGTGGGGGTTCAGTTAAAGATTGGTCCAAAAAATCCTGAGATGCCAAGCTCAACCATGTTATGCATCTGTGATGTGTGTTCACTTTACATTTTTTATCGCACAAACCAAGTTACAATAGACAGTGCTTAATGTTTAGCTTAATCTCCCTATTGGACACTGTACTTACCTCTCAACAACCTTATATACCAGTGGACAAAGGGGAAGTGCCATAGACCTGCTTCTTATGCAGGTAATATGCTTTTCCTCCTCACATCCATGGCATCATCAATGTTAAGGAGGGAAGATGGGAAATAAGAACAGATTACTATATATTTGCTTATCGGCCATAGCACATTTTTTTAAAAAGATGTGGGAGGTTGGAGATGGGAGGTTAACAACATACATCCTGTTATGTTAGAACCATGGTTGGCTGGGTGTATAATGGTCCATTGTGAACCCTCTATACCAAAGGTTGGAAATCAACTTGACACTGGCTCAATCCCCTTGGTTGATTGTTTACCCAACTAAGGTGTCTATCAATTTACATTAAGTGTTTTTCATTAACTACAGTTTTATTGACCAATATAAGGCCATGTGTCTGCTGCTTTTTACCTGTCTGTAAAAAAAGCGGTGTCCAATATTCGGGTGGATTTCCCATCGCTTGCATTGGCGGAATCAAGCCCTATTTGCTTAACAAAGATGCGGAGAAGACGCATCCGAACAGCATCAACAGCATGTTGTAGGTTCTTTTTGTGTGGTTCCTGTTACCAGCTCTTTCCATTTGTAGAACAGGTATGACTGTACAGTTTATCCCTCCAAAAAAGAATTAAAAAGAAATAAATTTTTTAAATCATGTGCTTATATCAATAAAAAAAAAACACTTTTAATATTTTGATTTCAAGTTTTCGGATCTCCTTTGAAGTACACCAAGCATGTAGACTGTATGGCATTTCATCTAAAGAATGAGCTTGTACTTTATAAAAGCATGTAATTTTGGTCTAAAAGGTATGCTTTTTAAAGTTAAAGAATATTTTTGGATAGCACAGAACTGTATATAGCCATTTGCTTTAAAGCATAGTAATTGTTATTCGAGGTCTAGATGGATGTTTTTGTTCTGAAACATTACCACTTACTGGTCGAAAGCCCCACAATTCTGTCACAATAAAATGAACCTAAATGAAAAAAGGTAGTATTATAAAAATCAATTCATATTAGTTGTGTCAACCACTTGAGTTGCAGAGTGCTATGAACAATAAAACCTTTTTTGCACCAGATAATTGCTCAATGGTGTATAACTATGCAAACTGCTGAAAACGTGATCTATACCACACTTCAAAAGAACTGGAACTAATATGTCAATATGGAATGAACCTTAAAGAACTGAAAGCAGACATAGAAACTGTAAAACTTAGCAACTATATATTTTCCTTTGATAAATTCAAACACATTTGCCACATAATTCCAGGTAGAATAATAAAGTTATAAAAAAAAACATGAACAATAATGTTCTAAGTAAAAGTAAACTTCTTGTTCCTGCCTACCTACCTATCTATGTTTTATTCTTCATCTTGTAATATCTTTATCTTGTCTTTATCTTCATATTGGACATTTATTTAGGAATGTGTCTATTCTGTCCAGTAGGGGGTGATGTCATGTTTAAGGGCTTTGCAATTAATTCACAAATCAAATAGTTGAAATAACAACACCCTGAAAAAAAATCCTCTGCATTTGCTTCCTACAGTTTATACTAAATTTTTCCAGGGTGTTTTTTTTTAAGTAGGTAACTGTCAGGATCCGGCCCCATCCCCTCCTGCTGGGTCGGCTCCGCCGACACCGATGCCC
>CM070034.1:34690385-34703608 GCA_036250615.1 Ptychadena robeensis | reverse complement strand
TAACAGAGTACATTCTTAACGTCTGAGCATGTCATTCATAACATTGTTTGTTCATTACTTTTGTATCTAAGTACATATTGTTGTCACTACATTACTGCATTCATTATTTTTGTATCTGAGTACATATTGTATCATATCTGAGTAGCCTTCTTACACGATTATGTGGCTCATCTGTAGTGAACTTTCTAATTAAAATTGTTAATGCTTAAAATTAATATCAATACTCACATAGTTGTGTCCCCTGTATTCGGCAGCCGAGACGACAAAATAGACGCTGTCACACCGGGTACCCCTTCTTATCCAAAGCTGTCCCCCAGCTATGGGACCCCTCCTGCGTGCACCCAGCCTGCACTAGGCTGGGAGTGCACTACACCCTGACAAGGTTTGCAGGGAGAGCCAGCGGCAAACAGGCTAGTCTGGGCGAAAGAAGGCAGAAGTAACTATCCCAGGTCAGCCGACTCTGTCCCATTCAACCACCTCCCCCACAGATCAGACAGAGATCAGATGGAACAAGGATCTTACCCCCGTGTGCTGTGTGTGTAGGTACCAAGGCGTGGAGCACGTGTCCCCTGGGGGCTGTGAGAGAAGATCCGGCTCGCCCCAGGGTCTAGGTAGTCTCTCTATACATGCTCCACGGGTGAAGGATAGAATCAGTCTGCTCCGGCTCAAGACACAACGCTGTCCCACCCAGAGTCCTGCGCCACCATACATACACTCTGCAATCACGCCGAGAAAGCCAACAGATGGAGGACTCCCGGCTGCCCATCCCACACATTACTGAGGGGCGGAGGGGCCGGGCAGCCTCCAACCACCGGCTCTGTCGGCGTGCCTGGGGCGGGCACCTCACTTCTCCTCCACGCCCATATGCCCCGGTTCCCGCCCCGTCCGACAGCAGGAGGGAGGTGACGCCGCCACGGCACCGCCCAAAGCGCCCTACGTCAGCAGTGCGCTCCAGGACGTAGTCATGGCAACCACTGACAACATCGCCGTCCCGCAACAACGGAATCGGCGAGGCTCAGTGGCACCATGGATGATCCTGGGCACCATGGAGGCTCCACCCCGCCCCCCCGGTCGGACCACAGCCAGATCCCGACCACAGAGGCGCAAACCAGGAGGGAGCCAGAGACCGCAAGCGGTACCTCCAGACTCCCTCCCGCAGTGCCCCTGATTCATAGCCGGTCCGCCTTAGGTGCAGCGGGCCAATTGAAGCAGGGGTCCCCAGATGGATGGGGAAGGTGCCCGACCAACCTTACAGGGGCAAGGGGTGTCTCCCCAACTAGGATGGACAGACTGTCGGATCTCTTGGGTCCCTCCCTGTGTGCAGGCTGTCATCTACCTGTCCTCACGTCTGCCGATCCCCGACTTTTACTGGGTCAAAAACTGTAACAATACATCACTGTAAATACAAAAAGGGAATTAATCAATAAAATGATATAAATTAACTGTCTAGATCAATAGTGTTATCTGCGAACAACTAGTTCCCGACATAAAGTCGGTGATTTGGTGATGTCAGATACTGCACATTGGGCAAACATACTACCAAGGTCATGTAGCACTCCCTGTGTGTCGAATAGATCTATAAATCAGTCAATGGATATAGCCTAACAATGTTGGAGACACCACAGGGTGACCCCATCCCTAATGGTATGGGGGTAGCGGTTGTTGTCTTACTAGCTAGTCACCGCAATTAGGTTAATTTGTATCGTTGTGTAGATTGTGCCTCTCAGCATTTAGTAGCCCAAGGGGCTGCCAAAAAGATGTCAATTGCTTGTTATACTTGTTTGCTACTCCTAGTACTCTACCCTACTCATTCAGGGCCAAAGGAAAGATACTTTAGCCCTCCGTGATAAATGATCGGGTTTTAGTCCAAGAATGGTTTATACGAAATAGCTTCGTTAAGCCCCGGAAATTTTGTGGCTCCTAGGT
The DNA here is from genome assembly GCA_036250615.1 of Ptychadena robeensis. NCBI lineage: Eukaryota > Metazoa > Chordata > Amphibia > Anura > Ptychadenidae > Ptychadena > Ptychadena robeensis. The sequence continues at coordinate 34,701,682 of CM070034.1, read as the reverse complement.
GCTCTAGCTGCTCTAACCTGAGTAGATGTTTGTCACAACATCCCCCCGTGGAGAGGGGGGTATGTGTGCCAATACATAGAACTGTATGCCAGTGGCATCATAACTGTGGTGCAACCCAATGTGTCTGGGTATGGGGAGGGCTAGATTGCCGTTTCGGATTTCTTTGACGTGTTCACGAACGCGAATGCGAAATTTGCGTTTCGTCTTGCCAATGTAGAACGAACCGCAGGGGCAAACCATGAGGTAGACCACCACGGTCCACACGTGGCGGAAAATCTAAGTGTGTGATGGGTGCCATTAGTTGGTTGCAAGTTCCACATTTCTTTAGTCCCCATATTTGGGGGTGCAGATCTCTGCGTGAATGATGACTCTGGACCAACTGGTCTTTGATAGACTGGGATCTTCGGTATGTAATACTCGGTTTATCACCAATAAATTTCCCTCATCGTTATTCAGTAGAGGCCAGAATTGTTCCAGAACTTCCCTCACAGTGTCATGTTGTTCATTATATGTGAGGATCACTCTAGTAATAGCCTGATTGTTTGTCTTAGGTGTTCGAAGTGTTAGTAGGTCTGGCCTATTCAAGGCCTTTGCCCGTTGGTAGGCCTCTTTTAACACTTTACGACTATACCCTCTGGCTAATAGTCGTTCTTTTAAGTTAGAGGCTTGCACTTCAAATTGTTGGGAGGAGGAACAATTCCTCCGTACCCTTAAGTATTGGCTGTAAGGGATTGAATTTACAAGAGGTCAGGGTGCGCATTAGTGGAGTGGAGTCAGGTGTTTCCCGCTGTTGCCTTTCGATAAAGCGTGGAATCCACCATGCTCCTGTCATTAATAGATAATTCTACGTCTAGGAAAGATAGTTTGTCCCCTGGCAGGTCCAGTGTGAACTTAAGGTTCCACTGGTTTATTTGTAACTGGTCAATAAATTCCGACAGGAGCTCCCGAGATCCCTGCCATATAATTACAATATCATCAATGTACCTCTTCCAGAGGAACACGTGAGGTCAGTAACCCGCTAGGGCGGGGTCGCTCCTCACGTGCTCCTCCCACTCCCCCAGGTACAGGTTTGCGTAGGTGGGCGCACAGCATGTGCCCATCGCTACGCCCTGCACCTGGAGATAGTGTGTGCCGAGGTACATGAAAACATTATGAGTCAGGATAAACCGTAAAAGATCTAATATGAACGTATTGAAGTTGCAGGGGTATCTCTGGGCCCTCGTCAAAATGCCCTCCACAGCAGCCACCCCCCCCCCATCGTGGGGGATGCTCCTGTAGAGGGCCTCTACATCCACTGTTGCCAGTAAAAATCCATCAGGGATTATTAGTTGTTCCAGAATTCTTAATAGGTGTGGTGTGTCCTGTAAAAATGAGGGTATTTGCTGGACAAAAGGTCTTAATTGTGCGTCAACAAAGATACTTGCCTTTTCTGTCAACGCCCCTCTCCCGGACACAATTGGTCTCCCGGGGGGATCCAGGAGCGACTTTTGCATCTTGGGGAGGGCATAGAAGGTAGGCGTTCTGGGAGCCGGAACTGTCATAAATTCAGCACTGTCTCTGTCTATAGTTCCTAGGGACAGGGCTCGTTGAATTAATGAATCAAAAGAAACTTTGTAAGATTGAACCATGATTGGTGATATCGGACAATACCAATCGCGGTTATTTAGAATTCTTAAGCACATAAGCTCATACCCATCAGCGTTCATCAGGACAATATTCCCTCCCTTATCTGCCGCTTTAATTACAATTTGATTATCATTTCTAAGTGTTCTTAGTGCTTTTAGATGTTTAGGACTTAGGTTCGAAGATCTAGGGTCAGCAGTGGGTGAGATGGTCTGTAATATTTTGGTGACCTGGTTAACAAAGGCAAAGATCGGTGAGTTTAGATGTAAAGGTGGAAAAAAATTAGATTTTGATTTTAACTTAACTATGTTGGCGGACAGGTCTAATTCCATTGAGGATTGTAATAACTCAAAATAATCTTCATTATTGGTTTCATCTAGATCTACCTGTTCATTTAAAAGTTCTATCAGGTCTTTTATGGCCTGTAATTCAGTTTTCGAGAATTTTTTCCAAAACTCCTTGTCCTTACTTTTGCTAGACTTGGTGTTCTCGAAAATTACTTTTAACAATAATTTTCGAGCAAAGAGGTTAACGTCCTTGACACACTCAAAAATGTCAAAGTGTGATGAAGGGCAAAAGGATAGGTCAAGGCTAAGTAGTTCCTCCTCTTCCCTAGTGAGCGGGTGGGAGGAAAGGTTAACAATATTTACGTGTTTGCGGCTGTTTTTATTTTGTGAAAAAAATTTGAATTTGAAGAATTTGTGTTCCTTGTGTAGTTACTATTTGTCTAGGGGGTCCGGCTTTTTTGGAGTTGGTTTTGGTTGAGGTTTGTTCTGATTGTGTTGGTGGTGGTATAGCTAATGGGCCATCAGTTTGTACCACCGGATCCACCTGAGTGTATAATTGGTTCCTTGAATGGGTAATAGGAAGTGTATTAGTAGAGGAAGTGTGTTCTTTCAGGGTTTGGTCCCCCTGTTGGTGTTCATCCCCTTCTCCTCCGAGGTTACATGTTCTCGTCTTTTCTAATCTATCAGTCGGTGTCTGTGTTGTCTTCTAACCTAGTTGATTTGATGTTCCTATGTCTAGGTTCTCTTTGTGATAAGGGTTGCGGCCTTTTTGTCCCCGGACCCACATTTGGGTGGTGTCGGGGGTCTTTTCTACGAGTATCCTGATGATCCGACTCTGATTGTATGTAATTTGGGTGAGGTAAAGAAGACGAACGGGTCTGTTTGGGGAAGTGATGATTATTTAATGGGTGTTCCAGTGTATCTGTGGTTGTTTTCCGTCTCCGTTCTGGACTTGTGAATCTATTTTCAAGTCTAGTGGTGGAATGAGGATATTCAGAGTTCAATGGGTTTGGGTCAGAAGTATTTTGGCCATGATTGCATTGGGGAGGGGAACTATGGGATCTATTCTGTTCGTCCCTTTGGGAGAAGTGATGAAATTCTCATGGATGATTGGGTTCATGTTCCCTGTCTTTGAAATGAGGTTTAGGGCGATATGGTGATCTATTTGACCTAAATTGACCTCCTGTCTGGGACGAGGATGTAGGTTGTGAAGGACGTGAATTTGGACTAGGCCATTGGTATGCTTTATTGAGACGAAAAGCAATTAGATCTTTCTGAAAATTATTCTCCTTTTGATCTATAATACGACTAGTGTACTCTGCTAGCGAAGTACGCATTTCTTCCTCCTTGTGGGCAAGCCGTGAACTTTGATATTCTGTGGCGTAAGCTGAATATAGTAGGGATATCTCCCTTTCTGTGTCCTCTAGTAGTATTAGGTATCTGTCTATGAGTAATCTCATCAGATCAGCTGAACAACGTTTAAGAATGTCTTCCCAAGCTTGTTTAAATTGTTTGTCTATTTCTGTGAACATTGGGAAGATCTGTACTCGCAGTCCAAATGGGTTAATGTTTGAGCTTATGTACCTATGAAAGAATCTTACATTCCAAAATAACTTGGTTTTCCGTTTTAATAATTTACGTAGTCTTACCCCGAAGGTATAAAAACTGTGGTCATCAAAATAGCTGTCATCATGTTCGGCGTAGCAGTCTGACATAAACGACTCCCATGCGGCCCCTGAGAAGCTCCCCATGGTGGAATTTGCCAAGACGCACAAGTCGCGAAGGATCCCCCAGCAGGACCAGTCCGAGATTTGTCCAATCTAGATATATCAATTAACAACAGTGGTCAAAGTATTGTCACAGTAACACTTCAAGAGCAACAAATCAGGACTGAAAAAAATACAATCCACTATATCAGCAATTACAATAGTTGTTCCAATATGGCTGAACTAGATAATCTAGTACTACTACTATGGCAACCAATAGGCCCTAAAGAAAGGGGTTTTCCCCCTGGAACAAAATACAACAACTCACTAATAATGTATATTGGTACCGGTAGTAGGGGTCTGAAATTAAGTCTTTAATGTGCCACCCTTGATAAGAAATATTAAAGAAGAGCCCTAACACCAGATTAAGGTCGCCTGGAAGACCACTTATGGGTAGGTGTTACAGTGTCTACACATGAACAAATAGGTGAGTCTATAAAAGAGGGGTCTTTATTTCGAGTGGACCTCGGAGCTAGATCATGTAAGGTACTTTACTAAATTGGATCATTCCACATCATGAAGGAGTGGTTGTAGGTGGGCTGGGTTTTTACAAAAACATCAATGCTACATCTCAAGTACAGACATATAATACACATAGAGCTTCGATCTGTGTACAGGGTTTCATCAAAACAAGGTTGGTACTGATTGGAACAAGTTGGTCTTCGTGATGCTGTGCAACTCCGCGTCCGTTTCCGTGCCTGTTGTTAAGGACTCATCAGGGAGAATGTTCCCTCACTATAATCTAAACACCATTGGAATTAGTATCGTTTATACAGATTCACAGTAACAGAGTACATTCTTAACGTCTGAGCATGTCATTCATAACATTGTTTGTTCATTACTTCTGTATCTAAGTACATATTGTTGTCACTACGTTACTGCATTCATTATTTTTGTATCTGAGTACATATTGTTTCATTGCATTACTGTTAAAACTATGTTTCACATTCCAGAACAGATACTTTCCATATCAAAGAGATTGATGTTCATTAGTGATGTCGCGAACACGGAATTTGCTGTTCGCGAACGGCGAATGCGAACATCCGCAAATGTCCGCGAACTCGGCAAACCGCAATAGACTTCAATGGGCAGGCGAACGTTAAAACACAAAGGGACTCTTTCTGGCCACAATAGTGTTGGGAAAGTTATTTCAAGGGGACTAACACCTGGACAATGACATGACAGAGGGGGATCCATGGCAAAACTCCCCAAAAAAATTATGTCATTGATGTAAAATTGCCTCTGCCTGTCATTTTTATCAGATTTGCATACAAGGTCCTGTGGCAGCAGATAACTCTGGGTGGGCACTGGACAGTTGGCACGAGGCTGTAATGGACGTCAAGCCGTGCAATGTATATTTACACTCTTTTTTAATAGGGTGAAAAAATGCCTGGGTATTACCCTGCCACCAGATAACTGTGGGTGGGCACTGGGCACAAACAGTTGGCAGGAGGCTGTAATGGACGTCAAGACGTGCAATGTTTATTTACACCCTTTATCAGTAGGGTGAAAAAATCCCCTGGGGTAACAATGTGCCACCAGATAACTATGGGTGGGCACTGGGCAGTGTGGGCGCACACACAGTTGGCACGAGGCTGTAGCGATGAAAAGCCGTGCAATAGGTACTAATACCCTAAAATAGGGTGAAAAAATCCCCCGGGGTAACAAAGTGCCACCAGATATGAGCACTGGCAGTAGGCACTGTGCAATATGTGGCTTGGAGAATCACTGGCAGCAGCCTGGCATGCCAGCCAGCAGGCAACTGTATAGCAAAAAAAGAACCCTAAAAAGGGCTTTTGGGGTATTTTCAGGACTCTGTCCTGAGAGCAGACTGAGAAGCACTGAAGACTGTAGATCACACAGAATACTGCCCTAGCTAATGGTTTCCCTATAGCAGCAGCTCTCTCTCCTAACACTGTCTCCTTCTTCAGCAGTATGTGTAATGGCGTCCTGTACATGCTATGTTATAGGGGCTGGGAGGGTCTGTGAGGTGGGGGGTGCTCATTGGCTGGATTATGTCTGCTGACTGTGACTCACAGGGGTCAAAGTTTCTGCAATGTTAAAAGATAGGGGCGGATCGAACTCGCCAAGACGCAAACATGCGGAATTCGCCGCCGCGACATCACTAATGTTCATAGTTATGACAGGAAAAAATATTTGACCACCTATCAACTGCGACATTTCAGGTTCTTAGAACAGGTCTGGACAGGGACAGGAGTGCTATTTTCCCTCCTAAGGAGCTTGCTGAAGGTTGAGTTGCCAAACATCAGCCTCAAAACCTTACTGACTTGAAAAGGATCTGCAAACACCAGTGGTACATAATACTTTCTGAGATGTTGCAAACTTGATGGCTAACTTCAAGAAACAAGCGCTCCTTATCACACACCTGGAGCCCTGTCCAATCAGACCACCTGACCGTGTATTTAAGAAAACCTCAGGCAACAGGCACCTGACCTTTCTGACCAAAGAGATCTTTTAGTCTCTGTTCCACAAGCTCTGTTTAGATCTGTCTGCTTTTTATTACTGTTTTTGACTACCCTGCATGCCACCTTCCCTAACCATCTCAGTACTTCGCCTTGGAAACTCTGCTGTCAGCCTCTGCCAGTAAGTGTAGCTAGGGACTGCAACTTGGGAGTTCCCCGCAGCAAAACCCATCATCCCTTGTAGGGTACTCTGGTAAATACCAGGGGGCTCCTAAGACTCTGTGCCCTGGTTTATACTGGTCTGGCGGCACGGTGGGTCGACCACTTCTGTGGTTCATTCGTGAAAGTAGCATTAGCATCTGGTACTTTTAACTTCACAATTTAGAAGTTCCTACATCATCAATTGTGGCAACAACAGCAACATTTTTCCTTTAAGTTACTTACTGCATATGCAGGGAAAGGAGCATATACTTTCTTTGACTATACTTTATAGAGGAAAAACTCCAGTAGGAGCACAGCCAACTATGTCATATATTTCCAAAATATGGGAACCTGAAAACATCTTGTATGCTATCTCCCCCAAGTGTTCATGGAAGTACGTGGAAACAAGCTTCTTGACTACAAAAACCCATTCACAGGGAGAGCTTCAAGAAGATTAACATCTCCTTATAGATAACCCAACAAAGATTGATATAATTTGATAGCAGATTGGAATATACCGGTAATCCTATTTAATAGATTTAATTTAGGTAGAGGAAGATAATGACTCTAACATCTCAATGTCAAAGCATCCTGAGCAGAAAAACAGAACACGCATGACAGAGATGATGGGGGGGATAATTTGGGATATTTTAATGTTCTACTACAACATGTATGGTTAATATCATCGGTTCACACACATCATTACATTAGTAACATAGGAATAAGATATATATAAATGAATAAATAAATGAATTTCTAAAAATAGGAGAATGATATTTGGATTGGCTCCTAAGCTCAAAATGCTGAATTGCATTACACAGACAGCAGAAGAAAGAGGTTAAGGAGGTGTTCCAGCAATAAACAAAGTTATTATTATTGTTATTATTATTACAACCACCATTATTCTAAATAGGAACAAATCATACAGTCATTATCTTGTCGATGAAGTTGATATCTCAGTCGTTATCTTAAATGGATTGGAGAAATAGATTAGTTGTAAAGGAGATGCTGCTACTGGCACATGAGCTCAGATTCAGAAGCAAAAAAATACAATTATTATATAATTAAGTTAGGTTGATCACTTAAAGCAAAGAAGAACCAACTCACTGGCACAGAAAAAAAGTATATAATGTATATAAACACTACGGTATTTTCCGGCGTATAAGACGACTTTTAAACCCATGAAAATCTTCTCAAATGTCGGGAGTCGTCTTATGCGCCAGGTGCTTTTACTTCTCCATTGGCGGCCATTTTTGAGCTCCCCCCACCATATGCAGGACGGCTGATTGTTCCAGTTTGACAAGACGGCTGCCGATGGAGAAGTCTTCCTGTCAGAGATCCCCAGCTCCCCCCTCATCCCCCTCCCTTTCTCTCTCCTCTGAGATAAATACATTGTTCTTTACATAGTTGAATGTGCTGACAACAAAATCACACATCATTATCAATGGAAATCAAATTTATAAACCCATGGTAGTCTGGATTTGGAATAACACTCGAAATTAAAGTGAAAAAAAAAAACACTACAGGCTGATCCAACTTTGATGTAATGTCTTTAAAACATGAGGATCAGTAGTGTGTGTGGCTTTCACATGCCTGTATGACCTCCCTACAATGCCTGGGCATGCTCAAGATTAGTGATCGCGAATATTCGGATTACAAATATTAATCGTGAATATAGGAAATTTGGAAATTCGCAAAGATGGTGAATATATTGCAGAATATTCGCAATTCCGGATATTCTGTATTTTTTATCCATTACACATGCCTCTCAATGCAAGTGGACGAATGGGAAGGCTGCAACAAGAGCTTAGCAACACCAGCAACAGTTTTTTTATTGAATATTGGGGTGATGCGAATATTGCGAAAATCGTCACTTTAAAAAATTCGCATAAAAATTTGCGTCATGTTAAACATATATTGCGTGCACGAAATTCACAATAAAAACTGCAGATATTCGCAATAAAAAATAACCCTGAATATTGCCGAATGCGAATATTTTCCGAATGTTTTCCATAAAATTTGCGGCATGCCGTGAATACGAATGTTGCCTATGCCGCTCATCACTACTCCAGATTAGTGATGGCCGAACTGTCCGCAAGGCGGACAGTTCGGCCGCGAACAAGCATGTTCGCCCTCCTTCCCGCCGGCGGACAGTACGGGTGTTCGACCCACCCTGTCCGCCGGCGAGAAGGAGCCCTCTATTCTTCCTCCGGTGGTATCATAAGCAGCGAGATCCCGCCGCAGGAAGAATCTTTTCACTGAAGACCGGGTAGAGAACCCGGTCTTCAGTGAAAAACCGGCTCGCAAACCCGGATGTGACGTCGGCCATCACTACTCAAGATTAGGTGGTGGATGGTCTCCTAGGAGACCTCCTCCCACACCTATACTAAAGCATCCCTCAACTCCTGGACAGTCTGTGGTGCAACATGGTGTTGGTGGATGGAGCGAGACATCATGTCTCACATGTGCTAAATTGGAATTATTTCTGGGGAATGGGCAGGCCAGTTCATAGCATCAATGCCTTCGTCTTGCAGTATTGCTGAAACACTCCAGCCACATGAGGTCTAGCATTGTCTTGTTTTAGGAGTAACCCAGGGCCAACCGCAACAGCATATGGTTCCAAACTTGACAGCTATGAATGGCACCCCACAACATTTCTGACCCACTGTCATGCTGGAGGATGTTGCAGGCAACAGAACATTCTCCACAGCATCTTCACATGTGCTCAGTGTGAATCTGCTTTCATCTGTGAAGAGCATAGGGCGCTAGTGGAGAATCTGGCAATCTTGATGTTCTCTGGCAAATGCCAAACGTCCTGCATGGTGCTGGGCTGTTAGTCCTGAATGTGGGGCCCTCAGACCACCCTCATGGAGTTTCTGAACGTTTGAGCAGACACATGCACATTTGTGGCCCACTAGAGGTCATTTTGCATTTGGCACTGCTAGCATTCCAAAGTGACCAAAACATCAGCCAGAAAGCATAGGAACTGAGAAGTGGTCTGTCGTCACCACCTGCAGAACCATTCCTTCTTTGGGGATGTCTTGCTAATTGCCTATAATTTCCACCTGTTGTCTATTCCATTTGCACAACAGCATGTGAAATTGATTGTCAATCAGTGTTGCTAAGTGGACAGTTTGATTTCACAGTTTGATTGACTTGGAGTTACATTGTGTTTAAGTGTTCCCTTTATTTTTTGAGCAGTATATATATATACATACACACCTCTATCTTATTTGCCAAAGACAGCTCAATGTGTGCTTAACATACTGGCTCCTTCTCCACCATGTAACCAAAATACAAGTGATTAACCCTTGTAAGAGTTCAGTATTCACTTACACCTGTGACTTCCATCAAAATGTCACAAACCAGTGATGACTTATTCAACTTGGGAACTGAGAGAGCAATTTACAAACATGAAAATATTCCTGTACCATACCCTCATACCCCCTAACCTGGAAAACATGACCTATTCCTAAAACAAGCTACAACATAGGGAGGTAGGGTGGGAATATTTGGACTGAAAAGAGGCTGTTCCTCTTCTGTCACATGACTTCCAGCAGCAATCCACTATGACATCAGAACACCAGTCAGTTGCCCTCCCATCTAGGTAGTGATTGGCTTGATTCTTTGGGTGTCCAGATCACAGCATGAATGTGGACAGTTCCTACTGGATTTCCAGTAAAGGGTGATATCTAAAAAATTGCTTAGGGGGGCATGAGAACACAAAAATCCTTCCTATGAATTTAATGTTGACCAGGTTAGATAGGGGCAGGATAGGGAATATATCACAGAGTTTGGATGAGATTTGCATTCAGGTGGAAGGCAAACTTCATCATTCATAATTTTTTTTATTGTAAAATTCCAAAGACTGAATATCATGTTTTCCTTTGCCAGATTTACAGTTTCCTGAATATCGGGATTCCTGATTGCTATATTGTATGTGCACAAAGGTAGATACTTTTCATTCACACTTTTGAGCTTACAATCAGTTTTGAGTAATGTTAACGAAATGGCTGTATTGAAATTGATGTCACACAATATGGGGTAATTAAATAATTTCAGTGCATTTAGTTGTTGACATTCCTTACAGTTCTTATTCACATCACAAGTGTTCAGCAGCATAGAAGGACACCTGTTCAGCCTGATTGCTGCAATTCAAGTTTCCAACATTGTGAAAGAGCACTGGATCGTGCATACTGTTGACCCACTTTATGTGTAGGCTCTTTAACCTCAAGATTATGTCCAAAACATCTGGTAGTTCATAAACTTAGTTTTTATTCTAAACTTAACACTGATTTTATAGTAATAGAAAATAAAGGAACTGTAAGAAAGAAAAAAGACTTGATGATGGAATTTCCCCCATCGCAAATTGCATTTCCAAGTTATACATGAACATGTCCCATTGAAGCTATTATATTACACATACATTGAAGAATTACAGATTACCTCCAGGCCTAACTAAGTAGCTATTATTTTGCCCTGATAGCTACAGGTGTTAAAATTCTCCATATTCTTAATATTTTTTAACCTATCAAGATGCCAATTTAATACATTTTTGCATAGAATAATACTCACCTCTTCTGTTGAATGTGGCACTTAACAAGAGTAGCACTGGACAAGCATCTTCAGAAACAGATCATTTGAGTATAGTTGATCCAGTTGTTCTCGCCTACCATGGTTCCTCCACCATTACAGTCAGTGGGAGGAACCTACTGCACACTGTGTGGTACTGTAGCGCAACTGAGTGTCCGGTATTCTTACGTTTGTTTGGGCTAGGGGTTGAGAACAAAGGACTCCCCCTTTATCATAGCCTAGAAACTAGAAACTTTTTTCCACTCTCTTACAAAGACTACCTTTTATAAATATTGGACTGTATATTGTTTGCAACTTATCCAAGAATGGTACCCTACCAATTGGCAGCGTGAAGATGTACATAGAGTGCTGCTTGAAAGTATGTGAACCCTACAGACATGGTCACTGTTTGTGCAAAAAACATT
>CM070034.1:34645123-34660784 GCA_036250615.1 Ptychadena robeensis | reverse complement strand
ATAGATAGATAGATAGATAGATAGATAGATAGATAGATAGATAGATAGATAGACACAAACAGTAGCTTACCACCTACAGCTGTGCCCCTCACTCTGGGTCTGCATTCACTGGGCTTGTTGCTGGAGCCACCTATCTAGCATTAGTGATGATGCTGGGGAGGTGGGGGGTGCCTGCGCCATTGGTGTCCTGGGCCCCTTACATGTCTACAGGCAGCCAGAGTTGGCAGAAACTACAAAGCAAGGGAGGTTAAAAAAGCATGTCACACAGCCATTTTGTTTCTTGAATCAAATTTACAAGCTGGATGGGATTTAATTAATCTGCCAAAATCTTTATTGGTCCAATTTCTGTTAATGCCTTTGCTACAACACATGTACAGGAGTCACTGTCTGTATATGCTGGACAACAGCTTCATATACAGATTTTTTTGTAAAGAAAGTATTCTAAGTTGTTTTTGATTGATTGTTTTAACCTATATTATCCATTACTTTTTAATGTTAGATTTGGAAATAAAAATGTATTGTCTAGTCTGCGTGAACTTCCCATCTTTTCAATGAAAGGTTAGGGGAGTACACAATAGGAACTTTTGTCAGCACTTTTATTAGCCAATTATAATACTAGCATGTACATCCATTGATAATGGGTTTTATCAGTTTATTAAAAGTAAGTTCAGATGGTGCATTATGGTTTAAAAAACTGGTCATAGTTCAGAGGCATTGCATTAATTAATTTGTTCCATAATTCTCATACTACCTAAAATCCTTCCCCTTTCTCATCAGCTATCAAAAAAACATCTTAAACAATAAACTTAAATGACTCCTTTGATTTTTTTTAAACCATTACAAGGACAGTAAATCCTGCTTTGGCACATTTTGGGTTAGTGCAACAGTAAAAATAAAAAAAGATTGTCTGAATATAAAATAAAAAGACTATACCAGGACCTATAACCTAATTTCCTAAATCCTTGCCTCAGGGCCTTTACAGTGGAGCATGAGATGGCCGAAAAATACTTTTTTCTACTCTGCTGGTCAGAGCTCCATGCCAACAGAGCAGTGTTTAAGGAGGCAAGAAAGCTATCTTTCAACAACTTCCATATTATTGTGAAAAGATGACTATAAAAACAAAAAACAATATATCCACACAACTAGAACTTTTACATGATTATAGTAGTTATACATCAATGTATTTAGCCATGATGAATGAAATGCAAATAAAAACATGCCTCCCTTTAAAATCAATGCATACACCGTACTGGTCGAAAATGCTGTACAGGGGTATATCTATACCATGTATATGACCAAAGTTGTCAATGCCTTTTGCCCTTATAGGTAGGGCTTCCTCAGGACTAAGCCAAACTTCATATATCAAGGTACAGATTAGCTGTCTTCAAGTCACATATCACAGGGATTGATATAGGTTCAGATTTGTGTGATACTAAAGCAGGGTACAGACCTGCAGATGTGGGCCAGATCGATGGCCGCTTCGAGCACCGTGCGCGCTCACAGCCATCTATCTGGTCCATATAATATGCGGCCATCGCTGTTTTTGAGCGAGACAAATCAATCACGCTTGAAAACAGCAATATCGGACATGACCTTAAATATGGCCGATGTCCAATGCTTTGCATAGAGACCACGGGTCTCCAGGCAAAGCTTCAGCTGAGCTGGGGAGAGCAGAGCTGTCTCTACCCAGCCCCACCAATATCTGACCAAATATCGAGCCGTCTGTACCCTGCTTAAGGGTCCCCATACACCTTTAGATTTCTCTGTCAGAATTCCTTTAGATCTCCTTTTGTTTTACCAAAACCATGTAATATGAGGGACTTTCTAAACCATCAAGTCTACCTGTGTTCAATCATAGAGGACCCGGCACTACATAGTTGTTGGCAGATCTAAAGGATATCTGACAAAGAGATCTAAAGGTGTATGGCCAGCTTAAGATGGCGAACTCAGGGACGCTGTCCCCAGCCAGAAAAGAAAACCTTTACTCCTGCATGCTCACAAATAGAAGTCTAACCAGGAGCTTAAAAGATCAACAGCACTCCTCTACTATAACTGATATGGTAAGCTTCCAGCTAATGGGCTGCCCATGAGGATCAGATTCCATAAGTTGCCTACCTGACCACCACCTGTGTATCCTAGTCAGCTATGGCTGGCATGTGATATACCTAAATGAAGAAAAAGAAGAAAACTCCTTGCTAAATATATGCATGATATACATTTACATTGCACAACCAAATGACCATAGGCAAAAATAATTAGGTATTCTTTTCTTCGTATAACAGCATGTGACATTGAGGTTGATAAATATGCAGCTTTAAATCGTTTTATTGCTTTGTGCTAGGAATTCTTATCATTTGACAAGCAATACAAATTCAGGGCATTGTAATGAGTACATAACATTCAAATGTGAATGTAAAAGAACAAATGCTGTGCAGTGATTTTTAATGGATTTCAATAAATAAGACCAATTGTAGGAGAGAAAATAAATTGCCTAACACAACGCAATTTATTCCAGGTATTAGACAAAGCATTTTTTAAATAATTTCATTTTCTGATGTTTAATCACTGATTTCCTAAACCTGTGAAGCAATAAAAATATGATCTATGCTGATAGGTGTTAATTCCAGTTCTACACAAAGCTAAGTATATTATTCAGTTCAGGTGTATGGCAAATTAATTAGTTACAAGTTAAATGGAACAATAGTTAGTATTTTTTGTTTTAGGACAAAACTAATTTGTATTATGTATTATCTTTACATGATATCAGAACATAATAGGAAGTTGATGTCTTTTTTTCTTTACCATTTTTCTTTATTTGCTATTTCCATAGTGTACTTTTTGTTAAGTAATGAAACAATAGTAAATATATCACCGAATTGCTGGAAAAAAAAATATTTTTTGTAGCTGGTGGTCAGATCTTTGTTTTTGAAGACAATAGTTTATATATGTTCTTACAAAATATGTATAAAAAAAACATGTGAGGTTTAACCTGTAGTTAATCCTGCCACCCACTAACAATATAGCTCCCATCCAATTAATAAATGTTACATATGCAAGCAAATGAACCCTCGTTCCCTGGACTGAATCCTTCAAGAAATGGATGACAAGTCTTGTTTCAAAAAAACATAATTAATTTTATTGGATAAAAAAAAAACAAAAAAAAAACAACATATCAAAAGAGTCCTTGATCATACAATAAAAACACAACATATTCACAAATCAATACTAAACATCGGGATATGATGCTGGTTTTGGTTGTCAGTGCATTTCAACCTCAAAATCAGGGCTTCCTCAGAACTGTTCTAAATTTGGCATATCACGTTTACTATCAGGCATGGATTGAGGCTGCCATACATGCACCGAGCGGCGGCTGATTTTGCCCCTGACCGATGGGCCTGCCCACATGGGGCGACAGATCCTTGTCGCCCCACAGCTCCATCGGCCAGAGAACGGACATGTCCAATAAACTCTGGCCGATGCTGTTAGTTTCAATGGAGACCGGCATCTCAATTGAAGCTAACGGCTGGCACACAAAGGGTGCCTGCCGATGCTGTCAGTGCTGATCTGCTTTCCAGAGCTGATCTGAGCTGCTCTGTTGGCCCCCACTCGGTATGTGCGTGGGGCCTTTTACATTGAGGACTGGGGAGATTGCAGTTGACGTGAAATACAATTTGATGGTGTCAATGAGGATGTTGCTCCCACCAGACATAGGGCACAATAAACATAGGGGACAAAAGTGTAAAGACATTTAACCTTCTGGGTGTTTAGCCCGAGTTAATTCGGGCTAAATAAAGTTGCTTAAATGGTTTAGCCCGAATTAACTCGGGCTGCTGTTACCTGCATTGAGATGGCTTGCAGGCAGCCCAGGAGAACATAATAAAAAACATGGATTTGCTTATTATGAGTTTCCTTTCATGTTGGATTTGATTGGATTGATTTTTCTGTATCCAATCAAGTTCAAAATAAAGGAAAAGGCATACAAAGTAAATACTTTGTACAGGCGCGCGTCCACAGTGTTTTTTTCCCTGCGGTGGACCTATGTCTGCAGCGGGGAAAAAGATGCAGAGAGTACACTTCCCATTCAAATGATAGTGCAGATTAGACACTGTGCCAATTTGAGTGGTGCGTCCGCTGTGATAATATAAAGCTGCGCGATGCTGCCAATGTGCGGTCTTCATTGCAGCGCTGCACATTGCCGCCAGAGACAACAAGATGCGGAAAAACAGCGCTCGTGCCGCATGTATGAATGCAGTACAGAAGCAGTTTTTCTGCATTTTGGCTCAACAGGGTGCATTCCTCCCAATGCAGCAGGAGCGAGCCCTAAGCCATGGGCAAGCTTTAGGTAATCCGCCGGCAAATGTGCCAGCGTGAGACATTGTTCCTGGCGCGGTATATCAGACCGCCTGTCAGTCTTGGTTTATTAAAACAATGAATTCGAGTTTGTTTTCTATTAAATTTGATCATTGAATTTTTAAAAAATATTTAAGCGTTTGAAACTTTATATATTCAGGATGTCTACTAGACCTGTTTTTGGACAGATTTTGGTCAGTTACAGGCCTACAACACGTCTTTTTCAATGATAAACAGCGTAACGCTTTTGGTACAGAAATCTGGACCTCGGCGAAACGCTCAGGAGGTTAAAGACAAGCATCAAAATCGCAGCAACAGATCAAAGGCATTAATATAGCATTGAATACTGGAGGTGATCTATATTTGTCTTGTCTTGTTGGCAATTTTACAGAATGGTTTGTAAATCACAAACATTTGTGTACCTTTCCTTTTATGAGGATCCCCTGTGGTGACATGTAAGGAGCAACAGGTTTGCTCAGAGTTCATACGTTACATGACCCATATTTCAGGCTTCCTCTGTCCCCAAATGTAGTCCCCGCTCATGTTTTCATTATACTGTCCTTGGTAACAACGTTCAAAGTCCAGTATATCCTGATGAGAGCGCTCGCCTTTCTCAACTGAGTAAGCTCCCTTGTTCTCCTTGAATTTGTCAAGATGAGCGTCAAACCCATTTTGGCATAATTTCTTATGAGAGTCTGAACCAACTGCACATAGTTTTTAGCCTTGTGATTACCCAGGAAGCCATGAATCACTGCAAAAGACTGTGTTTACAGTCTTTTTGGGTTTGAGTCTATCAGCATGGCACATTTTGGGGAGGTGTCTATCACCATGGCACATTTTGGGGAGCAGTCTATCAGCTTGGCAAGTTCGTCACATTCTATGATCTTCTTGATCTGCAGTCCGATGAAGTTACCAGCCTTGACCTTTGCCCCGCATTAGTCCTACAGTTGGAAAGAGATCTTGGAGGTACTTGAAAGCTGCAGACTTCTTGTCAAGAGCTGTGACAAATTGCTTGATGAGGCCTAACTTGATGCAGTGCAGTGGTGGCATCAGCAACGGCTCCCACTTGATGTTGCCCTCCTCGACAGAGAACTCGGTCTGCGGCCAGTCCTTTCTGTGATTTTAAATAATAGCAGAGAGATTAATGTCCATGATGATGTTAAATCTATCAATATTTTTGGTTGGACAAAAGCCTAGACCTTAGGCTGGTACTTCTACTTCATATCTGCAGAGGCAATGTTCTGAGAGGTTTATAACCTGTCTGTTGTGCTCTTCTGTGTTGTTATGTGGAGGAAGGTGATATGATCTGTCAAGGTTTGCTATTCCTTTGTGGGTTTGCATAAGTAGGGCTGTATCATTTTGTGATAGTTTTGTGTGGCAACTATGCCTAAAAAAGAATGAGTAGGTGAAAATGTCACAGTGGTTGGTGTACCCTGTTCCCCCAATATCACCCCCAGAATCCACTGCCATATGAATGCCTCTGATCTTTTGTTGCTCTTCCTATACTTGTCTTTACTTGTCGCTATACTTTTGTCCCTACATTTATATTGGCTGATGTCTGGTGGGAGCAAAATCCTAATTGATAATATTTTGGCGGTAATAACCTAATCATTTTTTTACATTTTAGAACAAGCGTTTCAACCACTGATGTCTGCAACCTGTAAGCACTTTGATTTTGATACTAAGTTTACGAGGTTTATACCACAGTGAACAATCAGATTTAATTTCAGGTCAGCAGTAATCTCTTCATTCTTCAATGTTATCCATGTCTGACAGTTGATCCTCCAAGGGATAATGTATCAAGTTTGGAACAGACCAGAGGAAGCCTAAACTTTGAGGGTGAAAAATGTTGACAACCCAAACGAGCAAACCAACCACTGTACATGCACATGAATACACATCATCTCCCAAAGGAGGATGTTTAGTATTGATTTTAGGCAATTTGATGTTTTTATTGTAAAGATTCTTTTGATATGTTCTTTATTTCTTTTTTGTATTTTCATCCATTAAAATTAACAGTTTTTTTTTATTAGAATTGTCCTTATTGTTATACAGATAACTATCTATTTTACTAATAGATACAGTTTGGTATATATCTGCATTTATCGGTTTTAAATTTCTAGTCACATTACATTCCTGATCTGATTATTAATCATTTAAATGAAAAAAAGGTCATGAGTGGATGAAAAATTGGAGAGTAAATATTTTTTAGACTCAAGGAGTATGTTTTAAGTAACTACTCGAATTCTTCTACCTTTGTGATAAAGGTAAAGTAAAATTTGCTTGTTATATTTTCATAACAGGTTCTGTCAACAAAGCAATAAACATGAAACTATACCCTGGATAAAAATGGAAATTGAAACAATGGTGTTAAACTAAGAAGAGAACACATCTATTAAATATGATACTCAAAGAAAGTGAAAAGCTATAAAGAGAAATAAAAACGCCAAAACAACATTAGGTAAATATCGCCAAGATCACTTTATGTGTTCTTTTTCAACAGCTTTTACCCAAGAAGCAAACCTATGCTCAGAAGCATAATTTAAAGCATTGTATAATAGACTTACAAAACCGTTAATGACGAGGATCAGAAAGACTAAAACACAATATACATATGCACCCCACTTGTTCTTCTCTTCCATTTTACATCCTTTGATCCTGTAGTTTAAATACATGTATTTAAATTCATTACTTTCTACTATATTTTCACAACATTTATATATTACCATTTAAATATTACACTTATATATTAAATATGCACAAAAACTTGACAGTACATAAGCTGTCTCCCCCCCTGCTCCAAAAGCCCCCCAAGATATAGCAATGGAGGTGAATAAATAGAGATGGTCAATCCGCAGCTTACCCCTCTGTTGTCTTAGATGCTGCCAGATGTAGTCTTCAACAGGGTTAGGCTAATTGCACTAGCAGGCCGGAAACACTATAATTGTTGTGGTGGGATATGTAGCTACTCACAGACTCTACTGGCGTTAGTTAGCACTGTTCTTTTGTGTTGCTAAATACAGTAGCTCTTTGGTGATTTAGTTTCACATACACAATTTTGTAATTTTGGAACATTTATAGTTCAATATATTTATTATGATTTAATTATTATTAGTGATGATTAGATATTAATATTAATGCTCGAGCCGAATACATGTTCAGCTCGAGCATTGCTATGCTCGACGCTACTCAGACAAGCACCTCGCCGTGCTCATGTCTATGCTCAGGTCACGGGTTGACAGGCAATCAAGGGTCAGGTAAGTACTGCCCTTACTGTAATGCCAGTAGCCATATCAGGTGCTGACATTGTAGTGATTAGCTGGCCGAAACAGATCATCGTGTGTTTTTGTCAATATTTTTAATTTGCGTACAACTGGCACAAACTGGTTCCCAGCAGCGACTTGCGAGTCCAAGATGCACCCAGACATGGTCCCCATGGTGTTCCAGGTCCATTTGGGTGGTGTTTCTATCACTTTGTGAACTTTTCCAATGGACTCTTCTGAGCAGGGGGTGCTTAGTTGTCTCCCATTGACTTACATTAGGCTCAGGTGCTCGGTAGAACACATCAATATCACGATGTGTTCAGACCGAACACCCGAACACTGGTGCTCACTCATCACTAGATATTATCTTGAGCTAAAGGGCTGTAGTGACTAAGGGTATGTAGTCAGTTTCATCTGATATGTATATTTTGGGGATGGTGCCACATTCAGGGGCTTTGCAATTTACTCAGTGAATAGTGAAAAGTGACAACCAAGCTAGTCAAAATTTCATGAACATTTCATGAAAACTCTGTTTAATAGTACATATAAGCGCTAGCTGATAATATTTTGTTAAAATTGTTAAAATGTTTTACATGATTTTCATTTTGTGTTAATACAAAATATTTGTTTTGACCTTGTTTCATCCTTTTATGCATTTTAGTACTGCTGAACTAATTTTTAGAGATACTTTCTGCCTACTTGTGTAGCTTACTGGAATGGCAATGAAACTGTTAACAATATTTTTCCTGTACTGTAGTTAATTTGGCCCAGTGCAAGGGTGGTGCTGTGTCTCAGAAGGGGTATGAAATATGAATGATATGATAGGGGCCAATAGTATTTGTCTGCTGCTTCCTGGATGTTACTTCTGCTCAAAAACTGGGACTAGCTCTCTCTCCAGACTATAAGGAAGCTCCCATGGGAGTGACTAATTCCCTTGTCTTATATGACTACCCCATGTGATACACACCTAGGGTAGCCCTAAACCCTTCTGTAAAGCCAGCTACCCTCCGATCTTTGACAGCTTTGCTTGTTTGCTTCTACCCAAGCACTGCACCCTGTCTCTGAGTTTCTGATACTGTGAAAGCTTGTATATGCTACTGAAAAAAAGAAGTCTATGTTTTTGCTGTCCAGTGTGTGGTGCACTTTTTTATGAATTCACAGAGACCTGACTATAAGTTACTTGCTGAAAAGAATCCTTTTATTAAGGAGCTGCAAGTACAGGAGAGCACTTTAGTGTCTCACTAAATGGTCCAGAAAGAAAGTGACCTAATGCACATCAAGAGCCTTGCTTTAAACCCACTCCTCGGCCAGCTCAGACATGCTAGATTATGATAGGATTAAACAGTGCACCAAAAAGTGCTAGTCAGAGTGCAAAAAGCCAGCGCAATCCAAAGGTTAAGACTTTTGCAGTCTAGTTTAGCACCCCATTGGTTCCGTGGATTATCTAGGGGCCCCACCGGAAAAGTCTACACAAGTCATGCACACAAGTCAGATTGCTACACATGCACTCCATTTGTAGTCTACTTGAACCCTGTGTTGCAAGCATACAATCTGGAGAATTGCCAGGGGAATCTGGTGGACAGGTAAGTTTCCCCACAGTTAAAGGAGGTGAAGACATCAAAAAACTAAAAATTATGAACCCTTAATCAGAGATAAAGTGTTTTTGTTTATTTAATTATTTGTGGTTAAAAATTTATTACAAATTAGTAACACAAACGGTGTATATTCAAAGAGGACATTTTGGGCCATAATGCTCAATTTTTTTCCCCTAGGAAGCTTCCTGAGATAACAACTAAAATGTACACAATAGTCTTCGTCATTTGATGTTTTTCATGTGGTGCATGTCATATGTCTCTACTGGCTTCAATCCCTAGGGCAGAGGTCCCTTACTTTTTTGGCTTGCGAGCTACTTTTAAAATGACCAAATGAATACCAACAAAAAAAAATGTAAACAGATATTTCTGCCAAGTATACTTACATAACAGCATGAGCATAGCACAATACAACTCTCCAATTTGTTGGCCATTACCTTACTGTGTGTTAATACAGATGGGATAAAAGGCAAGGCTTCTTTGTAATCTACCATTTGAGCTGCTCAAGGTATTTAATGTGGTGAATATTGATTTTTGTATGTACACTGGATTATAAAAGTCTACACACGCCTGTTAAATTGTCAGGCTCATGTGCTGTACAAAAATGAGACAAATATAAATCATTTCAGAACTTTTTCCACCTTTAATGTGACCTATAAACTGTACCACTCAAATGAAAATCAAACTGAAATCTTCTAGGTGGAGAGAAGAAAAAATATTAAAAAAATATGGTTGCATCCTTAAACTAATACTTTGTTGAAGCACCTTTTAATGTTATGACAACACTTTTTTACAGTCTTTTTGGGTATGAGTCTATCAGCATGGCACATTTTGGGGAGGAGTCTATCACCATGGCACATTTTGGGGAGGAGTCTATCAGCATGGCACATTTCGACTAGGCAAGATTTGCCCACTCTTCTTTATTCAGGGCATCTCCTGTGCGCAGCTGTCATCAGGTCACCCCACAGATTTTCAATCGGATTCAGGTCTGGGCTCTGGCTGGGCCATTCCAAAACCTTTATATTTTACTTGTGAAGCCAATTATATGTATGGATGTATGCTTTTGTTGTTGTCATGCTGAAAGATGAAGTTCCTTCATGTTCAGCTTTCTAGCAGGTTTTGTGCCAATATTGACTGGTATTTGGAACTGTTCATAGTTCCCTCTATTTTAACTAAGGCCCCAGTTCCAGCTTCAAAGCATGATGTTGCCACCACCATGCTTCACTGTGGGTATCATGTCTCCTTTGGAAGCGTTTGTAGCATAATGCCCATGAAAAGGTCATATTTCTTATTGATGTTGATAATAAATTATTTTATTTACTATGACATTGTTGTTGAGATTTATTTTAATGTCGTGTACTTGATTTTATTGTTTAATTTTTCAATTTATTGTTGTTAACATATATAATGCAGAATTAACATGATAGCAACTTTTAACTATAAAACAAGTCTATTAGTCTAATAGTTTTTGATGTTGTCCCCCTGAAACCCAAAGTTTTTTTTGTCCACATGGTAATTTGGAGCTTAACATTATGTGATATAAGAATATGGTTTTTTTTATTCCAATTCTCCTTCAGGGTGTACTTTAGTAATCCTTTTATAAATAAGCTTAGGTTTGCCTTGTAGATCTGTAGAATAGAGATTTGTCTGATTTATCATTCAGCAGTGCTACTGACCCTTTACATTATTGTCTGTCCCATTTTATACATATATAAAGGCCTTCTAAAAATGAGAATTAAAAGAAGCACTAAAATTCAGCAATGTAGCAGAATTTTGCAGGATGCGCAGTTCCTATTGAAATGTATTATAGGAAAGAATACAAAGATGAAAGTCTACAAACGTTCCTAATATCTAGGTGTTTCAAGTACAATAGACTACCATTAATATAGCACAGATAAGATGGAGAACAAAGCATTTCAAAAGAGGTCAAGTTTATCATTATCTATAATGACAGGAGGAGACACATACAAGATATACTGAATAGGCACTGGTGTACAATATGCTAGATAATAACCTTGCTTTCTACACTATTCCAAACAATTCTATAGCATTTTAAATGTGCTTCAAAAGACATTTTGGCTTCTATAGTTAACTGTTGCATAGAATATTGCTTTGTCTTGAAATAGAGCAGATGATTGTCAAATATATGTGATTTTACCACAAATTGAGCTATAAATCTGTAGCCAGTCCAGTAAAAGTTATATTCACATTTCTTGAGAAAATTATGCTGTGGAATTTATTTCTTACCTGCCAGTTTTTATTGCTGAAAGAAGAGATAAACATTACATTATTAAGCTTGAACTGCAACAACAGTAGAACAAACAGGAGATGCCTAAAATAAAAACAAAGTCATCAGCTAGCTATTTGTAATATTAAAGGTCTGAAGTAGTGCTGAGATCCCAGAATTAAGAGGTAGCATTGTCATTATTTCTGTTTCAATATTTTTGTTAAAGTTTTAACAATTTTACAGCAAGATCACAGAAATAAGAAGTATTGGCTCTAGCCCACAGTGCATAAAGCATTGTCATTTTTTACACAGTTAGACCCAAAACTCAAAAATGTTGGGAACCTCATGTTGGCAAATATGCCATCATTACACTTGACGCATATAGACATGTTTGTATATTGTGCTGGCCCACCCTAAAATCACAATACCATAACACTCTTTACTCATCTGAGTAGTATTTCCATGTTTACATAAGATTTTGTAGTGTACCTGTGGGACTGTGGGCCTATTCAGCCAACGGGTATTTATTGGACACAATGGCCAAAATTGCAATTTGAGTTTCAGTTCACTCCAAAGGATTTGTATAATGTTCAGGCTTTGTGTAAGTCTCATGTGGCTTTGTGCTAATATACACAAACACAGTAAAAACAAAAAGAAAAAAAAATACTTCAAACTTCTTCACAAGTATGGAAGCTGAAATTATGATTATTTGATGATCAATGGAAAATGTATTTAGGTAACACAGCTTTTTAGATGAATGCATCAATGTCACTTACTTCATGAGGTGGTGCTGATGCCAAACAATTTATACATCTAGTACTAGAAATGTATCATAGACTGATACAATTGCACAGTGTTTATGCAATTTAGATTTACAGCTTTTACCAGCTATATATATTATTAATCTATATACTTACTTAAAATTGTCCAACTACCAGACAATTTTGCACTGCTGTTTATTAAATAATCCAGATTGTACTCTTAAGCTGGCCATACACCTTTAGATATCTCTGCCAGATATCCTTTAGATCTACCAACAACTATGTAGTATAGGGTCCTCTGTGATTGAACACAGGTAGACTTGATTGTTTAGAAATCTAAAGGTGTATGGGGACCCTTAAGCTAGCCATACATGGTTCAATTGACATCAAATCGATCATCAATTCGATCGAAGTTTTCAATCATTTAATTGTATGTCGATTGTAATTGAATCGAAGTACACACCACATTGAGTATGCAATCAAAGCCCGACTTCGATTGAATTTAATCATTTTTAAACGTAGAGTGATCAAAAAGCGATTGTCACAGAGTGATCAAAAAGGACCAATGATGGTCATAGAGGGATAAAAAACCCATAGGTCATATCTTTGCTTTTTAATCCAGTACATTATAATCGTGGCAAAAGGACACTGGGGTACACACATTACATTAGGAGATGTATTCACAGAGATCGCCATTTGCATGCTTGTGTGTCAGTGAACAGACACACAAGCCACTACATCGCCATTACAATCGCCATTACAATCGCCATTACAATCGCCATTACAATTGCCATTGCTTCGCCATTGCTTCGCCATTACAATCGCCATTACAATCGCCATTACAATGCATGCTTGCATGGTTTAAATGACTGTATTGCATTTCCCTCCTCCCTCAAGTTACAGTATGCTAATTGATTGAATCAAATCTTAATTGGACGGGTCAAACAACAGTACAAAAAATGAGACACAATGTGGGGACAATCAATCAAAATTTTCCAACTGGTCCAATCAACTTTCAATCGAGAAAAATGACAATTAACATCGAATTTTAACGATCGTACCATGTGGACATGCTTAAATTTTCAATCAGTCGACTAAAAAAATTGATCGAATTACAGTGATTGTACAGTCAATTGAACCATGTGTGGCTAGCTTTAGACTGTAATGAATTTGGGCCTGGCCTTACTTGTTTAAGTTGTACTACTAATGGCCAGTGTAAACTTAAAACCCAGGTTAAGCACAAACCTCCTCTTGCAGTGGGGCTAACCCTGCTGGTTTTATGTCTACAAGTAGTTTTTATCTACTTCCTCCATCCTATCAGTTTTTATCTATCATTAATTAAACATAAGTCTAAACTGTACCCTTGCAGAGTTATAAGAAGTAATGTTACAGTTTACAGAAAAGCTCTAAGCTTCCTGGCAAAAACAAAAAGCACCTACTCACAGTAACTAGTGGAAGGAGTGTGTCCACCTAGGCTATGTATTTAATCACTTAAATGAGAACATAGCCTTATCCACTGGTCTGACAGCACACTGTCTGCTGGCAGACGAAGAGCCCTGACCAATTGGTCTCTTCTCCTTTTGTGGAACTGCACCACAGGTGTATATGTGTGGAATGGGGAGGCCCAGACAGTTCCTTCTCTACTGATTGGACACTTTGCCTGCTGAAGATGGTGCACAATGAATGGTCTGTCACAATATATGTAACATATACCAGTATGGTCAAAGTTCTTACCAGCCCTCCTGGGTTTTTCACAGGAGCAGGTTTCTGCTCTGCAACACAGGCAACACACCTGACCACAGCTCCTACAAACCACCCCTCTCTGATCCTGAAAATCCTGAAGTGGAGCTGGAAGGCCCACCCAATATCTTCCCTCCCACTCCAGAGTCTGGGACCCTAAACAACCTAAACAAATAGCAATCCACAGTAAACCCTTTGTCGATCCCTGGACCCAGAATACACATTGGACCACAGCCCATAATATGGGGAGACATACCTGCCATCCAAGACCCATCCTGGGGATCTGCCACAATATATAATTGTAATACTATATACAAAAGAAGAAAATCTAACAGTTGAGGTAACAACAAACTTTTACTCAAATGTATATAAAAAGACATAGATGGTAGCCAAATATTCAAACTGTTACATTAATGCAATCCCATTACTCCAGTATACTAACTCAAATACTAGTTAGATCACACCAAAAAAGAGGAAAAGAAAATAGCTAAAAGTGAAAATTGAAATGGCATTCAATTATTCCAATTTGGTAGCAATCTTCCTATTGTGACGAGATAAGAAAGTGCCACAGAATGCATTAAATTCAAAGAAAAAAAGCTAAATGTTGTAATTGCACATCTTATGTGACAGCAGGGAAAAGGCAAAAAGAAGATTTTGATAAAATATCACTTTTGTCTAAACCCATTTTAGTTTAATTCAGTATTCTGTTTTTGAAGGTCATTTTGTGACGCAGAATAGAATTCTCAATTTTTTATTCATGGAATTGTAATAGGATGCAATCTCCTAAACAGACATTTACAATGCTTAATGTAAAGTAATGACAATGTTAACCACTTTCGCTCTCAGACCTGTGCAACCCCTATAGAGTAGAATATTTACATTTGTACTTCAGGTCTTGTTATAAACAACTTTATCATTACTTAAAGTGGAACTGAACACAGAAATGTAACTTTTTATTTACTGTTGTTTGCTTTTACTATTCTACAGTACTTTTACTATTCTACAGTACTCTAATATTGAAATACAACAAAAACATACGTTTTTGTGTGTTGAACGCAAAACTGCTGATTGGTAAGACAACTGATAAACCTTGGGAACAAAGTGGACAATTTCCAGATATTGGTTGTATAATGAAGATGTTCAAGGCTTTAGTGTGATAGAAGCATAGAGCTTTCACCACACCAGCCCTAGGATGCAGCAGCCATAGATGTACAGCTACAGATAAGCCATGCCTAAAGAACCCAATGTAGTCAAACGGAAAGAAAATTACTCATATTTTCATAATACAGTCCATAAAGACAGTGGCATGGGACCAAGGGTGGATGGATTTCAGTAGCCGGTCCCTAAATGTTAAAAGTCCATGTGCAAAATAACAAAGAAAATTAAGGAGGTTGGGTATATGTTCACTGAAAAACAATTTCACATGCCCTCAATTTAGATGATGTGTACCTTCAACAAATCGTATAATAAAAAAAAGTAACACAATCAGACATGATATCTCACCTAACCATACTACACCCACTGCTCTTATTGTTGTTTGCTAGTCTAGATGAAGGTGTTTCCTTGCTTTCCTTCTCTCCTTCTATCACATTTGCCATTGAACCCACTACCCTCTGACCTACTCTGGAGTAGTGATGGCGCGAACCCGGAATTTGATTTTCGCGAACAGCGAACGCGAACCTCCACAAATGTCCGCGAACCCGGCGAACCCGGCGAACCCCATAGACT
>CM070034.1:34625101-34645098 GCA_036250615.1 Ptychadena robeensis | reverse complement strand
CCTGCCCCTCCCGAGGCTCCGCCCACGTGGATCCCGGAACGAAGCTTCCCCTAAAGTGTTGGGATTTTGTTGCTGGATTGGGCCGTTGTTTGTATGTATAATACCTTCGTTTGTTAAGAAGGCTTGAAGTTTTGTGGCTTCAGATATACTATAAAATTGTAATTCCAATAAAACTGTTGTGGGGTAATGGAAAGGTCCCAGCCATTAGACCAACAACATTACAGATTTGTGGTGGTTTTCTGACTAAATGGAGAAAAAAAAATGTTGAGCCTTGGCTTCCTACGACTTTATATATAATATTCTGTCTGACGGACACCATTAACTATTTATCCCAAAACAGTCCATTTCTAACACAGTTTTAGTCCTAAAGATAGGGAAATAACTAAACTGCTGATCGAGTCTAATTTAACTACGTTCACGCTGCATGCTTTTGAAACAGCTTCGTGAGGCGTATGGCCAAAGGGGCCTGGTTTGTCAAGGCATCGCCGGTGGCAATTCTGCCAAAAGGGTTCTGCATAGTCTGGACTGTGGACCCTGCATTTTTGGTCCCCCTTCCCAGCCACGCAACTACCAAACCTATGCCAAGAAGGGGTCTGCGGTATGTGTACTCTGCAGGGGGGGGGGGGAGGCCGGTCAGCACTCATTCAAGCACCACCTCCTAGAGCAATACCAGCCCTATGCTAAGAGGGGATCTGATATGCTCTATGGGGGACCCTAAAGCTTTTTATGGAAAGGTGGAAATCTAGCCATACAACAAGAAAAAACAGTTTAACATAAATAAATGTCTATTTGGCAGTTAAGTTATTGATCGCCCTATGGATGCACTGTCCATGGTGTCGCACCCTTGTTAAGGGTTTAATGTTTTGCCGGTATGTTATGTTAGTAATCATATGAGGTCCACGCAAAAAGGTGTGAATGGCCGTTGGCTGATGTTTAACATATCACTTACTGAAGTGTAATAACGCATAGTGCCGAGTACAAATACTACATGAAGAAGGGGGTATTAGAGCGGTTTTACAGCACTGTGGACAAATAGTAAAATAGACATACATAAATAGACACAGATAGCTCACCTTGTCAGCGAGTTCAGATTGCTGGGAAACTGCTACACTAAAAAGACCCCACACTATACTCATTTCACTGTGCAGATGGAATGCTAGCATCTTAGCTCATGAGCGTCATGCACCTTTCCGCCCCCACATGACCCCCCCCTCTCCTCCCCTACTCCAATCGGGCGATACGGAGCTGCAGGGCTCGTATGGGACGGGGGGGGTTCGTGAGAGGGGGAAGGGGCCGCTGAAGAATCTCCTGCTAGGAGAAGATATCCCACACACCACTTCGGCTGCACTAGGCGAGACGTAAGGGGTTGTGGGTTAGTGGGAGGGGAGCACTGGCTTGACAAGCTTCTCTCCAGCTGTTAGGAGAGATGTTCTGTTACTACAATCGAAGGAATTCCAGCATTATCGGCTTGAGTGATATAATGCTGAGTGAGACCTCCCAGGTTGTTAGGTTCCGCTTTAATTTTTGTATATTTAAATGAGCCCCAGCCATCAATTTTCCTAGGGTGTTAATCTAGAAACATGCTGTATTTTTTAATGGATATATAATCTAGCCCACAAGCACCCATAAAACCTACCTATTCTCACTGTTAACTTGTGTTAAACGCAATTAGACTCATTTTAATATTCACTTGAATTGTAATGTTATAGAGGCATATGCAACATAATGAAAATTTTTTCTTTTTTCTAAATTTAGCCCAAGGTAGATTGATTTAGTGAGAAACGCATTCTCAGAGCTTCAGGTTAGGAGTATTTGAGAAGGATGACTTTCATAATTCATCAAACCTTTGGTTACTTAAAAGTAAATATCCAAAAAGTTCACTTCCTTGTATAAGAAAAAAAATCTTACAATCATAGATAGTTATAATTAAAACAGAACTGTTTGTCATGTTTAAGGCAAAATGTAAGGTTACTAGCTGAAATCTGGATTGGCGGTAGTATAATGAATTGACGGTTATTTTTTTTTACAATTTAGAAAATTAGTGTTTTATTAAGAATGAAATTTTTGGAAATAGGCTTGAATAGTGGCTGTTAAGGGCTAATCATGGCAAGCTTGGCAAGCTTAGGGTGTTAATGGACTTGGAAATGGTCAATTGGTGTTTTATTGTGCAAAATAAGCACGTTCCTTGGAAAAGTATGAAACAAGGTGGCTGCAAATGAGGAGAGATTTTAGGGTCATTAAGAATGTGCATACTTTAATTTCATGATGGATGCTCTTTCGGGACAAAAACAGTTGGCTGAGTTTTATGGTTTGGTGTTGAATGAAAATGTGTTAAGTTAGTAAGTTGTGGCTGGCAGCTTCTTTTAACTAGTTTACAAACAACCTGTCCATTTTAGCGTCAAGTTGGGTGTTAGGTAAAATGATGTCAAGCATGCACACATTACATCTAATGATGCTAGGTTCTACATCTTATCAAATTGAGTGCCACACATTGATGTCAATGACAGTGAACAATCCCACAATTGCAATTGATATGGTGTGAATGGGGTGAAAAATAGTGTTTTGAACACTAGATGGGCCTTAATGGTTGAGAAGGGGGCCCATTGCTCCAGATTGGCATTGACGAGTACCACAATTTTTCAATGTTTGCAACTGTAACTAGTTTGATTTTAAGTTTGGAAGGTGGGTCAAGTTGGGACAAGTTGTACTATGAGAGTAGGTCACCTTGCGTAGGAGGTAAAGGGGTAAGGGTGGGGGGCCAGTCTCTTCCAGATATTTCTTAGAACCTTCTATCAGGAGACATTGGGGTGATCTATTCAATCTCTAGAATAGTTCGGGCTCAGAACTATCACTCTACCAGTACCCAAACATAGATCTCAATACCGTTCATTCTCCATATCTCATCTAAGGCGGATAACATTTACCAGAGCCTGCTATCTAGCTATGGTTTTTGTGTCACTGAGTGGGGAGGTGTCCGAAACAGGGGAGACTTAAGCTTCTAACGAGTATCACAAATGGGAACTTTTTCACTAGTGGAGTACAATTGTAAAATAGACAGTAAAGTAATATTTAAATCTCCTCTCTTGCTCTCAGCACCTAAGTAAGCGGGGGCAGTGAATCGTACCCTAAGCAGATGATTTAGAGGAATGGTGTGAATTCTGCAGGAATTAAACTAAACTCAACTCACAAAATGATTACCCTGGTGCAGACATTTTTTGATTTAAAGACATGAGTTTTAAAATGTATAATTTGGAACTTATAACTAACTTAAAAAAGTAATGTTTGATATGTAAAGATTACAAAAATATTAATATAAAGGAGATGGAATGAGTATAAAGTTTTCCCTGGCAATATCTCACCCAGCCCTGAAAGGCATTAAATGAAAGTCTAGAAGAAATAGAGCAAAGTATGACTGGTTTTAAATATTTGTATTTAAATTTCTGCCCTTTAGACATACCTTACCTATACAGTTGCTGTAAGACAAATGGCACCCTAGTTCACCCCCCCACCCCCCCCCGATCCATTACTTGTGGCGAAATCCTGGCCAGCACCAAAAGTTGATTTACAGTATTACTAGTGGATAGGCCGAAAACATAGGTCTTCTCAGTTTGCTTGAATCAGTGCGCATCGGACATTTTAGAGGAAATTCTTTAAAAGTCCGCTGCACAGGACGCCTTTGTTCACTGTAAAATTCGAATTCTTTGCCTGTTGAAGGGGAAATGTTGAATATCGGTTTTAAAACCAGAAAAAAAAAGTGACATCAGTGGATGTCTCTTCCGGTACATGTTCCGTGTTCCATAATGACAGGAACGTGACGTCACTCTAAGGAATAAACACCAACTGCTCTCAAAGGATGGCTTCATAAAGTGTCGTCAAAGGTGTGTTAATGGCATAGTTTTACGTTTGATTACATAGTTAGAATATTTTGGCAGCTTGAATAGTGAACAAACAACAAAAAGAGAATTGTAAATATGTGATTTCTCACTGAAACGGCTGGTTCTCATCTCCTCTGAATTGCTGCCTCTGCTGCGTGCTCTAGCCTAGGTGAGGTCCTGCACTTCACTCACACCACCTAGACCTGGACAAACAGTGTCGCAGGTGGTGGTGTAGGTGTCTTCTTATCTCTCCTCGCTGCAGCTACACTGTATAACAACCTCCTCCTCTCCCTCACTTCTCCTTTGTGTTGAAGGCTACACTCATACCGTTCTGTTTCACCCCAACGTTGCCACCACATCATCGAATTGCATCGTAAATCAAAATAATCTGGAAAACCCCCTGGCCGCTTCATCGTTGCCAGTATCTGATGTGGTTATATATTAATTCTTTGAATTATTTTCTTGGCTCCCAGTACATTCTTGTGCCCATGGCCTACCACTTCTTATCCTTAATGAAGTGACTTATTATAATTGGGGGCATGGAATGACCGCAAACCCCCCCATCTGCCAAACTTCTCTCTTTAACGAGAGCTCTCCTTGACTCTGACGCCAGGCAAAATACAACACCCGCTGCACACACCGTTGCGGTGGACACACACTTGACACTGGTATTCTGCCAAAAATTGATCACCTCACCCACCGGGAAAGCAACTCCGCTTTCCCTCTGTCTCTGAACACCATCTTCTATTCTAACGCTTCAACATGAACACTTATTGCCCCTTTATCCACCCCCACACAATCCTCCGACTACGTTAACATTGGTCACAGAGAACCTCCACAAACCTGGACCACTCTGCATTCTCTGACTGACCTTATCTTCACTTGTCCTGCCACTATCTCTAATCTTGCATTCCCTGACGCAAAGCATGTCCTCCCACTATAATCTCACCGCTCTTTTTCTGGTCGCTAAATAAACTGTGCTCTTGCCACATTCGCTATCTCCCGTCACCAACCCCGTCCGTCCCATGGCAGTCGGTAAGGCACACTCTGCCGGCCTTACCAAAGCAAAAGATGCTCGCAGGGTCATGATGCTGCAACTATGGATGAAATTTGTTGATGAATTGGAATTTTCTCAATCTATCAAGGCCAAACTTTCATGCAATTCAATGCTGGAGTTCTTACTGTATGCCAAAACCAATCCTAGCTTCTCCTCCTTACATATCCTCACAAAGCATTCCAACTCCTCACTGCCTCTTCTCCACGCTTGCAACTCTCTCACTCTAATTCCTACATAACAGCTCATCCGATCAACTGCTCATATTCTCTCTGCCACAAAGACTGGCCACTACTTTCCAAGGGACAAAATTAATAGACATCTCGAAATAATGATATTCTGCCAAACCGCACCACCCCCGTCTCCGCAATCCCAGTCCTCCTGTAAATCTTCACGCCTCATCCCTTCGATTCCTCCAAATCCCATCTTCCTGAAATATCTCATTCCTAACCGTCATTTTCCGCCAATCACCATGATTCTCATGTCTAGTATTCTTTCCCTGCACCTCACTTTCGCCTGTCAGTCTGGAGGAAGATCACCTCTCTGCCTGTAGGGGCCTCCTCTACGTCCTCCACACACCTGCCATTGACCCTATACCGCGCTGAGCTTACTTAAGAATCCATTGACACCAACTGTGCCCCGTGTACTGAACGTGAACTATTCACACAACTCTCTAATGGTTGTATCTTTCCTATAATCATTCCTTCAAAGATGTCCAGAAAATCCTCCCTATATAAACTGAAAGAAGCCATCAACTTGACCCCTCTTTCCCTCCAATCTAAGCGAGCCAATCTCTCTATCTTCCCTTTGCTTCAAAAAAACTGGGGCTGTGAACGACATTTGTATGCAACCTCACGACTATCTAATGTGGAAAGAATTCCAGTCAGTTGACCCCTCCAGATCCGGCTTCGACCTATTCTCATTCCACTGAGTACCCGCATCACTAAAAGGTTGCCAATGAGCCTGGGCTCAATGGCCTTCTGTTAGATATCTCCTCTGCCTTTGACAATGTTGACACATCATCTTCTTCTATCAGACCCTTGCACTCTATTGGTATTGACGTGACTCTTTGCACTATACCTGGTTCTTCCTCCTATGACTGATCGTCTCTTTCCAAACCAAACTCCTTCAATGGCTCCTAGTCTTTCTTACACAACAACAACACAACAACGCCCCCTCCCTGTTGGCGTCCCACAAGGTTTCAGTGGCACTTGGCCTGGATCCTTCCTTTTCTCCCTCTATAAAACCTCCTCTCTTGGCAAAACTCAATCTCATCCTTTGTCATGCAATACATATATAATGCTGATGACACCCAAATCTACTATCCACCCCGGCCCCATTTCTACTCATTTCTGTCCTGGAAAATCATCTCTCACTGCATATCAGCCATTCTTCATGGAGTGGCTGACAGTATTCGCTATAACTCAACCTGAGACAAAACATGAACTCCTCATCTTTGCCCCCTTCACCTTCCAAGCCTCACTCCCCCCAACCATCTCACTTACAGTTAATAACACCGTCAATCTCCGCTATTTCACAAGTCGCTGCCTGTGGTGTAACTATCTTTGACTCTGGCGCTCTCTTTCACTCCCGCACATTCAGTAACAATCGCTAGATTCCTGCCACTTCCATCTCCGTCAAACATCTTCCATAAATCTCGACCCTTCCTCTCCCTGCATGAAACGCACCAAAAGAGTACGCTGGTACAACGGGCTCTCAATATACTTCAGTCTGGACTACTTGTAATCGATCCTACTCTGGGCATCACCTCTCACTAGGATTTCGCCTGCTTCAGTATCATCATGAATGGGTGCTGGCTGCCCGACTACATCTACTCTCTATACCGCGCTCTCATCTGCTGCTCCTCTCTGCCAAATCTCTACACTGGTTCTTCCAGTTGTCCATAGAGAATTAAATTAAAAGGTCCTGTGCCAGTTGGCTTTTAAAATCACACTCCAAACTGGATGGATTCGAACTGTTCTCGTCAGGGGCGGAGTGGAATTTGAATCTGTGATCAGGCGAAACTAGGTGATGACGGCGGAACGTCTTTAGAGTCCGACCAGCTATGTTCGCGGACAGTCCTAGGCCGATGTTCGATGCGCATCACTACTTACACACAACCAGTCCTGTCGCTCCTTACAAATCTGCCACAACGTGGTACACAAAATACAACGCCCTAAACCGCACCACTCCGCTCCTCGCAGTGACTACTAATGTCATCCCCACTCAATAAACTCTCATCACATGGCACGGCTGCAAGACTTCTCTAGGTGCCGCTCCTTATCTCTGAACGATTCGTACTTCGCCACCATCAGGACTAGACTCCTACCTGGTTGCCACCTTCAAAAAAGCTCTAAAAAACCCACCTTTCAGCGTTCTATCCTACACATCTGTCTCATTACTAACAGCACCACATGCCGAGTCCCATCCCCCCCACCCTATAATACCTATGTTCCCCAACCTAATTAGATTGTAAGTCACTCGATGGGCTAGGTCCTCGTACTACTCCTCCTGTGTCATTACCGTGTACCTGTTGTGTTACACTGTGTTGTAATTCTCCACTCTTAATGTAATGTACAGCGCTGCGTAAATATGCTGGCGGCTATAATAAATTAAATGTTAATAATAATAATAATGTGGTTTATGTATTTCCAGGCTAATTTTGGAAAAAGCAAGGAATGGCCAGGCTACTATCGTGGAAAAAAAAATCTTACGTAAATATAGTGTAATTGGAGAGGCACCTAGATTGTTTTATTAAGCTGTTAAGGACAATATTGATAAATATGGGCATATTTACACAAAATATACCACATTGTTTGTACATGCTAAGTTTTTATTGACTTACCATGGCGCTTGTCAAGGCATGTGAATTGCTGTGTATGGACGCATGCATATGTAATGATGCATAATGATGTCAATGGCCATTCTTTTGTTTTTTTTTTTTGTTTTGTGTCGTTCCATTTGATGACATCTTTTGTCTGCAGGGCAAGAGGCAAAAATCATGGACAGCTGAACAGTTCAGGCGACCAGTGCATTGTAAAAAAAGTAATCAATACTGTCTGCAAACTATGGAGATACATTTATTTCAGACCATTGAAATTAATACCATTTTGATATTGCCATCTAGTGGCTGAGCCCATTTTTAAATGACCTATCGAGATTACCTCTAGTGCCTTTACTCACTGGTTTGTATACTTTTTTGGCTTAGTGGATCAATTTAACATATTTTTCTTTAGTATGAGGATTAAAATTGGATTAAATAAAAGAATCATAAAATTTCCTTTCTATAGGTGGTATAGTAGGAAATATTTCAGTTTAAAATTTTCACATGCAAATATTGATGGCATTAAAAAAAGGGTCTGATATTTTTGGAGCTCATGAGTATCAATGCTGTGTGGATATTTCCTTCGATATCAAGCAACCAGACAGGCAAATATAAGAAAAATATTAAAAGCATTCCTTATTGAAAATGAAAGAACAAAGAGATAAAAAAGTATATCCACAATCGCTAAAAAGATAATATATAACTGCTGTTACCTCAAGCCCAGACACAATTACTAACTTTGGTATTGTCAAATGAACCCTTTTCTGCGCAGCCTTCGCTGTATTTGTACTTCTGCGGGAAATTATGATGGTAATTGATTGAACAAAGGGTTAAAGGTTGGTAGTTTATTTATTTATGCAAACCCCATCAAATAACCGCCTCGCTATTGTTAAAGGATGAGCATGAGAAAGTGGAATTTCAATCCTCTAAGTGGTAAGTCATTTAAATTTAGTACAGGAATAGTTTGGTGAAAAAAAGAGTATATATAGCGGCCATTTCCACTCTAACATGAGTTTATTTGCGTCGGTTTTAATACTTCTAAAATGAGAGTTTATGAGAAAACAACATAACTTTTTATAACTTAATTATTTTTTGTTTCACAATCCAAAGTTCGTCTTTTTAAAAGGTCAAGAGTGTAAACACGCAAGTGGAGGAAATTGTTCAGGGATGAGGGCTATTTCATCCTTGTGATTGCTGCTTGGAAATTTGGCTTAAATCATTTTTTTTCTTTTTGGTATTTGTTTTTGACAGATTATAGTTTCATCATTTCAACATGTAATTGCTTTGTATTCCCGGCAGAGTTAGTGTTTGCACACAGACATGGCAGCATCTTTTTTGGGAAATCAAAAGTCCTATTATAATGCGGCTAGAATTTTATTAGCATAGGTGAAGAAGGAGGTTGTCGTTCCAGCCGGGAGTTATGCAGGTAAATGCTGCAGGCAATAATGAGAGTACCACTCTGATTAAGGTGCCGGCCGAAATAGGCTTTAATCACATTAAAAGATAAATGTTGGACCATGTGAGTCACCAAAATGGGGACATAAGCTGGTCACCTTTTCTTTTTTCCCTGTAATATGCCAATATCTATCTGGTAATATGGCCTGTCTATTCATATTTGCAGACGACAATTTTAGGAATGAAAGACCGGTGTTTGACAGATCCCATTACATGTATAGTCAGAGCCAATCTGTAAAATACTACCACAAACAATGAAAAACAAGCATGTGTTTATCAATTACCAAGCAATAGTATTAAAATACTAGTCTAGTATTTCATTATACAGAGACACAAGGTAAAAGGTGCATTTTTATACAATCACACATGAAAATCTCTTTCTTGTATATCTGGCTAAAGTGAAAGGGGCCATACATTCATAGCACCAATCCGCACATGCCAGTTCTCAGGGTCATACTAACTTGAAGTGGTTTTACCATTAATGATCATAGGGTATTTCTTCAAAATTATTAACAGTGTCAGTCAGGGTCAGTCCTTAAGATGTACTGTCAGTGCATATTTAGATTATTACTTAACCTCAGATATCTGGTGGAGGAATGGGCCTTCAACATTTTTATTTTAAAGTAATATTATACTGGGGAGCCCGATCATGCAGGAAGCAGAGAACATCATTGTGCGTGAACTTTGGCGGACTTCCATGGGCATTCTCCACTATCGGAAATATCTTCGGGAGTTGCCATGCTTCACAGCCGATTCATTGCAAATTGCCAGCAAGGTAGCGGTCTTCAGAGCGCATTCAGGGGTCTCCAGAGAGATCGCATGCACACTACCTTCTGCAGAAAAAAAAAAAAAAAGAAGAAAAGAAAAGAGACCTCCTTAACAGGACCAGAGAAATAGGTGAACATACAAGGTTGGCATGCTATTATTGTGGCCAACAAGCTCGGTCCTAACTCATTGCTGACAACAGGGAACCCTGGGGCTCTGCGTGGGACGCTAGGACCTGCTCCAGTTTGGTCATCATTTTCTACAGGGGCCAGCAACCTCAGAAAGTCCTCAGCAACGGCAGCTTCATAGGGGATAACCTCACTGACTGAAATGGCACACTCAAGTGGCAAGGAACTGCCTGAGCTGCGATAAAGGACCAGGTAGGCCCCCCAATGGAAGTAATCTCAGGGCTGGCATGGGTTGATCTTCTCCATGTTTAAAAATTTCCCTCCCTTACCAACAATGATTCGCTTGATTTTCGTCATGTGTTGTGATTACTGAAACATTGTAAAGATGAATATCCTGTCCTAGATTTATCGTACCTCCAATGTTACAATTTTGTATCCGAAGGAGCTTTCTTAACTTACACTGTTTAAATTTATCTGGCAGGGCAAAAAAACCCCAGATAACAGAGATATGCGCCTAGATGCTTCACCCAAATTATTAAATTTTTTCAAGTGAGGAATGTGCTTTCCAATATCTCTCTGTATTATAGAATTTCTCAGTTTAATCAGTGCTATCGATTGGTTGTAGGCCACAGATAAAGCAGTGGCTCATGCCTGGAGAAGGGCCCCCATAGACACGGGGTCCGTTTTCCCAGTCGGATTCCGGGTACGATCGATTTCGGGTTTTGCCAGTGCACGCCACAAAACGATGCGTGCCGGAATCGTTGACCATGTGAGTGCCACACCGATTGTACCGTATCGATCACTGAGTCCGATCAATCGGGGGGCGCGGCAGAAACGTGATACGGTACAGAGAACTCAACAATGGTTGGTTTCGCAATCAGTATTGATATTAGGGCCGAAGTCGGGCACGTTGAGTGGTGGACCTCAGAATCGATCACCAGGAGAGAGAATTGCCACAGAGGACCACATCCCACATTATGTTCCGTGCCAGCCCTTGCAACGTCTATGCATGCTGGGGGGAGAAAAATACTCACCCTGTACCACCATACCCACCCCGTGCCGCAGCAGTTAAAGACAACACAGGCATGAGAAATGCAGGGCAAAGGGGGTTTTAACTAGCTTCAACAAGCGCATTGGTTGTCCCTCGCTGCCATACCAATAAAAAGTTAAAAGAAAGACAATATAGTTTAAAAAACACATAAAAATAGTACAAATATTTACATATCAGGTCAACATGACCAGGGGGCAGGGCGTCACATAAACAAGCTGGCCACCCCAAACAAGGGCAACCAGGGAACCATAGATGTCGGCAGACAAAGTCCACAAAAGGTCAACAGTATGACCTGGGAGGGGTGGGGACAGAAAGGGGCTGGCGCAGGGATATCAGGTTTGCCCTGCCTTATCCAGCTCCGGAGAGGCCCTGCCAGTGTCTCCCTCATCTATGCCCATGCGCTTACAAGGGTCACTGTCCTGGCAGTTTGGTCTCCATACTATGCATTGCTTGTCTGCTCGCACGCTCAAGGAGGCTGGACTGTGAAAACTGCAGGCACGCTGTTAGGCCATCAGTGCTGTGTGGTCTGAAAAAGTAATGCTCAAAGAAATTAGTGCCGGCATTTTTACTGTCTAAGACTCATCCACAACGATAGTTGCACCCTGCTGACGCCCAGGCCTCTTTAGTTTTCTATGGTGTATAGTGGCTAGTTGCCATTAGGTGGAGCAGTGAGAGACGTCCCATGACGGGGGGCGGGCACGGAGTGGGTTCATTGGCCCACGTCACACCAGTCTCACAGGGAAGACCAACCACCTCAGAACAGTGGCAAAGTAACAGCAGATCCCTGTTGCTAGTGGTGCAATGAAAGGAAAAAACTTCAGTTGGAACTAAAAAACAATGTAAACGTGGCCGTTAGCAGCAAAATGTGGGCCTAGGGGATAGCTGGTCAATGCTGTCTCTTTGATGCGGGTACACTAATCAAATACAGAAAAATAGGCCTGAATCTAAATAGGAGGAGACTCCGTATTCCTGCTCAAAAATGAGGCCCTGTGCCAATCACCTAAGACCCCTCTTACTAAATGCATAGGCACTGGTAGTCCATCAAAACAGTGATCCCACTAGTCTCATGTCACGGCCATTCTGGATAGGGCCGTCCAAGGTTGAAAAGGGGGGGGCTGTGTTCACGTGCAAGGTGGACTATTTTACCTTGGTGTCGATGCTCTGGTGCGTGCTCCTGGTGCTGCTTCCTGGCGCGTCGGCACTCGGGGACGTATCCTGATGGGTGTGGGATGCTGTGGTAAAAAGGAATGAAAAACATCATTAACCCATTCATAGATGTGATTCCCAGTCATTTGTGGTGGCACCATGTCACAATAGTCAACATACAACTGCATGAATGAGGGCCTGCATTGAATCGGTCGCGGAGGGGTGGTGTTTGCCTGGGATCTTGAGGTCGTGACCACTTTAGCCGCCTATCCCCCCCCCCCCCCCCCGATACCCTTCTGATCGCCGGGTTCATCAGTGGTGGTACGGACACGCTAACAACCGCACTAACCTCGCTTGGATCGCAGTAGTGACCTTGGCGAATTAGGGCACTGGCTTGTCCTCTTTGGCAATCCGTCCAAGCAGTCAGCCTCGATGCTCCTGTGATATCCTACCTTCAGCTTGGCGGCTTGCCCTCTTGCCCATACTTGAATCTGGCCTTGTCCCCAGTTGCTGCGATACTTCCCTCTCTCCTCTTGGCAGGTCCCCTGGGCACCTGGGCAGGACAGAGAATTGGGCGACATTGACCACTCTGACTGTACAATACAGTCACCACACATAAAACACTGGCCACCAATTGGGCAATGTCACTACTTCGTGGTTCACATATGCCTCCACAATACACATCTAGGCAGGTCATAGAATGCATTACCAAAAATGAACACTAGATGTCACTGTTCTGATCATTCACATTCCTGCCATAACGAATCATTAGCTGCACCCCAGCGACCTGAATAAGCAAAACACGCATGTGTGAGGCCTGCACAGACCCCCAAGTCGCCTACCTGTGGAAGTTTCAGGCTGCTGGCTGTGTGGGGCTCCTGGTCCTGGACCCTCGGTGGCGGATCGGGCCTCCTTCTGCTTCCCACCATGGAAAACACATCATGACCTCATGTCCGAACCGGCCACACCGTGCATCAGCCCTGGGCCCTCGCCGATCACCCACGCTCCTGGCCTACATAGCATGAGCTGGCAACCCGGGCTAAGAAGCACCATGGGCACACAAAGCATGTCTGAGGGCTGCGGAGTCGCCTACTGCAGAGTTGACGGACCATCCTTCCGGCTCTCCATGACTCCTGTAACCCTGGTGGCGATCGGCCCTTCTTCTTTTTCTTCCCTCTGGAAAACACATCATGACCTTCAATGTCACTGAACTGTCCTCAACTGTGCATCATGCCCTATCCCTGGGCCCTCATGCGATCACCCACGCTACCTTCAATCAATCGCTCCCGGATTCCTGCTTCTCTTCTCCATTTTGGCACATCTGCTCTCGTCCTGATGCTGCATGGTCCTCTGGCTTCTCTCCCGGCGCTGCCCTTTGTCCAGATGGCCAACGACTGCCCCCTGACGGCTCCCGTTGTTTGGCTACATTTCGGCACGACTCTGGGGGCGTGTTCCAGGCTCCTATAAAAAGACCCCCAATACTAGGCTCCATGCATCGCCGATTCCCACGGACGTCGCGACTTCCTCTGCCGGTCCCCGACGATCGCCTCCGTGGTTCGCCGATTCCGCCCCATACAACAGACCATGTGAGTAGCTCAGCTATGTGTTGCGTCGACTTTGCCCATTGTGCCATTGGCTCCTGGTGCTAAGTGTTTTCGCCCGTTCATGTCTCCGTTTGATTGCAGATTTCGCCTGTTGTTGCGCCCATTGCGGCCAACGCCGATTCACGAAGCATCGCCGATTCCGCCCCATATCAACAGACCTGTGAGTAGCTCAGCTATGTGTTTGCCGACTTCGCCCCATGTGCTATTGGCTCCGTGTGCTAAGTGTTTTCGCCCGATTCATGTCTCCGTTTGTTTGCTGATTTCGCCTGTTGTTGCGCCCATTCCGGCCGACGCCGATTCACAGAGATCATCCCCGATTCCGGCTGACGCCGATTCCGTTGGCCCGCGTCGATTCCCTGTACCTCATCGTTTCCCCAAACATCACCACAATCCACACGTGAGTAGCAGACATGCCTTTTCTTGACGCATGGAGCACCTCAACTGCGTTCATGTGTGATCTGTATTTAATCTTCCGTTTTCCTCTGCACCCCAGCTTGTTCCCCCCTCTCGGTTGTTGATACGCCTGTTGCTTGTTGCTCAGTGAAGGCTCAACTCTTGACCCATAGGTGAGTGACCTTTGCCATAGCTGTTGTGGTGGGATCAAGTCTTGGTGTATCACCAGTTGTATGT
This sequence comes from Ptychadena robeensis, assembly GCA_036250615.1. Classification (NCBI taxonomy): domain Eukaryota; kingdom Metazoa; phylum Chordata; class Amphibia; order Anura; family Ptychadenidae; genus Ptychadena; species Ptychadena robeensis. Next base: position 34,630,566 of record CM070034.1, on the reverse strand, counting down.
GTGTGATATGAACATGGTTGTGGTTGCCTGGGCCAATATGTACTCACTGTCAATGCAGATCTTTGTAATGTGCCATTCCCTTGAACCATGTTGATGTGCAGAGATGTTGTATTGGTGGAGCCAGTGGGTCAACTGAGTTGTGGAAGGGGGGGGGGCATGTGCATCCCTGGGCATCAACAGAGGCGCCGCACATACCATCAATCGAATATGCAGGGGTAGAATATGTGACGCATGCATGTCTCGGAGAGGTCCATTGTAAACTTGGACTGATTGTCTTATAATTGAAGAGTTAGGAGTGCTCTAGTGTCATGTACCTGCCCACTGTAATGCTCAAGTATGTGTAGGCATTTCCACACATTGGGGGCCCAGGCATGACCCCTGGACTCAGGATCCCTGTAGAATGGGAAGTGGAGGAGAGGCAGGGCTTCCTCATGAGCATCTGGGTTGCTTATTGACTCTTGCACCTACTGAGAATTGTTCCCCATGGACATTGTGCTCCTCTTTATCAGCAGGCCATGGCCCCCAAGAGGAAGAGGAGGCCCACCCTGGAAATGAACCCTGACCAGCTGACGGAGTTCATTGAACAGTACCGGCAACTGCCATGCTGTGGCATGTGAAGAGCCCACAGTATTCAACAAAGCACACAAGCACCAGGACGTATCAGCAACTGCTGACTTCTGCAGGGGCTTTAAGCCCACCGCCACCATGATGACCTAAAGAATAAAATCAATAACCTGAGGTCGGTATACAATAAGGCTCATACAAAGGGGTGGAGAGCAGGCGGTCAGGGGCAGGTGTGGTTGAGGAGTTGGGCCTGGTCTGGTACTACGACCTCCTGTCGTTGTGCAGGACCAGGACCAGCCGAGGGAATCGACCTCCTCGATGAGGCAGGGATCTGAGGGTGGGGGGCCTGTAGGCCCAGAAGACTTGACCTAAGCCAGGAGGATGGTTCCACTCCGGAGCCCTGGCAGTGCAGTGAGTTGATACTGTTATTTGTCTGTAATCTCAGTGTTCGCCAATGGTATGCTTGTCATTACATTTTCTCACCCTCCAGGACAGACCTGGTCCCTCGTTGAGGAGGAACAACCTGGACCCTCTTATGAGAGGAGCACGGACCCTTGTATGGGAGGAGCAACCTGGACCCTCGTATTGAGGAGGAGCCGCCCGCAGCTAGGTCCCCTCCTCGCCTCTCACGTGGCCGCAGGAGAGAGCTTAGCCTGGGCCAGAGGAACACCCTGAACCAGACCCTGCAGCAGATCCTGGCAGCAGGCAGACGAGTGTGAGAACTATGGTCTGTTCCTTGCTGCCAAGCTGCGCAGGCATCTGTGCCCAGCTGAGAAGCTGCACAGGACCTGATGACAGAGATGGCGTGCAGAGCATGCAGGGGGCAACTGGACACTGATGAGCCCCAGACGGCTCTGGTCCATCGTGTGGATGCCCGTGGAGACCACACTCTGCCCCATACTGGCCAGCCTGTGCAGCAGCCCACCTACACCTATGGGCACACAGTAACTGACGAGGGGGGTTATTCAAACTTACCAGCAGCTGTGACTGTGACCTGCAGCTTTATGTCAGGGCCATGGGGTCATGGCATTGTTTTCATTTGTTGTTGTGGTTTTGTGTGAACAACACATCACAATGTTACTTAACAGAAAATTTTATTTTGACTGTCAATAAACAGGTTTGAACTCAACTCAATGCCTAATCCTTTGTGGCCAATCAAATGGGGTGCATGGGAGACACAATCAGGTGGTTCATGTCATTCGTGCCTAGGAAGACAGCCACCACTACTTAAAATAGGCTACATTAGCCTTCACGGTTGGCGTGGCCTTGCAGGCGATATGTGTCCCTGAGGTGGAAGATGTTGCTTGCATGCCAGTGAGGGCCCCTGGTTTCATTTTGCCCGGTGGTTACCACACCGGTTGTTGATTGTCACTCACAGAACACATTGCTGGAGTGGGCGAATAGGACCACTGTAGATTGTGCATGGCGGAGTGGAGTATTGTTGGAAAAGCTCGCCAACACAACCTTGTCCACTCTGTGGGGGGCCAAATTCATGGTGGTGAGGAACACGCTGAACCGCTGGGAGAGAACCCTGAATGCATTCTCCTCCACCCACGGCTGAGGGGCATGTTGTCCGCATGGTTTGGCAGGGTCCAGCAAATGTGATGGGAAAGCCACACACCCTCTTCATGGACTTGTGCTGTAAAATGGATACTCCCATCCTGATGAGGTCATGGCCGATCGATTGATGGTGGGGAGTCTGATCGATCGGACACGGAATCGTCCAGGAATCCGTGGGACAAGGTGGTATGTAGCGATCGGACAGACTTAATTGGCTAATAGGTGATCGACAGACTTAATTGGCAGACTTAATTGGCTAATAGGTGATCGACAGACTTAATTGGCGATAGGTGATCGATCGGCCATGGAATCCGACTGTGTATGGCTAGCTGAACAGTATCCACTTTCCATTCTTATATACTCACTCCAATGGCCGATGTATCGCTCACCACCCGCCATCATTGCTTATCCAACAGTGGGTCCCACCCAAAAGGCATGCCAATAACTTCTAACCTCACATGGACCTATCTTCCTTCCCCATTGTATCAAATTCTGTCTAATCCCAGCTTTCCTCCCGAAATCAGCAGACATGGGTTTCCTACACTCTGGGAGAATTCTAGCTTCATAGGCTCTGGTGCATGGTTTCTGCTGCATAGCATAGCTCCCCGGGCCTGTCCTCACTTAGGCGTTCTCCCGCAGTCTACCGTGATTATAATCACGGGCAATGATTATCACCTGGAAAGCAGGCAGAACGTGGGGGAGGGGGGGACAGGAAATCTTGCCCAACCCCGCCCACTCGTCCCTGATCTCACCTATAGAGAATGAATGGGCGCGTTTGAAAATGAATGAATTGAGACACGGTATATAAATGCATCCATTCATGTCTATGGCTGTGATCAGGGGCGATTGATCATGTCTGACCACAGCTGTGGTGATGAGCCCCATCAAATACATGGATGCAATTGCAAATATAATTGCGGGAGATCACCCTTGGGATCGGGACGAGCCCTAATTTCTGATTCTACATTCACTTCATCTCTGCCGTTTCCTTAGTTCATTTCCTTCCACTGTCTCTTTAGGACATGGCCGTACTGTCTTTGAGACACTTTGTTCTGACTCTTGTACTGCCCACCATCTACTGTCCACAGTTTACATTTTTCATAATGGACTCCTACCTGACACAGAACTTCTATTTAGCATCAAGTGGGAAACTGAACTAGCCAAGGCATTAACTGAACCTCAGAGAAGTAAAATACTGTTCTTCACTCATCATTCATCCAACAGTAACAAATGTCAGTAGCTGGGATAGAGAATCGTCAATAGATGGTATAGGACACCTGCACGCCTACATAAAATGTTTCCAACTGTAGCTGATCTATGCTGGCCATGTCATGTTGCCCTCTTTAGGCTCTTTATTGCATTTGTTTTGGTCATACCTGATACCCGTTTTGGATAGCTGTATGTTCCCATTTGGCATGTTTTACAGACCAAGAGATTTCTGATGACACTGCATTCTTCCTGCTGCACTGCAATTCATTCTCTATCAGGAGTTACAAAAAAAATTATCATAATTCACCTGATTTATACTGCCAGGTATGCATTCCATTGTGCTGGAAGAGTCTGCCCAATGAAGAAGAGATGTTGAAGAAAATAATGAAATTATGCACATGGAAGACTTCACTGCTTGTTTGCTTGGCATTTGAACTTTTTCCTGACACCTGGTTTTACTGGCTAGACTACCAACTGACACCTGTGTTTACTATGTATAGTATATATTTTTTCTTACATTTTCTCTTCCTATGCTTCTTTGCACTACTCTCTTCTCTTTGTGTTAGCTACTGCTTTTAATATATGTTCTGGTATGTATGGTTCTTGCCAGAGCCTAAAAGGTTGGCTGCTTTATCTTTGGCTGTACTTTCTACTCACACACATTATCAAAGGGTGGAAAAGGAAGCTAAGCCATTATATAAACTTGTAAGAGGCATGTGCTATCCCTGGTACCACTTGCTGGTGGCACTGTGCTTCTGCCCACTCGAAGTAATCTACCTTGTCACCAGCAGATGGCTTTCTGCAAGTGTATGCTGGGTAGAGATGGTCGAATTTTTCGACTTCCTAACTTTGTGAGCTTATTGGAAAGCCCCTGAAAATGGTAATATCACCAAAAGTTTTGCTCTAGCACATGGAGTTTTTGCATAAATTATGTTCAAAGTTAAAGTCGAAATTCCGATTTTCGAAATTTTTATTTGACTTTGAACTTAATTTATGCAAAAACAATTTGTGTTAGAGACATACTTTCTTTTTTGGAGTATACCCCAACCCTTCTCTACATCTCCTGCAAGTTTGGTGATGATACCATGCTCAGGGGCTTTGCAATTAAGTCGAAACCGTCAAAATCTCTAATGCTGGGTTGGGTACGCCTGCCTCATTAGAAGGAGGCCTATGAAGGTGTGCCTCGCCCTGCAACACAGGCGTTAACATTGTTCTTGGACCTGTACATGTACATAAACCTAAACCTTGTACCTTGTATCCAATATCCTGTAAGCCTTCTCCTTCCACATTAAATCTTATAACATTACATTCTGTCTGCATTAACTCAGTGTATGCTGGCAAATCTGGCCACCCCTCTGTGTAGATTACTGACAGTCATCCTGACAGTCTTGTGGGAGTTAACTGCAGTATGACGAATGATACACAAAAAGGTAAATCAATTTGTCAACTTACTTACATACATAGTTTTCTTCTTTGTATGCGCTGTTTTTAGTATTCCTAAACACTTAAAAAATTTGAACTTTGCATTAAATAAAACATATAATTTGTATGTCAACTCTACAGAGAAACTGTATTTATTTGAGAAGGCAATTTGAACAGTCAATTGGGAGAATCAAATCCAAAGCCTGGCTATAGGGCAATGGATTTGTGATTATTACCTGTCTGAGAGTATTTCTTACAGGGTTTTCTTGCTTAACTTGACAATGAAATGGTATGTTCTATGTAATGTGCTTAAATACAATTTTCACCATTTCTTGTGTACATATGTTGTAACTAAAAATTATATGATGAAAATATAATTTTTCCTTTTTAAACCCAATCGACTATACACCTTGTTCCAAACTATTATGCAAAATTATTATTATTGTTAATTTCCCTAAATAGTGAATGCAAGATGAAGTCAGCATAATTTTCTAGTCATGAGTCAGTATAATTTAAATGTTACTAAACAAATCTGGTAATGATAATGGTATAGTTTTAAAGAGTAATGGGGACCACACCATGAGTTTCTCTTTTTTATGCTAATAGCAGCCAAAGATGCAGAGGTATGCCTTGCAACATTGTCATGCAAGATGATTAACCTCCCTAGCACACTGCTGAGGTCCAGATTTCTGTACCAAAAGTGCACCATA
>CM070034.1:34611843-34623080 GCA_036250615.1 Ptychadena robeensis | reverse complement strand
AATCAATCTGATGGAACCAACATGTTGGTTCTCTGTCCGATCCGTTTCTGGGCCCCCGATTGATCGGACGTGATCGATCGGACAAGGTGGGCCTCACACGATTCCGGCACGATCGTTTGGCGTGCACGCACCCGGAATCGATCGTCCCGGAATCCGATGGGAAACGGACCCGTGTATGGGGGCCTTTCCAGGCTGACCCAGCTTTTCTGGTGGCTACACCAATCGATAGCACTGATTAAATGAGAATCTATAATACAGAGAGATATTGGAAGCACTTGCCTCACTAATAAATTTGGAAGCATCTAGGGATCTCTGTTATCTGGGGTTTTTGCCCTGCCAGATAAATTTAAACAAGTGGAAGTTAAGAAAGCCTGCGGGATACAAATTGGTAGACATTGGAGGTAGATAAATCTAGGAAGGATATTCATCTTTACAATGTTGAGTATCACAAACCATGGAAAATAAGGTCATTGGTGTAAGGGAGGGAAATTTTTAACATGGAGATCAACCCATGCAGCCTGAGATACTTCCATTGGGCCTACCTGGTCCTGTAGCAGCTCAGGCAGTTCCTTGCTGAGTGGCATTTCAGGTGAGGTTCCCCTAGAAGGCGTGGCTGGGCTGTCTGGGTTGCTGGCTGTAGAAATGTGACCAACTGGAGCAGGTCCTAGGGTCCCAGCAGCCCCCGGGCCCTGTTGTCAGAGGATTTAGGCAGAGCTGTTGGGCCACAATAATAGCAGCCAACCTGTATGTTCAGCTGAGCTCTGTCCTGTGAAGGAGGGAGAAGGTAGTGCTGGATCTTGGAGCCCCTGATGCGCTCTGAAGACCGCTCCTTGCGGCATTTCTGCATGACGGCTGTGGCAGGCCTCAAGAGGATTTCCGATAGTGGAGAATGCATGGAGTCCGCCAAAGTTCAGCACAAGATGTTCTCTCTCCTGCATGATCGGGGCTCCCCAGTATATATTCTTTTAAAAATGTTGAGCCCTTCTCCACCAGTATCTGAGGTAAGTAATAATCTAATAGTGCTGAGAGTCATCTTAGAGGACTGACCCTGTGACCTGTTTAAATGTTGAAGACATACCTTGATCATTAATGGTAAACATTCAGTTAGTATGACCCTAGAACTGGCATGTGGATTGGTGTATGAATGTAGGCCCCTTTCACTTTAGCCAGATTAAAAGAAAGAGATTTCATGTGTGATGTATAAAATGCACTTTTACTTGTGTCTCTGTTAGAATGAAATACTAGATAGTATTTAATCTATTGCTGGGAATTGATACACAATGCTTGTTTTCATGTTTGGGGGTAATTTCAGATTGGCTGACTATAATGTAATGGGATCTGTCAAACACCGGTCTTTTCATTGCGGCTGAAATATGAATAGACAGGCATATTACCAGATAGATATTGCTATTACAGGGAAAAAGAAAAGGTGACAGTTATGTCCCCATTTTGGTGAGCCATGGTCACATTTCATTTTAATGTGATTAAAGCCTATTTGGCACCTTAATCAGAGTGGTATCTCATATGCCTGGAGCATTTACCTGCTACTCCCGGCTGGAAGACAACCTTCTCCCTATGCTAATAAAATCTAGCAGTAAATAGGACTTTTGATTTCCAAAAAAGATGCTGCAGTCTGTGTGAAACACTAACTCTGGGGAATACAAAGCAATTACATGTGAAATGATGAAAATAAATCTGCAAAAACAAAACAAAAGAAAAAAAAAGATTTAAGCCAAATTCCAAGCAGCAATCAAAGGAGAAATAGCTCATCCCTGACAGATTTCCCCTTGGTGTTACCCTTGCTTTAAAAGAGAACTTTGGATTGTGAAACAAAAATAATTAAGTTAAAAAGTTATGTTGTTTTTCATAAAGCTCTCCATTGAGAAGTATAAAACCGCAAATAACTCATGTTAGAGTGGAATGGCGCTATATCTTTTTTTCCCAAACTATTCCTGTAAATTTAATGACTTACCACTTAGAGGATTGAAATTCACTTCTATGTACCTTTGTACAATAGGAGGGGTATTTGTGGGGTTGCAAAATAATAAACTACAACCTTTACCCTTTTTCATTGCCATATAATCCCAGGAAGACAAATACAGGAAGGCTGGCAGAAAAGGGTTCATTTGACAATACCAAAGGTAGTAATTGTCTGGGCTTGAGGTAACAGCAGGTATTATATTCTTTTTAGGATTGTGGATTACTTTTTTACTCTTTTGTTCTTTCTTTATAAAGGAATGCTTTAATATTTTTTATATTTGCCTGTCTGGTTGATTTGATGAAGGAATATCAACAGCTTGATCTCATGAGCTCCAAAAATATCAGACCTTTTTTATGCCATAAATATTTGCATGTGAAAATTTTAAATGAAATATTTCCTACTTACCCTATAGAAAGGAAATTTTTGATTCTTTTATCAATTTTAATCCTCATACTAAAGAAAATATGTTAAATCCACTAAGCAAAAAAGTAACCAGTAGTAAAGGCTAGAGGTAACTGTAGCATTTAAAATGGGCAGCCACTAGATGGCAATATAAAATGGTATTAATTTCAATGGTGAAAATGTATCTCCATAGGTTTGCAGACAGTATGTGATTACTTTTTTACATGACTGTCGCTGACTTTCAGCTGTCAGATTTTTGCTCTGCTGCAGAAAGATGTCATCAGATGGAACGAATGGCCATTGACATATGATCATTACATGAATGGTCCACACAGCAATTCAATGCTTGACAAGGCATGGTAAGTCAATAAAAACTTAGCATGTACAAAATGTGTATATTTTGTGTAAAATATGCATATTATCAATATTGTCCTTAAAGCTTAATAAAAATGGTGCTCTCCAAGATATTTAGATTTTTTTTTCCACGATAGTGCCTGGCATTCCTTGCTTTTTCCAAAATAGCCTGGCATAAACCACATTATTATTATTATTAACATTTATTTATATAGCGCCAGCATATTACGCAGCGCTGTACATTACATTAGAGTGGAGATACAACACAGTGTAACACACAGGTACAGGTAATGACACAGGAGGAGTAGAGGACCCTGCCCAGTCGGGCTTACAATCTAATAGGTTGGGGAACAAGGTATATAGGTGGGGGGGATGGGACTGGCATGGTGGTGATGTTAGGAATGAGAAGATGTGTAGGAGACGCTGAAAAGGTGGGTTTTTAGAGCTTTTTTGAAGGTGGCAAAGGTAGGAGCTAGTCTGATGGGGCGAAGTAGGGAGTTCCAGAGAGTAGGAGCGGCCCTAGAGAAGTCTTGGAGCCGTGCATGTGATGAGGTTATGAGTGGGGATGACATTAGTAGGTCACTGGAGGAGCGGAGGGGGCGGTTAGGGGTGTATTTGTGTACCAGGTTGGAGATGTAAGGAGGACAGGAGGTGTGGAGTAGTGATGGCCGAACATCGGCCAGGACTGTCCGCGAACAGGCGGGTCGGACTTCTAAAGACGTCCGCCGTCCACCTGTTCGCGAACAGATTCAAATTCCCCGCCCCGCGGACAGTTCGGCCATCACTAGTGTGGAGTGATTTAAAAGCAAGGCACAGGACTTTAATTTAATTCTCTGGACAACTGGAAGCCAGTGTAGAGATTTGCAGAGAGGAGCAGCAGATGAGGAGCGGTTAGAGGAGTAGATGAGTCGGGCAGCGCCATTCATGATGGACTGAAGAGGCGAAAGTCTAGTGAGAGGGAGGCCAGAGAGGATGATGTTACAGTAGTCCAGACGAGAGATGATGAGAGCGTGTACCAGGACTTTTTGGTGGTTTCTGGGGAGAGGAAGGGGCGGATTATGGAGATGTTGCGGAGATGGAAGTGGCAGGATCTAGCGATGTTCTGAATGTGGGGAGTAAAGGAGAGCGCAGAGTCAAAGGTTACACCAAGGCAGCGAGCTTGTGAAATAGCGGAGATGACGGTGTTATTAACTGTAAGTGAGATGTTGGGGGGCGGAGGTTGGAAGGTGGAAGGGGGAAAGCGCCGGGGTCTGTTGCTCAGGTTGGTTTAAGGAATCTGTCAGCCATCCATGAAGAGATGGCTGATAGGGGTGAGAGAGGTTGGCCAGGGACGAGGGAGGGAAAGGCGGGGGTGCGCTCGGTAGATTTGGGGTGTCCTCAGCATATAGATGGTATTGCAGACCAAAGGATGAGATGAGTTTGCCAAGGAGGAGGTATGAGGGAGGGAGGGGGAAACGGACCAGGGCAAGGGGACGCCTGAACCTGTGGGGACGCCAAAGGGAGGGGGCCGGGTGGGTGAAGAAGAGGAGAGGGCCGAAGGAGGGTTGGGAAAGAGCGATTCAGTCAGGTAGGAGGCGACAGGAGGAGTGCAGGAGTCACGATACCGAATAGAGTGGGGGTCTGTAGGAAGAGATGGTGGTCAACAGGGTCAAGGCAGAGGAGAGATCTAACAGAAGGATGGAGCAGGTATTGGCAACTTAGGTGGGGATGGGGGCGGGGTTCAGGGGAGATGAGAAGGTCGGAAGCCGGGAGGAGGGGGGGTCAAGGAGGGCAAGCGGAATCAGCAGGTGTAGTCGGGGTGAGTGTATAAAGTGTTCAAGCAGTTTGGAAGCAAAGGGAAAGAAGAGAGATTGGTCGCTAGGTGGAGGGAAGAGAGGGGTCAGGCAGTGATGGCTTCTTCAGTGAGGAGGATTGTGGCAGTGGTTTGAAGGAGGAGAGGAGACCAGAGGAGAGGTGGATAGTGCAGTCAGTACGGAGGGCAAGGGTGGTGGGAAGGATCTTAAGTAGCGGTCAGCGGGTATAGGGTCAGTGGGCAGGGGGGGAGGGAGAGGGGGAAGCAGAGAGGTGACGTCCGTCCGATGACAGGGGGAAAGGCTGATGGTGGGGCAGGAAGACAGGAGGGAGGGGGATGTGGCGGAATGCGGGGTGGGGAAGAGTTACAGGAGGAGGGATGGAGGAATGGGAGTGAGGGAAGATACAGGGGGATGGGATTGGGGACGGGGGTGGTGCGGTTGGCGAAATATAATCGGAGTCTTTAATTTTGTCTGGAAGTAGTGGCCAGGTCGTGGGCAGAGAAGGATGGCCAGTTGGGGAGGAGGAGGAGGGTGTGGATGGTAGGATTTGAGGAGGAGAGTGAGGGGGAGAAGAGGCAGGAGGTTTGGGGGGAGTTGGTGACGGGGATATTAAGGGGGTAGTAGGAGTGTTGGCAGGGGCGAGTAGCTCAGCATTGAAGTGCTGAGTTTGGCTTGTAGATGAGAAGTCATTCTCACGACTTCTCCATTGCGCTCTGCCCTGCGAGGCATCTTGTGGTGGCCGAGCGAAGTGTTGCTGTTACCGTGACAGGGACGGGGGTGTTGGTGGGGACGGGGAGATCGAAGGTGGCAGGAGCAAGTTTATTTAGGACAGAAGAAGGGTGGATTATAGTGGGAGGCAGCTTGGTCAGGGGATGCAAGATTAGAGATATCGGAGGCAAGTGAAGATAAGGGTCAGAGAATGCAGAGTGGTTCCAGGTTTTGTGGATGGTTCTCTGTGCCAATGTTCAGGTCGGGGAGGTGTGGGGGTGGAATTAAAAGGGCAAGAACGTGTTCATGTTGAAGGGTTTAGAAGATGGGTTAGAGAGAGGCGAAAGCGGAGTTTTCCAGGTGGGCTGAGGTGCGGAGTTTGGGAATACCAGGTCAAGTGTGTGTCCAGCAAGGGTGGGGGGTGTGTATGGCTGGGCTGGTTAAGGTCAAGGGAGTCTGTTTTAAAGAGAGAAGTTGGGGGGTTGCTGGGGTCATCCATGGCTATATTAAAGTCACCAAGGATAAGAAGTGGTAGGCCATGGGCAAGAATGTCTGGGAGCCAAGAAGTAAAGTTGTCAAAGAATTGGGATGAAGGGCCAGGGGGGCGATAGATTACGGCAACGATGAGGGGCAGGGGGTGAAACAGACGGATGGTGTGAGCCTCAAACAAAGAGAAAGTGAGGGAGGGAGGAGGTTGTAGTACAGTGTAGGTGCAGCGAGGAGAGAGAAGAAGACCTACACCACCACCTGGCCTGTTGTCAGGTCTGGGGGTGTGAGTGAAGTGCAGGCCTCCATAGGATAGAGCAGCAGCAGAGGCAGATTCAGAGGAGGAGAGCCAGGTTTCAGTGAGAAACACATATTTAGCAATTCCTTTTGTTGTTGTTCCTATTCAAGCTGGCCAAAATATGTTCAAAAGTAATCAAAGTAAACTATGCCATAACACCTTGAGACACTTATGAGCATCCTTTGAGAGAGTTGGTGTTACTTAGAGTGACGTCACTTCCTGCATATGGAACACGGAACATGTACCGGAAGAGACATCACTGATGTCACTTCTGGTTTTAACCGATTCAAATTCCCCTCAACAGGCAAAGAATTCGAATTTTACAGTGAACAGGCGGACTTTAGACTTTCCTAAAAGTCCGATGCGCCTGTTCAGAAACTGAGAAGACCTATGTTCGGCTATCACTAGTAATACTGTAAATCAACTTTGGTGCTGGCAGGTCGCCCAGTATGGAGCGGGGGGGGGGGGACGAGGGCATTGTTACAACTGTATAGGTAGGTATGTTAAAGGGCAGAATTTAATAAAAATATTTAAAAACAGTCTCTTTGTCTTATTTCTAGGACTTTCATTTAAGCCTTTAGGGCTGGGTGAGATATCCAGGGAAACTTTATACTCATTCCATTTTATATGTAATATTTTTGTAATCTTTACATATAAACATTACTTTTTTAAGTTTATAAGTTAAAAATTATACATTTTAAAATATGTCTTTAAATCAAAATTCTGCCAGGGTAATCATTTTGTGGTTGGTTTAGTTAATTCTGCAGAATTCACCCATCTCTATCATCTGCTAGGTAGATCACTGCCCCCTTTACTTAGGTGCTGAGAAGGAGATTTTAAATATTATTTACTGTCTATTTTAAATTGTCACTGTGAAAAGTTCCCATTTGTGATCTCGTAGAAGCTTAGTCTCCCTGTTTCGGCAACTCAGAGACAAAAACCTAGCTAGAGTCAGGCTCTGTAATGTTTCCCCTAGAGAGAGATATGGAGGAACAAGGTATTGAGAGCTATGTTGGGTACTGTAGAGTGATAGTCTGCCAGATATTCTAGAGATGTGAATAGATCACAATGTCTGGGGAAGGTTCTAGAAACTTCTGGAAGAGACTGGCCCCCACCCTTACCCTTACCCCAAGTGACCTACTCTCATGTACAACTTGTCCCAACTTGACCCATTCCAAACTTAATAAACTAGTACAGTGCAAACATTGTAAAAATTGGTGGTAATGCCAATGCACTGGAGAGATGGGCCCCTGCTCAACATTAAGGCTAGGTTAACACTATGTTTCACCCCATTCACACCTATCAATTGCAATGTGGATTGTTCACTGTCATTGACATCAATGGGGCACTCAATGTGAAGATGTAAACTAGCTAATTAGATGTAATGTGTGCATGCTTGACATGCATTTTCTAACACCAACTTGAGCTAAAATGGACAGGTTGTTTAAAGGTAAAAGCTGCCAGCCACAACTTACTAATAACCTTTCATCAACACAAACTAAAACTCAGCAACTGGTTTTTGCCCGAAGAGATCCATCAGAATTAAAGTACAGATTCGTAAATGACCCTAATCTCTCCTCATTTGCAGCCCCTTTTTATACTCCAAGGAAAGGCTTATTTGAAAGAAAACAAATTGACCTTTCCAAGTCATTAACAAATCTTGAACTTGCAGGATTTGCCTTAAAGCCACTATGTCAGCATTTTCCAAATTTCATTCTTAATAAACACTAATGTCTAAAAATATGTAAAAAAAAATAACCGTCAATTCATTATACTACCCAATCAGATTTCAGCTAGTAACTCTTACATTTGCTTAAACAATGAAACAGTTTCTGTTTAATTATAACTATCTATGCTTGTAAGATTTTTTTTCTCTATACAGGAGGGAACTTTTTGGATATTTACTTTTAAGTAAACAAAAGGTTTGAGATTATGAAAGTCATTATTTAATACTCTTCCTGAGCTTGAGAAATGTTCTCCATAAATCTATATTTACCTTGGGCTAAATTAGAAAAAAAAAAAAAAATTTCTCAATTATGTTGCATATGCTTCATATACATTACAATTCAAGTAGAATATTAAATGATCTAATTCTTTACACAAGTTAAACAGTGAAAATAGTAGTTTATGGTGCTGTGCTAGATTTATAATCCAATGTAAAAAATACAGCATGGGTTTCTAGAGAAACAACCCTAGGAAATTGAATGGCTGGCCATTAAATAATAAAATTAAAGCGGACCTACCACCTGGGAGGTCACTCAGCATTATCAGCTCAGCCGATAATGCTGAGATCCTTGATTGTAGTAAAGAAATCTTCTTCTAACAGCTGGAGAGAAGCTTGTCAAGAGTGCTCCCCTCCCACTACCTTACGTCTCGCCTAGGCAGCCGAAGTGGTGTGTGGGATATCTCTCCTAGGCAGGAAATCTTCAGCAGCCCATTCCCCCTCTTCACAAACCCCCCCCTCCCATACGAGTCCCTGCAGCTCCGATCACCGATTGGAGAGGGGAGGAGAGGGGGGGTCAGTGTGGGCGGAAAGGTGCAGATGCCATGAGCTAAGATGCTAGCATTCCATCTGCAAGCAAGTGAAATGAGTATAGTGTGGGGTCTTTTTTGTGTAGCAGTTTCCCAGCATCTGAACTGCTGACAGGTGAGTATTGTGTCTATTTAATGTATGTCTATTTTTTATTTTGAGTGTAAAACCGCTTTAATACCCCCTTCTTATTTAGTATTGTACTGGCCTATGCGGTTATTCCTTAGTAGTGATTGTTAAACATCAGCCACGGCCTTCACATTTTTTGCGGTGGACCGCATTGACTTTAATAACAGGCAAAACTTTAAAACCTGAAAAGGGTGCAGACACCTGGACAGTGTCATGCCAGAGGGCGATCAATAACTTAACCGCCAAAAGACATTTATTTTGTTAAACTGTTTTTTCTTGTGTAATGGCTAGATTTCACATTTACATAAAAAAGCTTAGGGTCCCCCCATAGAGCATATCAGATCCCCTCTTAGCATAGGGTCTGGTTTGCTCTAGGAGAGTGGTGCATTGAATGATGTGCCCCGCCCCCCCCCCCCCTGCAGAGCATACCAGACCCCCTTCTGGCATAGGGTTTGGTATTGCTGGGAAAGGGGGACCACAAAAAGCGAGGGGTCCCACCCTCCAGACTATGCCAGAACCCTTTTGGCAGATGCCACCCATCCTTGACAAACCAGGCCCCTTGGCCATACCTCAACAAGCTGTTCAAAAGCATGTAGGGAAGTAGTTAAATTAGACTAGATCAGCATTTTAGTTATTTCACCTATCTTTAGGACTAAAAACTGTGTTAGAAATGGACTGTTTGGGATAAATAGTTAATGGTGGTCCAGTCAGACAGAATATTATATATAAAGTCTGTAGGAAGCCAAGGCTCAACATTTTTTTCTCCATTTAGTCAGAAAAACCACCACAAATCTGTAATGTTTGGTCTAATGGGCTGGGACCGTTTTATTGGAATTACATTTTAAGTATTATTGAAGCACAAATCAAGCCTTCTTAAAACAGAAGGTATTTACACGGCCCAATCCAGCACAAATCCCAAAACTTTAGGTGGAAGCCTTCGTTTTGGGACAGTGGGCGGAGCCATGCAAATTATTCCTTTTCGCCCCATCAGCCAGATACACATCCAGAAACCGCTGGTGTACAGTGCAAATATTGCCTTTTTGGTACAGAGTCATTTATTCCAAAGTTTTATTGAAGAAACATAAGCTTATACAAACTTTACTACTACTACTACTACTTTAATGCATCTTTTTACTTCCTGTAAACACTGTAGAACCCTGTTAGCATGGTGTGGAAGCGAAGGGGGAAGATAACAGGAAAGGCTATTATCATTGCTCCACTGTATCCTTAACCGCCCTAGAGGTCAGGACGGCACCATCTCGTCCAGCGCTGCTACTCCTACTACAGTTTTGCGCATACTTACAGTTTTGCGCTGTCCCGGTGTCCCCGATGTGACATGCTGGCTGGATCCTCCGGCATCTCCCCCCCCCCCCTCCGAGTGACGTGATGACGTCACATCCGGGAGGCGGTGGGAAATTTGAAAGTACATTGCATGAAGTCAGTTTTCTTTGTAGAAAACTGCTTTCAGTATGCATCTATGTACTAAATCTCGCCAAAATAAAAAGTCTCTGGTGCCCCAGATGTGCCCATATGCAGTAACCCTCTCTTCCCTGTTGGGATTTTACCACACCAGGTTAGAGAGGGTTAACTGCAAATGGACACATCTGGGGCGCCAGAGACTTTATTTGGGCGAGATTTAGTACATAGCAGCATAGCTTTGTGCCCTGATTTTATTATTATTTTTTTTGTTTATTTATTTTTTTTTTTTACATTATTGTTTGTTTCAAACATTATTATATTCAGGATGTCTATTAGACCCTTGTACTGACATATTTTGGGAAGTTACAGGCCTACAACATAAAGAAAAATTTACCTCAGCAGTGCGCTAGGGAGGTTAAACATTAAAGGTCCCTACACACGTAGCGAGTGGGGACCGACAGATGAGCTGTGGAGAGCAACGTGATGACATCATCACAATACTCTCCATCTCTCACAGTATCGGCGGGCACCCTTTGTGTGCCGGCTGTTAGTTTGGATGGGGACGCCACTCCCCATTGAAACTAATAGCATTGGCCACAAGATTTACGGACATGTGCCTTCTCTGGCCGACCGAGTTTTGGGGTGACAGGGATCCACGGCTCGTTAAGTGTGTAGGAACTACAAGAAGTGTTAATTGCCAAGTGAATAGAAAAAAGTTAAGAAAAAATCCAGTAGTTTATCTTTGAACCTATGTAATGTATTTTAAGCATTTAAAGTTTTATTTTGTTTTCCAATGAATCATATATCATACACAAATACATATCCACATGTACATATATAGGTTAAAGATTCGAACAAGACTTCATCATCTTTAATTCCCCCTTACCTCCCCAATCCATCACCAAGTGAGAAAAATAAATAAATATATATAAAAAATTTAAAATACAATAAAATAAATGAATAAATAAGTAAATAAACCAAATAAAGTAAAATAACACAAGAAACACATGTGCCACACCCTTAATGAATATAAAGAGAAAAAAAGAGGTCAAGGTTGCTGAGGACCATCCAGTTACAGCAGTGTTGGGTATGGAATAAGGTAACCGGGGCTTTATGGGCACTTCAAATAATTCGAAT
>CM070034.1:34593678-34609992 GCA_036250615.1 Ptychadena robeensis | reverse complement strand
ATTAAAAAAACCAAAGGGACCATTTCTGGCCACAATAGTGTTGGGGAAAACTTGTTTCAATGGGGTCAAAAACACCCTGGACATGACAGAGGGGAAATCCATGGCAAAACTCCCAAGGAAATTTTTTTTCACACAATAAATCCGCACCCAAAGATTTCAAAATGATAGTCTTTGGATCGCGTCGGCTTGCGGGTTTTCGCGTCATCTTCGCGTCGCGTTGGGGGTTTTTCGCGTCGCTCATGGCATGAAAACACTGGACAATGACATGACAGGGGGAATCCATGGCAAAAAAACTCCCAAGAAAAATTATTTTTCACAAAATAAATCCGCACCAAAGATTTCAAATGATAGTCAATGGATCGCGTCACGTTGGCGGGTTTTCGCCGTAATCTTTGCGTCGCGTTGCGGGTTTTCGGTCGTTTTCGCGTCACTCATGGCATTGCCCGTGGTTAACACCTTTGCCCGTTGCCCAGAGGCAATGATTGCCCTTTGCTTTTTTCACAATACTGAGCCGTGTCCTCACTGACTGCTGTCTGTTTGCCGTTGTCACCACATTGCCGTGTCACTGACTTGTTTCGTTGTCTACACTCTTCTAGGCAGCATGTGAATGGCATCTCTCCCTTGTGTGTGATAGAGGGTAGGATGGGTCCGTGAGGTGGTGGGTGCTGATTGGGGGATTATGCCCGCTGATGGACTCACAGGGCTACAAAGTTTGTTCCAATGTAAAAAGATAGGGGGCGAACTATTTTGCCATGTGTTCGAGTATTCGCGCGAACGCAAACATGCGATATTCGCCGCGAACAGTTTGGCGGCGAACAGTTCAGGACATCTCTATCCCTAATCAGAGGAAGGTCTCGTTGTGCCTCAAGAAATCTAGCCTTGAGTACATCTGATGAGTTGCCGAAAAGTAAGAGTAATCCCGATCAGAGGGGTGTAGACATCTCCATACATCCACCAATTGATGCACCATTATTTCTTTCTTTAGCCTTTTCAATTTCACGAAGGAGAGGTGAGACGCCCCCTTAGACACATAATGTGGGGTTTGGAGCAAAATTAAAATCCCCTCCCAATATCAATATTTGGCTATTTGATTTAACACAGACTGCATAAAACCTATCTGATCCGTATTCGGAAAGTATACGTTTGCCAACGTGATTCTCTGTGAATCTATCATTTCTTTTATAAACAAGTAGCGCCCCTTTTCATCAATCAATTTATCTGTCAATTTCCATTTAACATTTTTTGCCAGCAGTATACTGACCCCTTTGGCTTTACTAATCGGGGAGGGACAATGGTATACTGTTGGAAAGAACATATTTAAAAATTTAGGTATTTTAGTCTTGTTAAAATATGTCTCCTGAACAAAAATAATATCCGATTTTGTTTTCCTCATATCTGCTAGCAACCTAGCTCTCTTTTTAGGAGTAGACAACCCCCTAACATTTAACGTGGAAATTTTTAACAATGTCATTGCGTCTTCCTATTATAATTAAGCCTATTGAGCGAAGCTAAGAGAGTAGAACCTATGTAATGTATTTAGTAGAATAAAGTATTGTGAAAAAAAATCCAGTGGACTAATCGAGATTAATTACAGGTTACCCTCAGAGTCATTATTCATCATTTCAATTAGCCAAATGCAGCAGTTGTTCTTTTAACAAGAAAAATTCTCCACTTTAAAGCAGTGAACCCTTGAGAGTATACTTGGTTTACCTAGAAAAAAAAAGTACTATGCTCTCGGACCCTCAGACATGTAGAGATTCAGTTAGCTCCACAAATATTAGGACAGAGGCAATGTTTTTCTAATGATGGTTCTGTACATAACCACATTGCATTTTAAATGAAACTGTTGAACTG
Organism: Ptychadena robeensis; assembly: GCA_036250615.1. Classification (NCBI taxonomy): domain Eukaryota; kingdom Metazoa; phylum Chordata; class Amphibia; order Anura; family Ptychadenidae; genus Ptychadena; species Ptychadena robeensis. The sequence goes on along the minus strand of CM070034.1, from coordinate 34,608,138 downwards.
CAGATTTTCAGTTTTTATTCAAATAATTATGAATTCAAAATTATGAACAAAACATAGCATAAAATTGTGAGGAACTAAAATTTTTTTGCACAATCACTATATTTAGGGTTTCAAAGTAATTGGACTAATTGAAAATTGTAAATAAAATTAACATTTTAATAGTGTAGTCTAATGCAACCACAGGCAGCCAGAAATCTTGTCCCCAGGAGTAGACAAGGGAGGGGTCTGCCCCCAGGAAGTTGCTCTGTGATGTTGGTTGTGATGGAGTAATAGTAGCTAGGCAGGTTTCCAGTGGAGTGACGTGTTACTGGGGGTCCTGATGCTGCATTAAGACTGCCATTCAGCATCCTTTACCATCTGGATAGACAAGTACTACCCCACAGTGGCCTTATTTTCCCTAGCCTTACTTAGGCATTGTGGTATAAGCAGTGTTAAACTCCTAAGTGTTAACAGGCTGCCTACTGTAATAGTTCTCTCTGTTTTGTCCAGTTGGTTAAAGTTGCTGTGTTTTAAGTAAGGCTGTTTGGGCCTCATTTAGAATAAAGAGCTTTAAGTCGTCTTGTGACATTGGTTGATTGTAGAACCTTTACAATACTTGAATGAAAACCCTTTGCTGGCAATGACAGCCTAAGGTCTTGTACTTGTGGCCACATGTCAGGTTTCTTCCTTTGTAATGCTCCACCAAGCATTTACTGCAATGGTTTTCAGTTGATAATTATTTGAGGGCCTTTCTGTCTGAACTTTAGACTTCAACAAGTGAAATGCAGCTGAATTGAGTTTAGATAAGGCAACTTACTTGGTAATTCAAAAAGACTCTCCCTCTGGGTTGCTTTGGGTGTATGCTTTGGGTCATTGTCGATCTGTATTGCCTATGCCTACCCAATCAATGTGACTACATGAAGCTGGATGTGAGCTAAAAAAAATTCTCTGAAATCTCAGAATGTATTCAGCTTTTTCTGTCCTGTGTCACATAATCGATTAAAACTCATGTCCCAGTTCTACTGGCAGCCATGACAACCCATGCCATCACGCTGCATCACTCCACCATGTTTTACAGTAGATATACTTTTTCTTGCCATTCTGGTAGAGGTTGATCTTGGGTTCATCTGTCCAAAGAATTTTCCCTCTGTATTACCTTTGAACAGTCTTCTCTTTATGACAGACTTGGATATCGATATGTTTATCTCCTGGAGAGTGTTGTTCACTGTTGGCTGTTGTGCAGGAGTTTCTCTTCACCAGAAATAATTCTGCCATCATCCATCACTGTTGTCTTTCATTGACATTCAGGTCTTTTGTCATTGTACAGAACCAACAAAAATAGAAAAAGTTGTCTTTGTCCAAATATTTATGGACCTATAGTGAAACCTATTTCTGCAGTATGTTGTGTATTTGATATGAAGCCATTTATACATTGCAAATAATTGTTCAAAACTTTTTTCATCTAAATAAAATGCAATAACAGCAAATTGATCTAGACAGATTAAGAAATTAAGAAATCATATACGTGTTTAACTTTTTTGTGTTTTAAATTATGTTTTAATTTAAAACAATTAATAATTAACCCCCCCAGGTGTTCCTGACGGCCCCATCTCTTCCAGTGCTGTCCTGTCAGTATAGCACTGGAGGATATGGGGCTGTCCGACGAAGACTGGAGCCCCGGCAGTGCAAACTCACCGATCTGCGCTTTTGTGGTGGAAGCCGATTCCCCCCCCTCCCTGAGTGATGTGAAGATGGCAGCAGCGGGAGATTCAAAAGTAAATCGCATGAAAATCGTTTTCTAGAGAGAAAACTGTTCTCAGTGTGATTGCCTAGATGTGCCCCTTTGAAGTTAATCCTCTCTCTCCCATGGTGTGATGTTACCAGGTCCATCTTACCAGGGGATAGAGGGTGCCAAAGGGAATTGTACTGGATCCAGTGAAAACTGTATTCAATACAATTCAAAGTAAAAAAAAAACACAAAACATTTCCAATTTTTTTTTTTTATTATAAACTAAAAAGAAATATAAATACATACTGTTTTGTAATCTATCATACAAAATAAAAATTTTAGAGATTTTATCATTCAATTTATACCATTTATTAATAGTTTTTTAATGTAATTTTTGTTTTACATAGTTGTGTTTTTTAAAAATTATTATGTTCAGGATGTCTACTAGACCCCTGTATGGATGTATTTTTGGATGTTACAGGCCTACAACATAAAAAAATCCATTTAAGTTTATTGTGCGCTTTTGGTACAGAAATCTGGACCTCACACGAGCGCTAGCGAGGTTAAACTCGTTAGAATGGTAAGTTGGTTAAATAGGATGAACCAGCAAAGCAAATAATTTACAGGAGGTCTCAGAAAAACAAGAACCACTGTGCTAATTGTAGGATCAAACAGCATTACATGCCCCATCCTTTTCTTTTCCTTAAGATTGACTTTAATTATTGTAGTGTCTGCCTGTGTTTAGATAGATTACTTACTACTGACAGAAAAGAAAGCTATATATGTAGGATCTGATTTTTATATTTCCTGATACAATGCATTCATTCCAATCTTTCTTTAGGACGTTTGTGGGAAAAAGTTTCTTAGGTTTTATTTCTTATTTTACTATTTTTAATTCATTATTCTAAATGGTAATCATCAGCCTTGCATGAATCAGTTCTCAAGTCATTCATCAAAGTGACAGGTTGAATATATACAGCTGTCGATCTGAATTGTTCAGCCCCCTCAAGCAATCGTGCTACTTACAAAGAATCTAATGTAAAGAGGGCAAATGTGTAACAACACAGTGATTGTAGGGTGAAATAACTTTTCAGGGTTTACTTACTGTGATCATTGATACAAGTTTCCAGTAATCATTATGTGGCCATTACTGTTTCTTTTAAGACTAAACTGGTACATCAAGAACAGCTAGTTTTAGAGCGTATTTCGTTGTTTTATTTTAGAAGTTTTTATTTACTAAAGATGCTGATGGTTCTTTTACTCATTGGCCAAGTGAAGGATATGTATTAAAAATGAGCAGAAGAATATTCCCTAACATAACAACATACAGTGCCCCCTGAAAACCAAAACTAACCAAGGTTTTCCGTCACAGAATTACATGTATTGTGATTATAAGTAAAATCTTTATTATATAAGTAAATTTTTTAAATAATATGAAGGATCAAAGTAAACATACATCATACAATTATATTCAAAGTATCCAGCGTCAGGTAGCAACAAAAGTGACTAATGCTTTTATATTACATCACATAACAATACAAATCTAAAATGCCATACAGTATACAATTGTGGTTAAAAAGGTAACTCTGATGTTTCACCCACTTGTGGCCCACTAAGTAGATGAATAACTATGTGTGTTTGTGGCTTCTCAACCTGAATAGAAAGGTTAAATTATCGGTGTTGTCGCTCTCTATCACTATAAGGATCCCAAATTATTGTACTACTCAATATATCAATACATTTCTGCAGTTGCCTTATTCTGTATTTTTGCCTTGTATCTTCTTGCAACATCTGAAAGAGTTACTCTTTTTTGAAACAGTGTGTCTGCTTTGTGGCTTAACTACCTGACCAAGCATATAGTGAGAACAGGTTTAACAAGCAGATACATACTGTGCAGCAAAAGTAGGAAGCCCTGGTGCCCGATTGCATTATTACCTGCATGAACAAAGTGGGGTACAAGGATATTGGTAAACAATGTACCACACATTGCTAGTGATTAGTGGTATAAGCAATATTCACATTTGCGATATTTCGCAAATAATTCTTCTAATATTCAAATTGATATTCGTAAATATGAAATTCGCATAGCCATGCATTATCTTCAAAATGAATGGTCACATGTAATATTTAATATTGCATTGCGTTTATTATTGTGATGCATGGCTGCGGGATCATATTTTTTTGAAAAAATACATTGAATATTTTAAATTGTGAATATCCACCCCCATATTCGAGATATTCATGAGTTCTCAATAGAGATGGTCGAATTTTTGTTCAAAAATTCGACCATTTCGCCGATTTCGAGTTAATTGCAAAGCCCCTGAACATGGTATCATCACCAAACTTGCTGGAGATGTAGAGAAGGGTTGGGGGTATACTCCAAAAAAGAAAGTATGTCTCTAACACAAATAGTTTTTGCACAAATTAAGTTCAAAGTCAAGTAAAAATTTCGAAAATCGGAATTTCGACTTTAACTTTGAACTTAATTTATGCAAAAAGTACATGTGCTAAAGCAACACTTCTTTTTTTCAAATGTTCCCACAACCCTTCTCTACATATCCAGCAAGTTTGGTGATGATAACATGTTCAGGGGCTTTGCAATCAGCTCACAAAGTTAGCAAGTCGAAAAATTCGACCATCTCTAGTTCTCAATTAATATTTGTCATACAATATTCGAGCACATTACTGCACATTGTTATCATCTTGTTCTTTCCTTAGCTTTTCTCTTATATATAGGTCTGGTTTTGAATCTTGGTTATGACTTTTATGTCTGAAGGCTCTTCAGCATGTTTCTGTCATACTAGAATTTGTAGGAGAGCAGCTTTTTTGGTTCTCTTAATCTCCTTGACAAAACCCAATGCTCCTATGCTGTCTCTAAAAGCATTTTTTACAAATCAGTTGACACTGTATCTTTCATGTGTAAACTTAATCTTTTTTTTTTTTCTATAATTTTATAATTAAAATTAATTATATAATTTTTTTTTATCTATAACTTACATCACACTAGGAACCCTTGAGGTTGAACCTGACATTTGAGTTTAATTCATTTGTATTATTTACACAGTATGTGCCTTATATTTCACCAATTTATCATATAATTTGACATCTATCAGATCAACATCCATATGCTAGGCAAATGACTTCCCCCCAGTTCTCCACTGTGGTCCCATTAATAAAGCCTTAAGGTAGGCATACACCTGTGAAAGGGGGCAAAGCCTAGCACCACATGTACACTACACAGACAAAGCCCCTCTTCCTCCCAGCCAGTGTTGTGAGCTGTTTTATTTAGGAAAATAGCTCACAACGCTGTATCAGGGACCCAATCGAATGGAACTCGATGTGCAACGTGCAATTGAGCGCGGTGTGGTTGTCACCACACTGTGATCGATTGCGGGTCCTTTGCATAGGTATTGACCCGTGTATGGGCACCTTAAGGTGTCCCCATGGTGGGTCATGTGAGACCATGAGAAGATTCCATAAGTAGGTGTATTAAGTTTAGATGAATCAAATTACTGACCGGCTCCATAATATTATCAAATTTTCCCCAAATTCCTCATTCTTCCCCACTGCATTATGGGTAAGAACCAGTGTAGAAAGCGTATGGGACCCTTGTAATGGCTGCAGAAGTGGGTGGAGTTAGGAACTTCTAGGTGACCCCACTTACCTACATCAAGAGACTTACAGCTTCCTTGGAATACCTTAAAGTCTGCAACACTTCTCCAGATACAGTAATGGAACCCCAGGACATTTACCCTCCTGTACAGAACGATGATGCCATCTTGGATCAGTGTCCAAGGACGCGAGTGGATTCGTGAATATGAAAGTGTCTTGTTTGTGATTTGTTGACGCACCGTCTGTACACTGCCATGAACTGAATGTCGGCAATGATGCAACCGCTGCATTGTCATGAAATAAAACCCCACGCTTCTATGCAAAAAAAAAAAAAAAGGTAGGCAAACACACCTCGATTCTCCCTCGATCTGCAGCAGGCCCCCTAGAGGATTGGCCTGCCCCCTATGCATGCTGGACATTACCTTGGATGGGGACTGCCATCCCCATCCAAAGTAATGGGATCGGATGGGAATCTACCAACATGATGGATCACCACACAATCTGACATGTGGCAGATTCCTGGTCGATCTCACCAGGTGGGTGCTTCAGATTTTGATTGAGTGCACATGGGAATGCGCACAGTGGTCGATCAGCTGAAAAATTGGGCAGGAATCTGCCCATGTATGGCTAGTTTTAGGCACTGCAAGATACAATAGTGATGTTAGGTGCAACCACAACAGCTATATAGGGATATACTCTTCTTCCCAGAAATGTTGACAATATTCAGTTTCTAGCAGGTGTCAAATAATAACAGTTGCTCCTTAAAAATAATTCTGTTTACCTTCTAAAAAGTAACTAGTGAAAGTTAATCTTTTGGTCTGTGAAAAATGAGTACTTGTCAGTAGAAATCTGTCTTTACAGTTGTGGTTAATTCTTTATTATGAAGAAATATTGCAAATGGTAACAAAGTAATTAGTTCGGAAGAAAAAGAGAGTAATGAGTTCATCTTAAATCATTCTTAGATTTCTGGGTCTATGTATTTGATCATCATTTAAGGTAAATTACTTTTTTTGACCTGTTTCCAGTTACTGGTTTTGATTATCAAAACAAAGGAGGTCTTTGTACCCCAGCTGTTCCTGTTTAAATTGGCACAGATTTGTTATCACGGCTTAGGCGGTTTTCACCCTCTGGAGGGGTATATTAACAGAATGGCACACATTTACGCATGTTTATTATCCTCCCAATTAAGAGTTTAGATGTTGCCAGACGAAAATCTCATCAAAAGGTTTCTCTTGGCAAGTCACCTGAGAAACTTTATTGAGTTTTGAAATTTGATGGTAATTGTTTTGGTTCCAAGTGCTTATGCTTGAGGTCTTTGCATGATAAAGACATTATAAAGCTTCCGCAGAATTTTACTACACAGAATATAACCTCATCACTCGTAGAGAGCATGTCAGTGATTTGTTTCAGATGTTATGGTGCGATAAGTATTTACCAAATAACATTTGTAATAGAATGTCTAATTCTATGTCAGACTATTGCTAGGCATATGCTACAGGATTTCCTCTTATGTCATATTCACAATAACTATTACAATAAATATAAACTGATTTCAAGTTTTTTGTGTGACAATTTATTATATAATAGATCCTCATTATTATGTTTTTACTATATTTAATGAAATATTGGTCAGTATGCTATACATGTTTTAACTTCAATACTTTGTACATCCTCATTAAATTGTAAGATTTTATGTATCTCACTTAATCTCACTTCAGGTGTAATTAATAAACTGATTCCACTGTGCTGTGATTTGTTGAACACCTTTAGCAATTTTTTTTTTTTACTTAGGTAGTGTTGACCTTGTGAAGATAACCATTCTATATTGATTTATTACCTCTATCCCTTAACATCTACAGTAATAAACACACAACAACGGTCATTGCAGAAAAGTGTTGGATATTATCAGGCCATTGTCTAATAGCCAAAAGATATAACAATGAAAGTAAAACCAAAGGTCCTTGCTAGTGCCCCCTTGTGTTTGAAACCGTTTTCCAACTGTACCAGCCACCAGCCTCCCACATACCAGCTCGGTGGATACCACCAACTATGCCTACTTTACCAACCAATTTTTACACCAAATATCACCTGAATAATTGACTCTCTAATGTGCTCACATTTATACAACCAGAATGTCACCCTTACCAATCCAGATTTTTTCTTGGCCACTGCCACATGAAATGAATAAAACAAAGATTTAAATTTGAAAATTTTTAAACCTTTGATAATATAATCATGCATATGTACTCAATATTTGGTGCGGGCCCCTTTTGCATCAATGACATCAATGTCTCAATGCAATGTGACATGGATGCTATCAGCCTGTGGCACTGTTGTTATGGAAGACTGGGATGCTTCAATAGTGGCCTTCAGCTCTTCTGCATTGTTCTCTCTCATGTCTCAGAGATTTTCTATGGGGTTCAGGTCAGGCGCGTTTGCTGGCCAATCAAGCACAGTAATGCCATGGTCCTTGAACCAGGTTTAGGTACTTTTGGCAGTGTGGGCAGGTGCCAAGTCCTGCTAGAAAATGAAGTTAGCATTTTCTAGCCTGTCTGTGGAAGGAAGCAAGAAGTGCTCCAAAATTTCCTGGTATATATAGTGACTCTGGACTTAATGAAGCACAGTGGACCAACACCAGCAGATAAAAGGGGTTCTGTATGCTCTGAAAAAGGGGGATCATGGACAGCATGGGGTCCCCCCAGAGCATACCAGGTCTAGTAGCCTCTGGAAAAGGAACCACAAACAGCTTTGTGAGTATCCGCACCCAACTGAATGAGTACAGGGGTCCCAGTGACAGTGGAAACTGTTGAGCACAAATCAATCAGCAGGCATCATTGAAGCTTCATTCAGTTGGCTCTGGGGATGACCCACTCTGTTCGTGATTACATGCTCTAAAGTTTTCATGCCAATTAATGATTTATTAATAGTATGCTTGATTTTTGATTAACCTCCCTAGCATTCTAGGCAAACCCCATGCAAACCTGACATACCACTGGAAAGCTGTGGCGATTCTCTATATCGCTGCAGCATTTACAGGTTTCCACACCCGCCTGATGATGTCACAATGACGCGGAAGGGGCGTGGGGGGGGTGATGCACCATAGACCTCCATGTTAATGGAGGTGCGCCAGTCTCCCAGCCCATGTTACTGGTATCATTGATTAGACAGAGGCAGGAAGGGAGGGTGGGAATTTCACCCATATGGGCAGTATGGGAAGAACGCTAGGGAGGTTAAAGATTGGTACTATTTGTGCCCAACAAAGGGTAAAACATGTTGGACATAACATCACTGTTAAAGTATACCTAAATTTACCACATTTATGAATTCTATGGTCAAATGTGTGTGAAATGTATAGTGCTTTTTTAATTGTATTTATTTGATGTATGATGTTATCTATTTACTAATGGTTCTCTGTTTGTAATAAAAAACAGATCATTTATTTTTTTTAAATCCCTTTCTGTTAAAAATTTGTGCTTTTAAATCCCCACCCCATTAGTTGTCTATGGGGAACATTTCGTGTGTTTGGTTTCCTTTAGGTTTGTAACATGCATGCAGACACCACCATTGTCCCAAGGGAAGAGACATTTTAAAGCAAAGTGGTTATATATAACCACATGTAAATATAATATTTGACTTTTTTTAGTTATTCAAAAGGGCACACCATTAAAATAGTTATTTTTTGACAATATCTGTTTCATTCATTTTCATTTTACCACATCAACAATACAAAGACAAACCCAAAAAAACCCAAAAAAACAAAACAAAGTTACAGTTACTTATAGCTAAGGCATCCCTAATAAACCTTATACTATTCCATTAATTCTATACATATTATGTATTCTTTTGGATGTGGGTGTCCCATTTCTTCCGTACCTTTTCAAATTGTAAAATGGCATCATTCATTCTATTCTTAATGAGTCACCAGTAGAACATAAGGGTTCTTCATGTGGGGTCATCAAACTTTCCTTTTTTATTGCAATTGAAAATTAACCTTTGTAATTTAAATGTATTGATTAATAATTCCCCATATTTTTTATACAGTGAACAGTTTTAAAATAACATTTTTTTTTTGTTTATGTTTCTTTTGTATTGTAACCTATTGAAAGCCTTCAGGTTTTCCTGTCACTATAATTTGTTTTCACAGGTTAGCTATCCCCAACAGAATTTGCTTTTTAGTTTCTGGATGATCAGATCTTTGTAAAATCTTTTACTGAACAACATATTCATCCACTTTGTAGCGCATGTCCAGGATCTTTCTCCTAGCTAGAGAGGCATGGCACCGGCTCACATCAGTCAGCAAATAATAGCTGGAAAGGGGATGGTATTCTCATCTCATAGGAAATCTGGCATCAGTCTCATGAGGGCTTTTGCTACAGATTTTAGCAAATAAACTATTTTACTTTTCTTTCAAAAAAGTTTCAGATTTATAACATATATTATATAGATCGTCAGACAGACGTATAGACAAATATTTTTACAGACATTTCTCATATTGGGACTGGTTTATTAGTAAAATCAATAATTTATTGTATACAAATAGAGGTGTTGCTAATAATGAACTAAGTTTCAATAACCACTGCAGCCCATACAACTAATCACACCTAAAGGCTGAAAAAAAATGTTTTACTTGCCTCAGAACTCCCGGCTGTACCAGGTACCGCCTGCTGGTGGCACTGTGCGTGGGCTGGGTTGAGGAAACCTGCCTTACCCACACATGCTTGCTGAGCATTTTACCTGGATATCTGATATGTACCCTGTACCTGATCCTCACTATGAACTCTGGACAATCTGAACTCTGAATCTAAAGGTGGCCATAAACAGGTCGATTTCCCACACAATTCCTGGCTGATCGATCACCAGGCGCGTGCACGCCGATCGATCGGTGAGGAATCAAGTGCAGCCCACCTTGACCGATCGACCCCGCCCGATCGACATGGCCCCCAAATCGGATCGGCCAGAGAACCAACCTGTTGGTGTTTTCTGATTGATTGAGCACACATCAAAGGGCGTTGACATTTGTGAATCGATCAACTGGTAACAGAATCGTCCAATAGTCGGTGGCCTAAGGTGGTAGGCACAGACTTGTATGGTCGATCGATCAACGCCCGTGGCTTCACCGGAATCGATCGGATGGTTGATCGATCGCTCAGGAATCGACACGTGTATGGCTAGCTTAAAGATTACCTTGTTATTTCATCTAAACCTGAATCCTGGACATCTGACCTCCTGTTTGTTTGCTGTTCTATTTGCCATAGTAAGTTCACAATAAACTTATTTGTTCACCATATCCCTGTTTGGTTGTCAGTGTGTGCTACCAGTCCTGGTTGTCCCCTCTCTGGATCCTGACAGACTGCTTAGCCCAAACGGACCAGTGCAGCACAGACTGATTTCCCCTGCTGGACCTTTTTTGTTTCTTCTTGAACTTTTTGTTTGGTGGACCCTCCTTCACTAGGCACCTCCTTGATGTTAAAGGCAGATGAGTTCTGGTGTTGCCAGACCCTGAGTTTGAACCCCAGATCCTACCCCCTGGACTACATCTCCTCTGTGTATGCCAGGATGAATCAGGGCTTGTTTACCTCCAGTGAGGTTCAGACTCTGTTGAAGATTGTAACCAGCCTCTTGCATGCCATGTTTGCTCCAGAGGTCGTCCTGCTCCCCTTGTCTAAATCAGAGGCTGTCCTGCACCCTGTGTCTGCACCAGAGGCCATCCTGAACCCAGTGTCTACTCCAGAGGCCGTCCTGCACCTCATGTATGTTCCAGAGGCCGCCCGGCACCCCGTGTCTGCTTCAGAGGCCATTCTGCACCCTGTCTCTGTTCCAGGGGTCCTGTCTGCTCCACAGATCCTGTCTGTTCTAGAGGTCCTGTACCCCAAGCCCGTTGCAGAGGTCTTGCACCCCAAGCCCACTCCGGTAATCCTGCACCCAGAGTCCACTCCAGAGGTGATCCTTCACCCCAAGTCTGCTCCAGAGGCACTCCTGCACCCCGAGCTCCAGATGAGATCATGCATCCTCAAGTCCGCTCCAGAGGTGGTCATGCACCCGAGTCAACTCCAGAGGTGATCCTGCACCCAAAATCTGCTCCAGAAGTGATCCTGCACCCCAAGTCCGCTCCGGCGGTGATCCTGCACTCCTGTTTGATCATGCTTATTTGCTGTTCTATTTATCATAGTAAGTTCACTACTTACTATGTAGGTTGTCAGTGTGTGCTGACAGTCCTAGTCGCCCCCTCTCTGGATCCTGACAGTAATAAAAGCAGTAGTGTCTCCTCAAACATAATAGTAAATAAAAAGGCATGGCATCATTTTTTTAAGTAAAGAAAGATAAATGTTAAACATTACCTACAGTTTTATAATCGGTGTTTATTTTCAACATTAAAACTAATTCAGTGTCACGCTGATCTAATCGAATTCTATATTCCCATCAGGAAAAATGCTAAATATTTCATTGTAAAATCATAATGTGACACTCCTTTATGATTACACTATTCCCATGGCTATCTGTGCTGTCAAAAAACCCTGATATGTAAATTTAAATGTACGAAGTTTAAGAATGTAATGAACCATAAGAAATACACCAGAGCCCTATAAACCAGAAGGGCTCCATCTGTGAATGTGGTGCTGCCTGGGAAATGAGGATCTAAAATCACACATACTGCTGATCTACAACATGCAATAATAACAACTTAGGAAATAGGAAAGTGGGGAGACCATAGACAATCTTGTTATGCAGTGTAATTATAAAGTGATACGCATGTGTGCAAGTGTGCTGGCATCTGTGCATTGTATTGTGGTTCATGATTTCAGTGCTAGAGATGAAAATTACTGAGCCATTAGCTGGCCTAACATGATCTGGTCATCGGTTAAAGAGACATCTGTTGAACTGTTATGGCACTGTATTTTTTTAATAAAAGAGCAACCAATACAGAAATTGTAAACAGAACATTCTTGTCAAACTATTGGATTGGTTTTGTGTGAATATTTACTAAGGATGAGCAAAAAGTATCTGCACATGAATCAGGGGCCTTATTTTCAACAACTGGATATTAAAAAATAAGAGTTTTCTGTAAATGTTGTTAACTCCTGTATCTGTGTAACATTGCCTAAGCTATTAATTGTGATATCTCAGAGTGCAGATTTTTTTCTATTTAGTTCATTCAATTACATATTGCAGATGTCACTCATGCCTAATACATTGTATTCTTGCCATTGTAAATAACTTTTCTGGAATGCCAATGATGTCTGAAAAGCATAACATATGAGCACCATATACTATTACAGCCAGATGACAAGAGGTTATACGGTGAAGAAAATCATGATTTTTCACTTTAACTTGGAGTAACAATAGGGCTGAAAAGATGGGACTAGTGGCCTAAACAGAGAAAACAATGGATGGTAATGAGCTGAGCCCTAAAACCCGGGCCAGGTATAATTCAGTGGTGAATAGCCACTACCCCCATGTCCAACACAGGAGCTCACACTGTCTCTGGTACCCTGTAGAAATGGTCAAATTTTGCTGAATTTTCATTGAGAGATGAAATTTAAATTCAAAATTTCTACCTAAAAACATAATAAATTCATGTTTGTATATAAAAATTACACAAATGATTACTGTATTTTGAACACTTTTTGAACATAGGAAAATGTGTTCAAAAGCTGGGGGTCTTCTTAAATGCTGGGTAATACCGTCGGGAGGGGGGGAGGGCAGGGGGCTCTCCCGTCCCGGGCCAACCATCTAGCGTAGCCTGGTGGTCTGCTCCCCCGATCCATGCTCCCCGCACTGCTCACTGGCCGACAGGAGCCAGGGGGAGAGACCTGCAGAATCCCCCTTGGGCCCCTCCTTCTCCTTACTGATCCTGATGTAGCTGGCTGCTACTGACAGCAAGTATGCTCACTAGTACACACTCCGGGGGCGTGTGTACTACAGGTCCCAGGCCAGGGCCGAGCTTACAGCAGGAGACATTGTTCTTTATTTGATTAAATGAATCTATGTACCTTTTTATTTTAAAAGCATTTTTTTTATTGAATTAACATTATTTTAATTACCTTCAGGAATGAGTAAAAGTTAAGGTAGACCTCTATACTCATTCCATAGGATAGGGGATTATTTTTTATATTTATTAACCTCCCTAGTGCACCTAGTGTAACTTCCCAAAATATGTCCGTACAAGGGTCTTGTAGACATCCTGAATATAATAATGTTTAAAACACAAAATTATGTATAAGTATGAATAATAAAATCTCTAAAAAACTTCTTTTGTATGAAATGTTTTTTGAATTTTATTCAATTGGAAATGTATTTTGTGTTTTTTTTATTTAAATTGTATTGCATACAGTTATCACCAGTACAATTGCCTTTGTCACCCTCTCTCCCCTGGTGTGATGTGGTTACATTCCTCATCATGTGTTTTTATATTTCTGGGTGTACAGAAGTTGTATCATGGTCTTCAATTATTAGTGATTTTAATCACTAGTTGTTCAGTTGGTTGTGAACAATTGATATCTTATTTTCACAAAAACAAACACAGACGATGACAAATGAAGATGTACAATGGTATTTACATTAGTACACCTTGACCAGGGGTCAGCAACCTGTGTCTTCGGAGTCACATGCAACTCTTTGGCCTTATCCTCCCTTCCAGCATGTGGGCTGGGAGTGATGGAGGGATGAGAACAAGGAGCCTCAGCTGAGATCCAGTGACCGGGGGGTGGGCGGCAAGGAATACGAAAGGAAAGAGAGCAAAGAGACACAGGGGAGATCCCAGTTACTCTCTCTTCCTCTGTAGCTTCTTGCTTTTGGTACAACCAGCGCCGATCAGTGGCCATTTAGCCAGAAAAGGTTGGCAACTGATGACCTAGACTCAGACAAGGAGTGTGTCATTGGAAATCAGATCCCCAAGGTTTGTTTACATTAGCAGATTTAGCAATGATAACAGACTTCAAGGCAAATCGGGCTAAAATTTTAATTCCTATCACAAGGCGGTAGGAATTGGATGATAGGTGCATGATAGGTAGTGATGGACCGAACTATTCGCGGCGAACATTACATGTTCGCGTTCGCCACGTGTTAGCGAACATACGGCGGGCACAATACAGCCAATCAGCACCCACCACCTCACGGACCATCCCACCCCCTATAGCACA
>CM070034.1:34570605-34582224 GCA_036250615.1 Ptychadena robeensis | reverse complement strand
AGTAGCAGCTGCAGCGCTGGACGAGGTGCTGCCGTCCCGCACGCTAGGGCGGTTAAACTTTCCATCTCCCACAAAACCACAGCTGCAATGTCAGTGCAATGACTGCAGCACAGACTTTGGCTTACCACTCAGCAAGGAATAATATATTGTGGCAGCCAAGTCCTGCCACAATACTGTATATCTGCAGAGTGAGTCTTGCAGATTATCGCTACTGACAGGATGCAACACTAAGGTCTTCACACCAATTCTCCATATGCTATAAATAGAGGAATGGTTAGGACTTCTGGGGTAAAATAAGGCTGCACAGCTGGGAGAACTGTAAGTCCCAGCATACCTTTATCAAAATTATGGCAGTGAATGGTTAATTCTTTACAATAATAAAAAGTTTGGGCACCATTGACTTAGACAACTTAAAAACTTATGTCTCATAAACAGTATTCATACGATAATAGATATATATATATATAAATATAACAATGTTGTATTACTTACAATTGTACAATAGTAGAGTGTTGTACCGTGTTAGACATCCATAAATATAGAACTCCAAACTCTCTATAGTATTGTTTAAAAAATGATGTTAGACAGGAAATTTGAAACCATAAAGGACATTCGTTTGTTGAAATGCAAAGGAGAGGCAGAAGAAACATCAAAAGTTAATGGAATGGACATGTTGTTGGCATCAACAAAGACATGGAAGGCATTTCCTTGAAACTGGCACATAATCGAATATATAATAATAATATACACATGGGTATATTTTAGGATATACCCATTTATATATGAACAATAATGATGCCCGACGGACAGTTCGGGGCGAACATTGTATGTTCACTTTTCTTCTTGCCGGTGAACAGTACGGGTGTTCGACCCACCCCCTTTGCTGGCAAGAAGAAGTCTATAATTCTTCCTCCAGCCAGAACTTCCCGTGCCTGTTCCAGCCTGAGGAAGAATTTTTTTCACTAGAGACCAGGTAGAGACGTCAAATCTCTAGTGCATGATCGGGCACAGACAGGAAGGGACATAATTTCTGGTTTAGGAACAAAGAAGTGTGTGTTCCATATACCGCAAGTGACGTCGCTCCAATTCGAATTTGAATTTCCCCGCTTACAGGTGGATGTCCGCAGGATAATCGGCCATCACTAATGAACACGAAAAAGGAATTGGTGTCTTTTTTGCCTAAATATTGTATATGTTGTATTTGTTGCATTTCATTGTGTTTTAAGATTACCCACACTGGTTCATGTGTAGAATATCAGTGCATTTGTTTAGGTAAGATGTAAGTGTGATGTTTTTTTCTTTTGCAACTGATTTAATGTATCATATTTACATATATATCATCATTGAATTTCATTTAACATTTGTACGAAGTACATCTCCCATTCTTATGTTGTTTTTGAGAAATCGTCATATGCCTCCTTGTGATTGTTTGAAACTTAAATGTATTCCATTGGGCAATTCTTTAAAATCTATACTCTGCATGTTATATGACAATTTGATACATCACCGACTACCCAGCAATAAAAAACTTTATATCTGGGAGACCATAAAGTATCACTGATCACCATATTACTAATTACCAACATTAAAAAAAAACTTTATTGGGAAGCTGTGGACTACCGTCATCATTAGAATGGTGAAAAGATGTCAATGAAGACCAATGTTGTTATCAAGTATAAGCCTCTGGTAACGTAGGAGTCCTTCTCATAACAAGAATTGGTGATAAGATAAAAGCTTCAACTTCAAGTTTGTCATCTCAAGGATCTGTGGAAAATCATTGCTTTGGAATGACATTTAAAATATAACTATGATCTCTGGCTTGATGTAGCTTCATGTGATGCTGTGGCAAGGGTGCTCCACTGTTTGCCACTATAATTTAGGCTGTACCATCTTAAATTACATTGGTATAAAACAGTGTTGTTGCGGGGGTGGATGAGAATATCTAAGTTTGACTAATGCAGATTGGAGGGGGCATTGCTTATCATTGATTCATGGATTTCTAGAGCTAGTCGGCCACATTATCATGTGTTTTTAAATGTTACAAAACCTTGTAACTTTTTGATCTGTGCAGCTTTACAGAAATAACTGGACCAACTAGATGTTTCTGTCTTAACAAACCTGGGTCTGTACAGCCTTTCTTCCAATCCAGGCCCATGTAACGTAAGTTTAGTTGGTGAGCACATAAGGCAGACAGTCTTTTTGGCATAATGTCCTCGTACAAGGATATCAATCCAACTCATCCTAATACTAATTGGGTATAAAGTACAATCTTATTCCATAGTTTGTGTTTTTACTACCTTTCTGACACAAACCTCCAGAACATGGCAATTAAAAAAATGTACCGTATTTTTCGAACCATAAGACACACTTTTTCACCTCCAAAATTGGGGGCAAAAAGTGCCTGCATCTTATGGTCCGAATGCGCGACCCCCGCGGCCACTCGGTCGCTGGAGGTCGCACCTTGGCTTCCTGCCAGCTCTCCCAGCACGGAGATTAGCCAGGGAGCTGTTAGATGTGAGATGCCGGCAATGCCGGCTCTCCCATCTGTACTGTGTATTTACCTATGCCAGCAGAGCTCAGAGCCCTGAACTGGCATAGGCAATGAAGAGAGAGATGAACTGGCATCTTTATCTTTCTCTTCTGTCCCTGGGAATTGCAATCACTTTGCAGCCCCCGCGGACACAGTTACAGCAGTAACAGCTGATTACAGCAGTGTACTGCTGCTAGTGACACCTGCTGGCTGAATTGAATATTGCATTCATTGAATTCATTGCATTAACACAATTGATATGAAAACTTATTAAATCTTTTTTTTTCTGGTTTTCCTGCCCTAAAAACTGGGTGCATCTTATGGTCCGATGCGTCTTATAGTCCGAAAAATATGGTATATGCATAAAATATTAGTAATTTATTTAAAAGTTAAAATATAGATGTTCTTAATGAATGTTAATCATTCATACAAATGACTAATGTCCACAAATAGAATTAAGTTTTGACTTTTTGCCTTAACACGACCAGGCTGTTAAAACTCCCTTATATTCACCTACATCAATCATTTGCTGTCCTCTTTTTCTACCTTATATAACCCATAGGTGCAGTAAAATGTTAAAAAATTTACAAAAGAAATGTTTTTCATGGAAGTTGTAAATACAATATAATAACTATACCTGATTTTTGACTCACTGAAGGCCCCCATACACCTTACAATCTTTCCATACAATTTCTGTACAATTCAATTTTGTTCTACCAAAACCATGTAATATGAGGAGCTTTCTAATCCTTTCAATCACTATGTATTTTTATCAGACACACCACTATACTACACAGTTGTTGGTAGATCAATTGGAGATTGTATGGATTGATCTTAAGGTGTATGGGGGGCTTAAGACATCTTTAATGTCCTGATTACCACTTACAACTTCGAGACATACACAAAGTAACAAGAAGACATAATGTATAATTATAAAGTTCATTTTCCATTGACTTAAATATTTCCTGACCCCATTCACAAAAATGAGCCAGCCATGCGGGAAGATAGTGGACACATAACTGTTAGAATCATTTGGGTTTTGAAGTTCAAAGCTTTCATTTTCAAATAAGATCAAGGACATGCCCTATCTATTTTTGAGCTGTCACAGTTTGAAATGCAAGCTGCGGTGGAAATCAAAGAAAATAATTGGTACAGTGTTCTTAGAGAATTTCTAATTTGCCTGGGATTTAGTGATCTAGTTGATATCTCAGTCGCATTTAGAAAATTAAATTAGCTTTATTCATGACAATAGATTTATATTAGGTCCACAAGATGTTATATTCAATTTCAAAAAGATAAACTAATCTAGAGACATGTCACATACAATATTTGTGTCCTTCGATTAAGACTAGACACAAATGTTTTCTTAAATACACAAAATGATAGCAGTTGCCTAAAAACATACTGTGTGATATTCCAAAATGTCCACTTTTCTACCAGGTATTTTCTTCCAACTCCAATATCTAGCATCTAGGGTTGGGTGAGGATGCTTAGTTAAGTGAAGAGACATCATAATACTTCAGCATTCCAAAATTATTCTGTTCTTCTAACATTGTGGAGCCAGTTTTTTGCTCCAGAAAATGATGTACAGCCAATCAAAGCTCAAAATTTTTTCCGGACCTCCCACCTTCAATCTACACTGACGCCATCCCCTTAACACGAAGATTTATTGGCACCGCCTCTATAGCGTCACATTAAATGATCTCCAGGTGGCTTGATTTTTATTCGTTCACAACAGGCATTTGCAGGGTTTTTTCATTGAAGTCAATGAGGGCAGTAAATGTCTGAACAAGGATCTAAACACAACATGAGGTGTTCAAAAAAACAAAGAGAAACCACACTGCTTGATAAATAACAACGCATTTTTTTTATTGCTGTCTAAGACCTCAATGATTTCATAAACGAATAGGCAAGATTTTAAACATGCAAAAATCACCAGGACAAGTGTAAATTGGGCCTTAAAGTAAATCTATAGTTAACCACTGCTGATCTACTGACTGCTCTTTTTGCCTTTAACCTCCTGAGCATTCTTTTTTTTAAAAGCTCATCACGGGTAATTGCGGTGGATTACAATGTAATTGATGGTGGTTCTAGGCTCTTACTCTCCCTACACATTTCACACGCCATCAATGGTACCAAGCAGCTGCTGAAATAAGCTGAGGCAGCCTCCATAACTTCACAACACTGGAGAGGTAGACCCAGAAGAGATTGGTGGGTCTGCCATCTCTGCAGGCTCGCCAGGGATAGGTGATTATCCCCAATATTTATAATAATAATAATAATTGGGGTAAGTGTGTGTGGTCAGCAAGCTGGCAGGGCTCCTTGTGTCCCTGTTTTTATGTGTGTTTTACACCTCCACTGTGGGAGCAAACCACCAGGCAACTTTTCCAGCCACCAGTTTAGAAACTCCTGGACATTTTATTACCCACTTAGACCCCCTCCCCCTATATATTAACTATTTGTTTATGTTTATTTTATCTGATAAGATTTGCCTGGTTCTATACACAACCAAATGGTCTTCCGGGCCACTAGCATCACTTCAATTTCATAAACCTTTCTTGCCTTTATTTGGTAGTCTGTATAGTTGAAATGCAGTTTTAAATATAAGGCAGATACCACTCTGAATCAAACAGCACATTCTAGCTTTTCTCTTTACAAAAATAATTACATGGCACAAGGGCTATTGGTTGATTCAGATATGTATACATATGACCTCGTACACCTCAATATTAGTAAAAATAGGATGATGATCACTATCTCAACATATTTCCATCAGAACACAAAACATAATTTTATCAAATCTACAAGTTGTATAAGCCACCTAAAAAGATAATTTCCACAAGTGCCCAATCTTTGTGTGCCAGCTTTGTATAAAGAGATTATAAGCATTAACCTCCAGTCCCTTCTGAGCAGTAATCATAATGTTTACAGATTTGCATGGATAATTTTGAAACCTCTAATACTAATTCCCCACTTGGTGCTGAATAGATGGATTCCTATTATGTTAGTATAAGTACTGCGTTCAGGTAGCGGTAATGTACTTGTTATCCCACTGTTTAAGTAGCCACTTTGCATATAAATTAAAATGAGCAGAGACACATAAATACATATAAGGGTTTCTCATACTGAATTCTAAATTTTCTCTGAAACATGATTTTCAGAATTTCAAATGTTTATGGGAACTGATTAATACAATGCATTAAACATGAATATGGAAGGCAAACAAGGATGTTTCAGATCATTACACAACAGGTAGCCTTCACTGTTCATTAATGTTTCATAGCCTTTTATTAGCTGTAAATGTTAGTAAAGTAGGAATTTTAAAACAGTAACTTTTTTCTGGTATTGAACATAGGGGATGGATTGTACTGCAATCAGTGCTCTGTACTTTTTTTCTTTTAGTGCCTGTAGAAAAGAAACATGCAAGAGGAAAGCAGATGGCGATAAATAATGATGTCACAGGATATAGCCTTCCCCTGCAAAAAACATTCTGTGTAGAAGAAATGTTTGTTTGTCCTAACATAACATGATCAAAAAAGGAAGTAAGAGGAATTCCCTTTTGGTGGTGTAAAAGTGAAACTTAAAGCCGATTCCCATGCTCACAGTTGCAAAAATGTGCCCTGTTGTAATCCTCTTCAAACTAGTGTTTATTGCTGTAATCCGCTCCACATCAGGGTTTGCTGATAAAATACTCTTCGTATTGGGTCCCACAATGATTCTTCTTTTTTGTCCCAACTACAAAAAAGGCACTTAGGTGCTGTACAAGTGAAAATAAGAGCCAGTTCCCATGCTCACTGTGCATGCAAATGTCTGGTGTCTCTGGCATCTATCATCTGCATAAAATACCTTGAGTGGCCCCAGACCAGTACAGTTCCCAATGATTGTTCTCACTGAAGTAACAAAACACTGTTAAAAAATTGAAAGAACACAACATTCTAATCTTTCCCTACTTCATAAAAAAAATAATGGCTTTAGGTACACTTTAATGTATAGGTAACGCAGCATTAGCACATACGTTTTGTTATAATGACAAATAAGAACAAGGACAGAGGGCACAACCTAGTACAACAAATGGTTTAAAAAAATGTGGAATACAATAAGATAAAACAAATTGAAACAAAATGAGACAAAACAACAGACAAGATACTCACATTGAGAGAAGTTTACAAGGCTGGCTCTCTCAGGGCCATGTGCTTTCCAGGAGGACCTCACTTCCTGGTTGGGGATGAGATCACTTCCTGCTTACAGATACTGGGGGGCTCAATAGGAACAATGGGACGCGTTTCGAGCAGAGCTCTTTTTCAACCATAGGGGAAGGGGTGCAGAGAGTCTCTGGATTTATACACACACAAATAGAGGAGTGCCCTCCCCTTCATTAGCATGCTGCAGGTGAGGGGGGGGGGAGGGACAGGGGAGGCCAGGTCAACTCAGTGGAGTATTGAGCAATAGCTTGAACAGGGATACAAACAAACAAACGAATGGATAATTAAATGGTACACCTGTATGTGGAGACAAAGTAAAGCATGAATACAAGTTAAGAGTACAATGGACGATGATAATGAACAAATGGGAGAGAGAAAACAAAAAAACAAAAACCAAACACACAGATGCATGGATATATATGCCAACATGCACACATATATAAAAAAACAAACATGAATGTACAAACCTTCACAAACATGGGGCAGAGACAAATGGATCAAGGGGGTGAACACCTTAGCAGACACAAATTGGTGATGGATGGAGAGAAAGTGGTGGGGCTGGTTATTTTATGATAGTATTGATGTCCAATTCTTCATTCAAGCCATGGGGGGTTAGTGTGTTGAGGGCATATATCCAATATGTTTCTTGGGAGCACAGCTTATTAAATCTTTCATTAGGGGGTAGACTGGCATCAATGGACTCAATGATGAAAGCCTTGAGGCCTTCGGCCTACTGGGGGCCACACTCCGCCATTTTGAGAGCTGAACACCTACACACAACTTAAACATCCATCCCTCATACTGACTCCCTTTTACTCTGTGATCCTTGCTCAGGCCCCATATACCAACTGAGGGCCTTTCTGGCCACTGTTATCACTATAGCTGTGTAATCACTGCTGAAGGTTGTGCGCAACTACCCATCATCTTTCTTGTTTTGTTATAATGCCCTGCTGTATGCATTTTTCATGCTTTGTTCAAAATTGCGAATGCAGATGTGTAATAGAGATGGTCGAATTTTTCGACTATCTTACTTTGTGAGCTAATTGCAAAGCCTCTGAAAATTATATCATTTCCAAAATTGCTGGAGATGTAGAAAAGGGTATGTCCAGCGCAGGGAATCAGCAGTGGACACATGGCCTAAGAGGACTGGTCTTCTTTCTGTGGGACTTTTCCAAATCACAAACATTAGTGGAGTACCCCCACTGTACAACTGTATGTCATACCATGTGCAAAGTAAAAGCTTTTGTGTACAAGAAATTTCGTTGTACACGATTACTGTCAAAACACAATCTGGAACAGGAGGGATGATAAAGAAAATTGGTTTCTGGAGACCAACAGAATGGGGAGTTCTGCATCTCTCTAAAAGGCAAGAATTGCAACATGTAGAATTAACTCCTGTGAAATGTTGACAATGTTTTCTTAGGGTTGATTTATTAAGGGATTATAGAATGCTATGTTAGCCTTCTAAATAATGTGTGCTTTCTTATCATCCAATACAGTTCAAAAAATGTAATCATGTTTACTATCCTTGTTCCTAATTGGCTAATTAAAATATACCTTCACCGTACTCACAAGGCTAAGTGGTCATTCAGTTTGTTAAGTGAATATTCTCTAGACCTTTAGTAAACCAATTACTACTTTCAACAGCCTTCAGCTTACATACTAAATTAAACAGATCTGTGGCTCTCTGTTGGGGTTTACTGCTCACAATTTCTATATTGGAAAGACCAAGAAGTAAATGTATACTTTCTTAGATTAAGACTCTACAGAACATATAATATATACAGTGCTGCTTGAAAGTATGTGAACCCCTCAAGTGGTTCTGTGTTTTAAAACCATGATTTTCCATTCTATCATCACCAGTGTTTATTCACTGAAATGTCATAATAGATGTTCATCAATTGCATGTACTTGTTTAGTAGGTTTTGTTTACGTAGCCAAAACTCATGAAACATGGCTTGTGTATTGCAAAGTAAGAGTGAACCCCAGCTGCATGATAATTGACCAGGTAAAAGACGCGAGGTGACACACGACATTTGGGTGCTTAATCATCACTTAAGCGAGGAACCAATGACATGAGAGACATCTTGAGGAAAATGGGTTTTTGGCTTGCACTAATTAAAAGAGAGAGGAAACCCACTGAACGACTGGGGTCCCCGACAAATCAACAATCCAAGATCACGGAGGATATCCAGGACATGAAGAAGAGGGTAGTGATCAGCCCATCATCTGGGAAGGCTATAAACCATCTCCAAAAGATTCCACTCCATCCATCTACGTAACGAAGATAATTTACAAATGGAGGGCCTTCAACATGACCATCAATTTTGTGCCTATAAGTGGACGGCATCAAAAATATCGACCCGACGCAACCAGAACAATAATACCCAGGGTAGGATGGCCATCCACACATCAACCTCTATAGAGTTGGCATGCCCTCTCTGGCAGCATGCTTGACAATGGTGCATGCGTTCTACAATCAGACTAAAATTGAATAGCCAGACTTTCAGGGTAGGGTTTGCTAGAAGTGAATCCGTCTGCTCCATCACAAAAGCACAAAAACGCTGCCCGTTTCAACTTTGCCAAAGAGCACTTGGACAACCGAGGCCTTCTGAAAGCTCCATTCTCGTGACATATCAGTCGTGGCAATAGATTATTTGGTCACAATCAAACCGACAATGTTGGAGAAAATCAACCACGGCATCTAAAGAAAAAACCTCCTCCCAACCGTGAAGTATGCTGGAAATGTAAAGTCTGGGGCTGCTGTTTCCTGCTGCTTGGGGTGGCCTGGACTACTCCATATTGTCCAAGGACTCATGAATTCTTCGGGTTAGCAACAGATTCTCTACCAGAATCTCCTGCATCCGTCGGATTTGAAAGCTGGACGAAGATGGATTATGCAACAAACAATAGACCCAAAGCATTCGCAGCAAAGTACAAAGGAATGGCTTGCAGAGAAGAGGATGCACACTCTGGATTTGGCCCAGTCAAAGTCCGTCTTAACCCATTGGAAATGTTGTGGGAGGCCTGAAAAAGTTGGTACATTCCAGATGTCCGCCGTCCAACGTCTCTCAACTTGGCTGAGTTTTCTGCAAGGCTTAGTGGTGGCAAAATCCCCATAATCGATGTGAGAGTAGTGGTGTACTGAGTAAAGGGAAAAACGGTTTATTTTGGAGTAATGTGCATTTGGCAAGGAGGAGCCACAAGCTACTAATACAGGGTTTCCCATACTTTGCACATCTACGATTTTCATTTTGTGTTGTGGACATAAACCCTCCTTTGTTTCCTTAAATAATGACACAATACAAATATCCGACTTTTTGGTGGGAACTAAGGTGTCGCCTATTTGGAAAGTCGAAACTATCGATGCTTTACAAATTGGGATTTAGATTGTTGTCTATAAGGTTCTTTAAATGTTTTTTTTTGGCACAAACAGTGACCATGTCTGGAGGGTTCACATACTTTCAAGCAGCACTGTATGAAGGTTCACACAGATGTTTTCCCAGTGCTATAATTAATGCCTTTTCTCCTTTTGCTGTATACGGAATGTCATCTGTATTTTTTTGGCTTCTGACTGGCAATTTTCTAGGCAATTTTGGCATAGAAACCCGCCTTAATGCAGAATGCCATTGCACATGAAGTTGCATATGCAAAGGGGAGTGTAATATTAAAATGTTATTGTATTGTTTTTAAATTATATTGGTTCTAATTCAGAAGTAGATCCCTTTTAAGCATTGGCCCTGGCAATAGGGGTCAATTAACAAGCATGGACTCTTCCAGGTCACAGCATTCTAAATACCCCTGACTAAGTCTGACACTCCACCACCACAGCCACAATGGGTGTGTGCCATGAAGACTTATCCTCTTGGAGATACCAATTCTTTGATTTGGGGAGCATAGCCTTAGCAGAATGAAGTAAATATTTTTAGGGTAACCTGCAGTAAAGAAATAAACATAAGCAATGCATGAGTAAGAAAACTCTCAAAGTACCATATTTTGTGGGATTTAAGACTCACAGCAATATAAAACACACCCCTATATACAGTGTGCTTTGTTCACACACAACTCTGTTCTGTGCATGGCCAACTTTGACCACTACGGGATCGCCATTAGATTGGATGTGCGGATCGTCCACAGTATCGGCCAGGAATTGATTGCACAAATCAATGTGTATGGGTACCTGTAACCATGATCATGGTGTTCTGTACAGAGCCAAACGTTATGTTATAAAGCTACAATAAGAGAGGTAAAATGATCTATTTGAACATTAACATCTTTGAGATAGCTACTCAAGTGCAATAATTTTAAATAGAACATCATTTTGTTATTTGTTCCCTGTTGTACACACACAATTCCTGTGGTAAAAACTTTTAGAAACATTGGCATGATTTTCTAGCCTGCACTAGAAATGCAACAGCTGTGATCAGGCTAGTTACTTTGGGCAATACAGAAAAGTATATTTATTATTCAGCTCCTCTCTGCAGCTTCCTTCAGGACTTTACTTGACAATCTGTAATCTGCCATGTTACAGAGAGAAACAGATTTATGTTTAATAGAAAGCTCTTGATGCATGGGATTATGGCTCAGGATTTTGAGATGAGCCATGTATATATAGGATCATAAATACAAGAGTCATGGCTTCATTTGCAGCTAGGTCACATATAAGGTGCATTCGTGTTTATTAAAAACTCATAGTACGGAGAAAGCACAAACTCTGTATTCCATGGATCTCTGCAGCTTATATGCATCTATTACTATGCCTAACCTGGTTTCTTTAGCTGCGTATTTAGTATAGGTTTTCTGTTACTTGTTGGCATGTTTACATGCTTTTTTGTAAGGAAATTGAACAGTTGTTTGGTGGCTATGGAAGACAGGGCAAAACAAGGA
>CM070034.1:34556068-34570505 GCA_036250615.1 Ptychadena robeensis | reverse complement strand
CCCTCAGAAACCCCTTGATATACATATATGGTGCCAGCATATACAAATCCTGTCTGTATGTTTACATGCTTGCAGATACCATCATCTCTACACTAGCATTTGCTCTGACCCAGGAAACAGTGGTTTCTCTATTTGAATTATGGAGGGAAAGCATTAGCATCAAACCAATTGCTTCACCAACAGTTGTCTATTTCATCTCTTAAATCAAAATCACTGGCAATCCATTCCTAAGACCAATAGTAGAGATAAGGTGGGTTTACACGTGTAGATTTTTTGTTCGATCAATGAAGATCGAACTATTTTTTTATTGAACAAAAATCTAGAATAGTCAATTTGTTCCTCGAACCTCAAACAAAAAATCGGAAAGGTCATCAAACTTGTTGGTAATTTTTATCTGTCGTAATTTCAAATGTATTTTCATTCGATATCGGGATGGACGAACAAAAAATCGAATGTTACATTCAATAAATTAATGAACGATGTTTGACATTGAACAACGACATTGAACAAAAATCAAATTGGCAGTTGATTGAAGAAAAAACCTACACTAGTAAACCCACCTTTAATGGTTTTAGATTTTCTTTTCACTTCACATTAGTTATAGAGCTTTGCATTTGACACTAGTCATTCAGTCATTCAATAGTTGAATTTATAATTCAAATCTCCTGAACATGGCATCATCAGTAGATGAACATAACGTATGTGCAGGGCCATTTCTAGCCATTTTGGTGCCCTAAGCAGATTTTCTTGGTGGTGCCCCCCCCCTCGCACCAGCATTTATACACTTAATTTTCCATTGGGGCATAGAAAACTTTAAAATAATTATCTAACTTAATATATTAAGACATGTACGCAGTGCCGGCCCGGCTATCACTGTCAGTGGCGCCGGGCGCTGCTCTTTTTTTTTTACATTTTTTTAACAGCTGTAATGGCGCCCCCTTTAATGTGGCTCCCTATGCAATTGCTTCAACCCCATATCAGTAAAAACGGCCCTGGGTATGGGCGTTTGCTGACTTTTCTGCAGTTCTGCATGTTCACAACAAACTGCATTGACTTAAATGGCAGGCAAAATTCTGAAATCTTCAGGGCATGTTTGTATCCACAATACATAAAAAAAAATGTTTCAAAAGGGTGCAAACAAGTGGACAGTGTCATGCTAGAGGGAAATCAATGGCTAAACATCACCCCAAAATTACATACTTTTTTTATTATGTTGTTTCATGTCAAATTCACATTTGCTTAAAATTAAGACTGTGGGGTCCCAGTATACCAGACCCCCTGCATTAATTATAGGAAAAGTTTGACCCTTCAGTTAGATGGTGCAGAACAGACAATTAGGTGTTTTTCCCTCCCAGGCTCCGCCCTATCCAATAGAAAAAAAGAATCGGGTCTGGTATGCCCTCGAAGGGGGGGGCAAGTGGTTTTGATATCCACCCAGCCCCACGGTTTCTGTGCATGCGTGATGTCCCCCATATTTGTAAACATGTCCCATGAGGGCACCGCACAATCGCAGATACCGGATATCAATCAATATTTGAAGCCCCCACTGGATATTCCTGAGAGGAGACTGGGTCAGGTGATGGCTGGGCTGTTGCAGTGGGAACCATCTTCCATGGATCGCTGGTTCTGATCAGGGACCCCCACAGGACGACCTTCAGAACCTTCCAATTTTTGGAGAAGGCCTCCTACAAGAGACGAGGGACTCACGGTTCCCCCACAGATGCAGGTAAGGTGTATGATGGCGCTTCTGGGTTCTGAGGCTGAGAGGGGGTACCCATGTTTGGCACCATTGTTGAATAGATTGGGGCTTATGTTGCATTCTAATCATGTATTATGGTGGATCATTCATGATTATAAATCTGAATGTAACATTATTATATTTTATATTGTGTACTTATTTTTCAATCTCAATACAGATCACAGGACCCTGAGGTACCACAGTCTGTGGAACACGCCCCGGTGCCTAACACATTCCCCCTGATGATGCCACGGTAGTAGGCACTTGGGCCTCTGACCTTCTTATATAGGGATACCAGGGTCGCATGTGATTGGTTTCAGGGTTTTGTATATACAAATATATGCCTACAATAATGATGTATTATGTCTTTATATGTAGGGTGTATGTACCTGTATAGCATATAATAAAACTTTGTTTTACTTTTCCTCTGTTGTTACATTTTGGGCCTATTCAAAGTCCCTAGGGCTTAGCCACCCCATTATTGGGATCCGGTCCACCACCAGATTCTTTTGGTTTGATTTAAATATTTGAAGTTTCGTTCAGTTGTCGAATCGGTGAGGGTCAAAGATTGTCCCTGGAGCTGCAGGAATGAGACCCTAATGCGTGGAACACTTGACCCTTTGGGGGAAGTGATGGATTACTTTGTTGGAGTATACAACCGTGTCAGTGATCCAAGCAGGCAAACAGACTACAAAGGGTTAAACTCTTACTCCCAATTCCCTGAACATTTCCTGGCAACACTGGTCAAGGACGCCCTGCAGCTTGGATTGTCATTTTTAACCAATACAATCCATGTCTGCGCTTCTTAGAACCCATTACAACTAATCTAATTACTACGCGAATATTACAACTGAACCAAATCTTTAAATATCTGAAGCTTTCGCCAAACGTTTGCTGGATTGCAAATTTCTAACAAAATGTTAAAAAGCAAACTTCTCTTATATGCCTCAAAGGCATGTTTATCTGCCACTCTTAACATCTTTACAAATACCATATTATGGATTTGTGAACAGCATTATATCCCTGAGTGTTTAATACATGCATACAATTTTAATTCCTCTGTCCAAAGCCAAGACTTTGTTAGGCCAATTGTATCCCATACTTGGTAAATGATTAAAGCTGGGCATAGACGTTTAGAATTTCCTGCGATTTGCAAAATCAATCGCACAATGAAACATATGATGCATATATGTCCTCAATTCCTGGACGATTCTATCCTGAAAGTCTCAATATGTCTTGCACGCACACATTTATGGGTTTGGAGTGGTGTTAGCTGAAGAACTGGCCAGTGACCAACATCACACAAACAAAGGTAATTTCCACAAGAAATGAAGGCACAGAAAAGCGAAGTGGTTTGTGGCAGTCAAAGATCAATCGCTTAAAACAATTGCATTAGACAACTTACAGCACTCGATTTATGTGCGATCAACTAAATTTATCAAACAGAACGGATCCATGTACGATCGATTTTACATGCGATTTAGGGCCAAATCCATCGATTGGGCACTTTGGACACAGTGGCGTAGGAATCACTATAGCAGCCAGAGCAGTGCTATGGGGCCCATATTCACTAGGGGGGCCACCATTCCTGGAAGGGCAGGGGTTGGAGTGACAGTTTAGGATGGGGGGAGGGGCATAAACATTTTTGCTATGGGGCCCAGTCATGTCTAGCTATGCCCCTGTTTGGAGACATCTATGCCCAGCTTAAGTCATAATAAAAGAATAACAAAAAAAGAATTTAAACGTCTATGGTATAAAATTACTTTCAATTCGTGTTGAGCGAGAATATTCGAAATTCCAATATATTCGACGAATATCCGTCATTCGAGAATTCGCAATATTTCGCGAATGTGCGTGCAGATATGTGCAATGGCGGATATTCGTCATATTATGCTTCAACAGTGTTTTACCAGCATACATCGCGCATATGTGTGCGCATTGCGAATGGATATGCGCAATACACACTTCGCTCGTACTGGCTAAGATCACAGAATGAGGAAGAGAAGCTGTAAAGCTGCATTGCGAATCTTTGCGAATCTTTGCGCAGGGCCATGGGCAATGTAAGGCAATAGAATACAGACAAATCAATTTTTTTCAATTTAGAATATTTCTTTGTATATTCGCGAAATTACGCAAATTCGAATATACCATATGCTGCTCAACACTACTTTCAATATGTCATTTGAAAGGAAATTCCTACTGCACTGCATGAAAATAAATGGCTGCACTATAGTACACATAGATACAGATCTAGCCTTAAGTAAGCCAAACAAATCTATTTCAGCCATGAACTTTTATTTAATAATGTCATGGCTTATATAATAGGTTTTTGGCAACAAAGTGATCAATAAAAAAGAATTTTCATTGATATATACAGGTTTTTGTTAATTTTTGGCATACAAGGGACACATTTACTTCCTAAATATCCCAAGCTAAATAGTTTTTTTAATGAAATTATAAATAACAAAGTTGATGGGGTTGTCTCAGTTGCGTACATATTAGGTACCTCATCCATAATATTATCAAAAAACACAAGTATGTTGAAGTGTCACTAAAGAACACATATGGAAGGTAAACTATTTGATTAATTGCCCTGTCTGCTGAGCCACCTGCTTATCTGGCTTTACACCATGTTCGATCCCTTGGACAAACTACCATGAAGTCTAGTTCTTGGTAAACCCTGAACTCTTCACACTTCCTTAGTACTTCCTTTATAAACCATGCCTGTGCACTTCCTCCTTGCCAGATTATTGTGCTCCTTCCGTCATGCTTATCGTTCCTTTGCTATCATCAGTGTACCGAACCTTGGCAGCTTGCTACTGGACTACAATTCTTCCTGATCCCCTTGTTATCTGACACCATTGGCTTTTGACCTAGACTTGCTACTGAACTATGCTTCATCTTGATCCCCTTGTTATCTGACACTTTTGGCTTTCATTCTACGCTTGTCACTGGACTACGTTTCTGATTACTCCCTCTAGATACCACTGTTGATCCTGCCAGGACTCATATTGCTGTCTCAGCACCTGGACTTTGAGTCTGAATCTAGACCGTTACACTACCTTACTGTTGAATAAACCTCTGTTTTTTTATAGCACCCCAATGTTTGAGCAATGCAAAGTGTAGCAATACAGTAGCAACAGATACCATGTGGCCAGCTGCTAAAGTTGTAGGGACCTTATAAAAGGCACACATTTGCATCATAGGAATAATTTTCCATAACACAGTGCTCTCTACTGTGCCTGTACTTTCTAGTGGTCTACCTATTGTCTCACTAAATACATTTCTCCCTCTAATCCTGTTCAAGTGAAAACCCAGCATTTTGGACAGGTGACAATAATGACAACAAACTCAGAGCTACCCAGCCACCGGGTTTGAATGATGCGCTGAACTTTAAATGCTTCCTCTGAATCCGAGACCTTCTCTTCTCGGGGTTCAGGGCATATCTCTTATTTTTGGCATACCCTTTAACAAACATTCTCTAGGAGGGGAATCCAGATTAGAGTGGGGTTTCTACCCCTACCCCTCCTTTTTTCTCCCCTTATAGGAGACACCAGAATGACTGACATGTATGAAAACCATTGTTTAACCTCCCTAGCGATATGCCCGAACCCAGTTCGGGCAAAGGCACACTGCAACCGAATACTCAGAACTGGGTTCGGCACCTAGGTGTGGAGCTCCACCTGCTCCGCCTCCGCCGCCGCCATCTTGCTTCTTTCTTCCGGGCTTCTTCCGGGTCCCGGAGTGACGTGTGACGTCCACGAGGCAGGAACCCTGTTCGCCGTTCCTTTTTTTAAATCTTTTTTTGTTTTTAAAATACTTTTTGTGAGCGGATTATAGAAATGTTCTTCTCTAATCCAGCTCAAGTTGATCCCGCTATCATGAAACGCTCGCGCTGATCGTTCCTGAGTAGTGGGAGTCATCTTCGTCTGCCACGAGCCGTTCCGGAAATAGCCGAGGTCTCCGGCGATCTCGTGAACAGCTCTCCCTCCTCTGCCGGTGACGTCATCCGCGGCGGGAGATTTCAAGGTACAAGAACTTTTTTTTTTTTCTTAGATTTTTGTTTTTGTCATTTTTTTTTCATTTTTTTTTTTATATTTTATTTTTTTTTTGATTGGATTGGAAAATGTTTTTATCCAATCCAAATCACAAGAACACAAGTGTACACGTCTAAAAAACAAAAAAAAAAAAAATTTTCCCCAAAATTTTTTTTTTTCTGTACTCTAAATCCGGCCATAGCGCTTTATTCTGATTTTGTCGATGATCACCATGCGCATTCTGGGGAATCCTTGGTGATCAATTTGCAAAATGACCCGCGCCCACGCTGAAGCAAGTACTGGCGCAGTCTGATCGTAATCAAAACTGCGCCCTTGCCGGAATCCAGCGTCAACCGCTGGCTCTCTGTGTGCCTGCAGTCATTTCCTACAAAGCTGCAGGCACACAAAGCCTTTTCCGCCCCCATCGGCTCCCCGGTGAGCCGATTGGGGCGAAGGCAAAACACTGTATCACGTTTGGTACAGAAATCTGCACCTCAGTGAACCGCCAGGGAGGTTAATGTTTCTTGTCTATGTATATTGTATTGTACCCATTTCTACTGTTCCCTGTTTTTTATATGTACAGCTTTGGGGATTGAGGACAAGAGAGCGCAGGGCTGAGGTGACATCTTTTTCACTGTTGGCCACAGGCGCACGGGGTACCCGCACACCATAAGTACCCACACCAAATTGATGGAGTCCGCTCATCCTCTAGGGAGCCACCACACGGAGTGCAGTGTGGGGCACCACAGAGAGAGAGATGAGATGGTCCGGTTAGGCGGCATTTGGTCAACCCCCTCCCTTAGCACAGATGGGCTTTAGTACCCAGACGTGTTTGTTTGGGAGTAGATCGCCGCAAACCCAGAGGTACACCCTGTGTTAATGGCCCCATCCTCCATCCACCCGGCTTCTTCTGACAAAGGGCGACAGACACACCCCCCGTGAGACGAGACACGCCACCAGGAAAACTAGAGACCGGCAAGCTGGTTGACAGCTCCTGGGGGCAGATCGCCACGGGGAGGAGCCTGGACGTAATCGGGCGAGCAGGGACATACCCCCCTCACCTCTATTGATAGGATGGGGGAGCACCGCCCCTCGGGGCGGATACCAGTTCTCCCTATCCAATCCACGTTACGAGCGACGCACGCCTGTGCGTGATGACGCCGGACTAAACGTGCCCACCCGTATCTCTATATGACGGGGGGACCCGGCCATCACGGCGGGGGGACTCGGCATACCGCCAAGACGCCACCACCTGATGCAGGCAGCAACCATTCCCTAGGGAAATCCTACTTCCCGCAACACAAGGGTAAGCCTTGGCTTATTATGATACTGATGCAGCATATCCTGTGCAAACGCAGCATATTACTTATGATTGCTCACTATATGCAGACAGGTGGTCTGCTGAACTTATGGTGAGGACGCCACAGATCAATTCTGATTACCTTGGCGGGTAAGCCGTGTGCATTAACATCTGACTAAGATTCTCTCACATTAGGGTGTTTTTTGATTGCGGTTTCCTTTGTAGTATGTACTTCCTTTTTTTGCTGGATGGTGGTATGGTCTCCAGGCTTTACTAACACGCACTATCTAGTGCATGATGACTACGGTGGCATTGACTTCCCCTCTCCCCCCTCTCTCTCGGGTACTTGTTTCTGTTTTCCCCCCCCTTCCCCCCCTGCACATCACTCACATACACACACTTACACACTAATATCACTCCACCAAAGCACCCCCCTACACTGGGCACATGTACACTTTCCTCCACCACACCTTTTCCCATACTCACTCACATATTTCCCCACACCGATATACACATCCAAACAAGCACTACCCACCCACACTTCCCACAAATCCACCACCCACTACAGTATCTCGGTGTCCAGACACACACCATTTTCTGCACCTACATACACACACAACATTCTAATATTCCGGCAACACATCACACATAAGCACGCACTCGAGAAGTAGAGTCCAGTAGCCAACCACCCAAACACACACCCAGCTCCACACATGCCTACATACCAACTGCACATTCCCCTCACATAGCACCAGGATCACATATACACATATCAAGGCTACACACCCAATTCCTCACACAAACACCCCTCACACCTCAGGGCACATATCACTTTTCTACACATCTCCACTTACGGTCTCACTACTACTTCTCTGGGAGCCTGTTAGTCCTAAATCACAGGGCTCAATATCACCCGTATTATACCTATACCTGTACACTTATGAGCTATACCTGTGTTTTAAACAACCAACCTCTAGTATAACTTGGCCATCACACTATTTCCCAACTTATGTTCTTCTCATTACGTCTCCCCCGTGCCAATGCAGGGAACTACACCCAGCCATTAGATACCCGGATTGGTACACTCCTTCTCCCCAGACCTTCCCTCAATACCTCGTTATCAACCTGGTCTATACTACACACATACGAGGTGAGTGACTTCCTCATCTCATGGGAACCACAAAGGTCCCCTAGATTACTATGAACCAGTAGAGTTCCTACCTTAACCACCAAGATACTTACTAGATTAATACTCTCTCTTTTCCTCATCCCCCCAGTACTAATTATCAGTTGCTATATACTCCTGATGAAGCGAGTCAATCGTGAAACGCGTTGAGGAGCAATTGTTACACTATGGATTCACGTGTGTGAACGTCTTGTTTACGAACCAGGACCTGATTAAAAATGGACTTTTACTTTCATTACTGTTTTGTTACTCTGTAAACATCTTGTTGCCTTAAAAATCCCTTTTACCTACAAACACATGACCATGTGTGAGTAGGAACTTTTGAAGTTCAGTCTTCCTTCCTCAATAATGATAAGGAGAACCAGAAAGTGTGAATCTTTGTAATGGGCACACATACCCAGGGCAGCTGTCAGAAATCATGGGGCCCGGTACAGCAAAAATGTCCGAGCCCCATGGCAGGTCTTGTTGAGCGGGGGGGGGGGGGGGGGGGGGGGGGGGGGGGGGGGGGGTGGTAGCTAGCCTATCAGCCCAGACTCTCATACGGGCTGACAGTGCAGTGTGCAGATCGGCTGCTGCGCCGATTGGCTGCTGAGTCCCCCTGTCCCCCCCCCCCCCTGACGGTGGCCCTGCACATACATAAATATAAATCTATCCCAGATTCCCTCTATTTAATGCTAATAACTAAATAAATAAATAGCTTCTAATTCTTCTTTAATTCTACTTTACTTTTTTCTACTTTAATTCAACTAATGTGCCACCCTATACTTGCAGCTTGTTAATTGACAATGAATCAGCATCTACTGGGTTGAGCAGTGTGGTGGGGTTGGTGGGCAGAATGAGAAATTGTTATGCAGGTACAGAACACTAGAGATTTTTTTTTAAAATTCGACCATTTCGACGGTTTCGAGTTAATTGCAAAGCCCCTGAACATGGTATCATCACCAAGATGGAGATGTAGAGAAGCGTTGGGGGTATACTACAAAAAAGAAAGTATGTCTCTAACACAAAAAGTTTTTTCACAAATTAAGTTCAAAGTCAAGTAAAAATTTCAAAAATCGGAATTTCGACTTTAAATTTGAACTTAATTATGCAAAAACTACATGTGCTACAGCAAAACTTATTTTTTTCCAATGTTTCTCCAACCCTTCTCTACATCTCCAGTAGTGATGGCCGAACAGCCCCGCAAGGCGGACAGTTCGGCCGCGAACAAGCATGTTCGACCTCCTTCTCGCCAGCGGACAGAACGGGTGTTCGACCCACCCTGAAGGAGCCCTCTATTCTTCCTCCAGTGGGATCATAAGCAGCGAGATCCCGCCGCAGGAAGAATGTTTTCACTGAAGACCGGGTAGAGAACCCGGTCTTTGAGTAAAAAACCGGCTCGCAAACCCGGATGTGACATCAGATCCGGTTAGCACACCCAGGAACTATGCGTTCCATGTGCCGGATGTGACGTCACTGAGGTCACATCCGGGTTTTAAGATTCAAATTCCCTGCCTAGAGCCGGGGAATCTGAATCTGTCCATGAAGGGGCAGACGGCGGACTTTTTTAAAAGTCCGATCCGCCCGTTCGCGGGCGGACATGGCCGAAGTTCGGCCATCACTAATCTCCAGCAATTTTCATGATGATACCATTATCAGGGGCTTTGCAATAAGCTCGCAAAGTTAGCAAGTCGAAAAATTCAACAATCTCTACAGAACACTGCATACAAAGTAATGTTGTAATCACTAAATCAACAAAACATCTGAATAAAGATCATTCTCTCTTTATATTTGCGAAATGGGTATTCATTTCTCTAAACTCTTTTGTTTCCAGCTAAATCAAATTAGTAAAAGTAGCTTTCTATGCTTTTAAGTGACATTTACATTCCCATTAAAACATGAGAAATAAATAATGATAAGTGTGTATGCTGTTAATGCCAGAAATTTGTCAGGTTTATTTTTCTTATATACTGTATGAGCCACTTAACACAGCCATGCTGTAAATTAGAACATTGTCATGAATTATTAAAAGCAATATTTTTTTGCCAAATTTCCATCATTTAGTAAGGGTAGTTTAACACTAGATTGAGTTTGTTGCTGTATGTAAAAAAGACTTAAAGTGGATGTATACTAAAAATCGAAAAAATATGTATATAAAATGAAAGTTTGACTTATCTCTGAGCTGGCGCAGCACTGCTCAATCCTAATAAATATACTTACCTGCCTTTCCCTGGAATCATATGAGAAATATTTATTTCCCAGGCTTCTGCGGGTTAATTCAGTGCTCTATCGTGAGGGGCCTC
This sequence comes from Ptychadena robeensis, assembly GCA_036250615.1. Taxonomy (NCBI): domain Eukaryota; kingdom Metazoa; phylum Chordata; class Amphibia; order Anura; family Ptychadenidae; genus Ptychadena; species Ptychadena robeensis. The sequence continues at coordinate 34,559,962 of CM070034.1, read as the reverse complement.
TGGGGGGGGGGGGGCATATAATGATTTTTTAATGGTAAGTCTGTCTCTGTATATTTCAATACTGAGTCATAATCAGGTACTTTCCTGACTGTCACTGCTTTTCCTGTTTGGTGCTGCGTTACCACAAAAAAGGAGAGACAAAGGGCTGAGATTCTTACATTACATTCTTAATTTATAGGTCAGTGTTTGAGGGTTGTTTTTGCCTAAATTCAGCCCTATTGTTGGTAGTGATGGCCAAACTGTCCTTCTAGCCGGCGAGTAGTACAGGTGTTTGACCCGCCCCGTTCGAGAAGGAGCTCACTATTCTTCCTCCAGCAGGATCAGTAAGATCCCGTCGGAGTAAGAATCTTTCACTAGAAGACTGGGTAGAGAACTAGATCTTCTAGTGAAAAGCCGGCTCTGAAAACCGGACGTGACTTCCAGCTTTCCTGCTTCAAATTGTTCGCGGACGGACCTGGCTGAAATTCGGCCATCACTAATTGTTTGAACTTCTAAAACAAAAAAAGCTCCTCTTGGCTTATACTCGAGTCAGTGGGTCAGCATTAGGGTCCACTCACCTGTCCTGGGTCCCAGGTGGCTTAATTTCAGGCTGTGCAGAGCTCCCTCTTCAGCCTTCAGCCTCTGTGAGCTGCATGTTTCCCGACAACAGCTGATCTAATGTAAACAAACTCCACACTGCCATCTGGTGGCCGATTGTTACTAGAGAAGGAATTTTATAGGAATTCAAATAGAACACTCCACAAGCTATGATTGAAAAATGAAAATAGGTTTCCATTCCATGTATTGGACATGGTTTGAATCATTAGAAGAACCTTTATTGAGGTTGTGACACATAGATTAATACTGTTTGATTCATTCTAGTGGCAATGGTGCTTTCTCTATTTAGAAAACTCTATTTTTCTCATTTAGAAAACTCCACTATCTGACTTTGCATTTCCCACCCTCGGCTTATACTCGAGTCAATACATTTTTCCAGTTTTTGAAGATAAAATTAGATACCTCGGCTTATACACGGGTCGGCTTTACTTAAGTAAATATAGTACTCCAGACTTTATGAACATTTGCTTTTATCTTAAGCCTAACTTCAACAGAATTTTTGACTTTCTTTCAAGAACACTCTGAAGCCATCCAGTTTTAATTCAGTGGCAGGGAAGTGGCACTATTACAGCTTGCTGGCATGTAAACAGAAACTTTTGTAATTAAGTCAGCGCAGCTTTAACCTATTTTTCTTTGTGTTGCAAAATAATGGAATTTCAAAAGTTTAATATTAAAAAAAAACTTTCTTAACCTCCTTGGCAGTTAACTAAACCAAATCTGCCCTAGTTGGGATCAGACACACATGCCAGTCCTCTGCGAGCCCACAGCAATTTTGGATTGCTACAGGAACGCATATTGTCTCCGGCCAGCATCTTCAGTGTCATCCATGACTGTCAACCATAGACCTCCATTATAATTGAGGGGCGTCACTTTCCTAGCCCACATGGCCCATGTGTAGAGGGGAAGGCAGTGAATCCTGGCAGAGTAGAGTGTGCTCTGCCACAATTGCCCTTATTTTGCTGTTAAAAATGGCACGATATGGCCGTACCACCAGGGAAGTTAGCTAACACAGTAAAAATTTAAGATTTTCCATGTACCAAACAGCCAGTAAACTACCCTCTATGTTAAAACAATCGTTTGTCTGGCATATGAACAATCAAATATGTATTTCATCTCTGTAGCTACAAGTATTGTAGTAATCACGTTCCCAACGTGATTTAGCCACTCACTAGAGAATCAGGGGCCAGGCTGAAAATAGGTGGCGGAACGCTGTTCCAGAAAAAAAGCCCTGTAGGTTCATATCTATGTCTTAATGTGTAACCATTATATTATATTAGAGATAAAAACACCTAACCTGTAATAATATCATCCGGATTGTTCCTTATCCTCCCCTCTGTTGACGTAGCTTTGAGAATAAGCCCTATACATAGAAGAGCATGAAAAATACATGATCAATTATTGCATACAAGACTATAGAGATATGTTTTTTCCCATTGAAAACCATGATGTGATGTTGCCTGTGTCAGCCAAGTAACCCCCAGAAGACTGGTATATGAATGTGGAATTGCATAGAATTTACCATATTTTTCAGACAATAAGATGCCTTTTTTCACCCCCAAAATGGACCGAATGTTCAACCACCCGCGTCCAAATGGTCACAACTTGGCTCCCCCCAGCTCTCCTGGCAGATGGGAGATCTGCACACAGCCAGATCTCCCATCTGAACTGTATTGGCTATATTTGCAGAGCCCCACAGATATAACCAGGCAGATCTGTGTGTGGGAAAAACTGCACTCTTGCTGGCAGTTTCCTCACACACACAGCCGCAGAGGAAAGACATGAGTGCAGATTCCCTCACGCCCCCCTCCCTTTACAGTGTGTGAGGAAGAGGAGATGTCTGAAGTGTGCTCTCTAGTGACACCATCTTTGTGGCTGAAATTGGGTACCGCAGGGGATTTTTTCACTTATTCATTTAAACACATGAAATTTTTTTTTCTGATTTCCTGCTATAAAAACTGGATGTGTCTTATGGTCTGGTAAATCTTATAGTCCAAAAAATACAGTATATACACTGGACGTGGGCTAAAGCAAGGTTAGCTGTAATTAAAGCTTATGTGTGTGGTTTTTGGACACTAGAGATCTGAAGCAAATAAAAGGAGGCTAGATTGGTGAGATAAAAGGCAGAGAAGTTGTTATGGTGTGTGGGGATTGAGTACTTCTATACTTTGTATAACTTTGTAATCGAATAAACAAAAACACAATCTCACATTAGGCAAAGTAAACCAGAAATGTATTGAAATTCAGCAAAAAATGTTTTAATTAATTTTATTAAGTAGCAACATGCCAAATAGAAACATACCATATACAGGCAATCCTTAAAGTTGTACATTCCTGTGAACTACAGTACCCAAACTTGTCCATAGTATGACAAAGCAAAAGAATCCATTCATCATAAACAGACTGCTCAACAAACCATAAGCTCCATTTATTTGCGTTTCATGATCGATACACAAGAAGGAAGTGCAGTAAATAGGCTTTAGATGCAAGTTCACTGCATAATGTAATGGAATCCCATTAAGTCCGGCTTCCTAGAATTTATAACACAGAATAAGTAAACAGTTCCACATGCGGCATGAAAAGGAAAAGTTGGCTTACTGTAACAATAGAATTACAAATGCTGATGCAGCTTGTCTTTATTCAATTGTCAATGCTTATACTCCTAATTTTCTAAATGCTGCTTAGAAGCTAGACATTTTCTCTGGCATATTGTTGCGGGATGATCATTTTCATGTTGAAGCCACAGTTTGTGAAATCCATGTTTAAAACAAAATAAATTGTATTGCTTACAGAATAAAGATTTAAGACAAACTCCAGGGAAAATGAGGAACTTCCCTTAAAGTGGAGCTACCCCTGTATTGCAGTTTACATGCCTAGGAAAACAGGTAAAAACTCTTCTCATGACTGAGCTCATCCCTCTCCTCCCTTCTTCCTTTTGAGACTTAAAGTTATAGGTGAGCATCCTCACTTAGGACTCTTTTACACTTGTGGAAACCAGCTTCAAATGGTAGGCTTTATGCAGCCAAAAAGAGTCTCAAGCTGGGTGAGAGAGAATTGTTTAATGTGGCAATTAGAGATGGTCGAATTTTTCGACTTCCTAAATTTGTGAGCTGATTGCAAAGCCTCTGAAAATGGTATCATCACCAAAATTGCTGGAGATTTAGAGAAGGGTTGTGGGAACATTTGAAAAGTTTGGCTCTAGCACATGTAGTTTTTGCATAAATTAAGTTAAAATTTTAAGTCAAAAGGGGGGTTTGTGAATCGAAACCTGGATTAGTGTATCAAGGCCTTCCCATCCCT
>CM070034.1:34545853-34555968 GCA_036250615.1 Ptychadena robeensis | reverse complement strand
CCCAGTTCAAGGCATTCCAAGTAAAGTCCCACCCGAGGGGATCTTCCTTCTTCTTTCTTAAAATTTTAAGTCGAAATTCCGTTAGAGTTAACGTGTGTTAGAGCAAAACTTTTTCTTTGTAGTATACCCCCAACCCTTCTCTATATCTCCAGCAAGTAGAGGATACCTTGTTCGGGGGCTTTGAAAAAAAATTCGACCATCTCTAGTGGCAATGTGATGTCACATGGTGCAGCAAAACAAAACTCACAAATGACAGCCTTCCTGGCCAGGGCTCTGTGTCAAACCCAACGATAGCTCATATAGTCCAGAGCATAAGGAAGGGAAGTTTTGTCCGATTTTCCCCCTTGAGTACAAAACAAGTTTTTGCCTCTCACACTCCCTGGTGTGTGTGACCTTTCTATTTCTCCCTCGCCCCCTCACAGGTTCTTTTCACCTTCTCACTAGCAAAGGGGTAGGTCCAACACCGGATTGAAATCCACCTTGGACTGGACACCCAGAAGCACCCCCTGCTCTGTTCCTGGTCAGCTCCAGACCCAAACTACAAATAGTCCATGGTTTCAGCAGACCAGTCTTCAGGACCATTCTGGGGCTCCTACCAAAAGTAGCGTCTCAATTCGGAAGCAATGTATCTACCATCTACTACAAATTCAGGCAAAGTGAGCTTTGTCACAGACTATATGCATAGCACATGGGCTTACACCTGGTACACAAGTGTGCATAGGATACCTGTAATACCATTTACACTAATGTGCTGCGTTGTTGAGCTGTCTTTTGTATTTTCTAGAACGCACTAGAAGTATTTTGAGTATACTTGTGTTTGCGCTGCCCAACACTCTTTTTTTTAGAAATGTATGCATACTGAAAAATATAGCGTACCTCAAACGCATTCCTGTCAATCTTCCTATTTTGGTTGAGAAAGTCACGTTTTTATGCGTCTTTCCAATCCAAATTCTGATTTTAATAAATCCTGGATATCTCCCTAGACTTTAAAATTGAGGTAACTTAGGTGGGAGGGGGTGTGACTCTCCCTCCAAAGTTCCCACTCCACTTGTGCAGATGTGCGGGGTGGCAAGATAAGAGAGAGAGTAATGCCCCCTACCTTCCAAGTTAGCCAGCTAACAAATAGAAGGGAGGGGACCGTAAACCTCCCGGTGCCGGTAGTGATGTCACAAACTTCACTTCCTGTTTCTGCAATGTGGAAGTGGAACTCTGTGGCACTTATGTGACATCACTTCCTGCTCAAAGCACCTCCAGCATTGTACAGATGCTCTTTCTTTGTCATTTTAGCTCTGTACACACATATAACAACTTGTTCATTTCTATGGAGAGGGAGGACCAAACTTAACAAGAGAAGCATATGGTATGTTGATGTAATATCAAGGCATCCTAATAGATGAACGATACCCTTCATTCTTTGGCAGTATGCTTCTGCTATTTTTTTTTTTTTTAATGGCGAGTGGAAAAAGAAATACTTTGTTAGCAGACATATCAACCTATCACCCCATCTTTTGCTGGAGCCGGTCTTTCATAAAATACAGTATGCTAATCATTTATAATAAATAGATTAACACATGGGAAAGTAATATTTGCGATGTTTCATCTAAATTCATTTGTCTAATCCGCTGTGCCACCTTTACTTGGCTGCCGTTAATAATAAACCTTTACCTGCTGACCTCAATTATCTACAGGTTACTCAGTATAATCTAGATATTTACAAGCATAATCAATTATCGCCAGAGAAGAGAACATTGTACAAAACACAAAAACTGGCTTAAGTGACAAAGTGAGGGGTTATGTCAGATGTCTCTTTTCTATGTGCAGCTTACAAAAAAAGAAAAGACAATCTTACAGCATAAAAGCACAATATCAATTATTTAGATGAGTTTTTCCAAAATCATTTCGCACTAATTGTGTTAAGTGCTCTTACTTATTATTATTTATTCTAATGCTCATATGCTGTAGCAGAAAGGTAACATCCAGTAAACAATTGGCGATGTGTCTACTGGGTTGGCCATGAAGTGATAGATATGTCCTCCATAAATATCCCCCATATTTACAGGTCTATTCATAGTTGCTTACTTTTGTGCACAATAAATGGTACCTGTTTATTTCAACCAGGGGTGTTATCAGTATTGAAAGACAAGGGGGGGCCTTAGTCCTCAGGGTTATGGGTAGTAATGGGGGAACTTTGGCCAGGTCTGTCCACAAACAGGCAAATCGGACTTTTAAAAAAGTCCAACGTCTGCCTGTTCGCGGAAAGATTCAAATTCCCTGCCTGTTTGCGGGGAAAACAATAAGAAAAAAAACCTGGACCTGGAACGCACAGTTCCTTGTTTCGATATCCGGTCAGTGACGTAACTTCCGGTCTATGTCGGTTTTCTTTCACTAGAACACCGGGTTCTCTACCCACTCTCTGGTGAAAGAATTCTTCCACAAATCTTTCTGCTCTTGATATGGCCAGTGGAAGAATAGTAACCTTCTTCCCTCTTGTGAACAGGGCAGGTCAAACACCCGTACTGTTTCGCGGAGGGAGAAAAGCGAACACGTTATGGGAAGCAATTAACACGTATTAATGGCTGATATTTTTTCACCAAATTTAAAACAGGTTTCTTTAATTGTGTGATCTCATACACATCAATAATGCTGTTATCTGGCTGGTTTCACTGGCTTCACTAGAAAATCCGCTGCTTTTTATTTTCTTATTGCTTTAGATGTCTACCATTTATGTTTAATTACTAAATTTATGGGGAATAAGTTGGGAAGGGGGTGACTGAAACCTAACCCAAAATAGGCCTAATTATATCTTTGCTTTAAACACCCAAAAGCAAAAATGTGTCAAATATATGGCATGTACTGCCAAGGTGTGTGGTGCAAAATTTCAGTGCTAATACATACATACTGCCATGTGCATTTAATGCATGAGCTGTGGTGTACCAGGATGCAGTAACATATAGAGAAATGTGTACTTTTTATGTGTAAATGTGGCAAACCCTAACAAATCTACAGAGTTCTTAAAAAGCATTTCTTGAAACATCTTAACCTTGCTCATGAAAATTTAATAGAGGACACCAGCCATGTAGAAAATGTGGGACAAGGCTGAGAAGGTTAAGGCAATACCGTAACCTTTATTTCTAGCCTGTTCCTGCAAGATAAAAGAAGCAAGAAATCCACGTCCTACGTCTTGGTTGAAGTTATCTGACCTGCTTTGTGGGAGAAATCATTGAGTATAGCTTTTGAAAAAAATGAAAAAAAAATCTCTTGATACATTCATTTCTTCTGATTCACTCTATAAACACTTCCTTTTCCTGCCTGCATAGGAAAAAATGCATTGTGTAGTCCGTTAAGTACTGTAGAATGTATTATTGCTATTATTATCAAGTATTCATATGGCACCAACATAATACTGATGCAGCTATCACATTGCAGGACTGGTATGAATGATGCAGTATGTAAAAATATTTTTTTCCCAGCATTGTTGTAACAGCATTGTAACAACTGCACATCTCTCTTGCTTTTAGCCTCTTTAAAAAAGGAAAAACAGAAGAATCCTGACCTGACAATTCCAGTACATCTAGGTTTTTGTTGGGCTGACAACAAGTGGCCTTTTCTGTACTGAAATCCCAACCTGAATCGCCTGGAGCAGGGACGCAGGCTAGGAGGAGGACGCCTTGACCCAGGGGGACTGGCCTGGGACATCGGAGGAGAAGTACGGATTGGAGGAGAAGGGACGGAGACAAACGGAGCTGATTTAAGCTGGCCAAACAGGAAGTACTTCCTCTTTGGCCGGTGATCACCACCCACCCTCCCTTATGTTTTGATGTGTTGTTTTTGTGTTGTACTGATTGTTTTTTGTCACAGCAGGGCGGAAGCTCGGCAGTGTTGCAGGAATACATTGGAGTTGGGAAAAGTTATGTGGAGTGTCAGTAGTGAAGGGCAGCCATTTAGATGGTAAAAGATGGGTGGGGCTTAGGCCCCCATTTATGGCACTCCCTGGAGTGAAGATAAGGATGTACCCATCGAGTCAGTATTGGAGGTCTGGTGGCCGGTACGGTATGGAAAGAAGAGCAATTCGGGAGGCACTGCCGAGGCATTCCAGGAGATAATGTTATTATTAAAACAGTTATTTAGGGTACTTTGAACTTTATTTATTCCAGTGGTTCCCAAACTTTCCATGCAGGGCCCAATTTTTCTATATAGGAACATTATTCAGCCATCCATTTCAACTAAGTTAAGATTCAAACTTTATTAGAAATACAACTCTGTTTTTCACCCTATTATGAAAACACACCAATCATGCAGAGACATGCATCATAAACACACACACAAACAGAAATCAAGCAGAGGCATGCATCACATAGACAAACATACATAGAGACACATCCACACACAGAGAGACACAAAGACAATCACAGACACACACACACCAATACAATACATACTTGTACATTCTACTTACTTTGTGTAGCTTCTTCCCCGCAGGGACCTGTTAGTCAGACTTCCTGCTTGTCCCTACCCTAGGCTTCTAAATGGCTGGCAGTGGCATTGGAGGGTGAGGGCACTGTGTGTGATCGTAAGAGGGAGAAGAACACTGTCAGTTTAGAAAGCCATTAGGCAGCACAGTGCTGCCGTTCTCTACTCTCTAACTGCTTGTGTTCTCACACAGCGGGCTCCACCAGAGTACCACCACGGCTGTCCACCCTAGGAGACCCCCCCTGCAATATCTCCATGCCTTCAAGTTCGGGAACCACTGATTTATTTCATCCAGAAAATTTATGGTAATACCATATTAAGGGGCTTTGCTATTAACCCACAAAGGTGGGTCAGTCGAAATGTCACAAAAACTTTTCAACCATCTCTTGTTCTTAACCTACTGCATGTGAGAACTTTTGAAGGTTTAAGGCTACACTGCATCTTGTTATCTGGAGGTACAAACTAAACTTTTTGACCCAATACTTACCAGAACTTTTACAAAGAGATGAAACAGCAAAACCCACTACTCATTCAGTTAATTGTGAAGAATAAGGGTACCTCTTAATAAGTGCGCTACAGTAAACTGAATTTCCTGTCCGGAAAGTTCGTGCTTTTCTCTCTTTAATTGTAGCATTTGTAAACCACATTAAACATTGCTCTTGCCATCTCAATTGCACAGATCGAACACTTTTTTCATGCTCACTCCACCAGAGGGAGAACTTGTACATGTTCTAAAGGAATCCAAACACGAATAATTGTAACGCATATTTATTAAAGACACGTCTGCATTCCTTCAACTGGCTTTTATTTATTTTCTCCCGTTAAAAGGGATAATGGATATGCTGTGACGTTTCAATTCTGAAATGTTTTCTGGTATCATGAAGATTGAATATTAGTGTTAGTGATACTGTCACCCACTGAGTAGATATCATATACAGTATATAGGCACACTCCAAAAGTCAGTCCACCCAGAAATCAGCCTAGTGTTTTTTGTTCACATTTTGTATTCATTTGCATTATGAAAAGCATCCCAGGAAAAGTAAAGGCCCCCATACACATTGAGATTTTTCGTTCCATCGTCCTAAACCAATTCATTTGTTTTGTCGATTGGCCAGAAATCTATGCCCGTCCACATGGTGCAATCGACCTAGATTGATCCAAATTGAACAAAAGTTTGATCAAAAAATGATTGGACATGTCGGAAAAGTAGTCTTCGGACGTATCTCACATACTGTTTTGTTGTGGCTGACCAACTTTGGTTTGATTTAACTAGTTAGCAAACTTACATCCAGTGTCAGATTAACAAAAATCGATCAATGGCAGTGCGATTGATCACCCATTCTCAGATCGGAAAAGCTAGATTGGGCTAGGTCGATCTAACGGAAAATCTGAAAAAACGTGTATGGGGATCTTGAGACAAGAGGATAGAAATAAGAATTTTTGATAAAGACCTAAGAAAGTGTGTAACCTCCCCCTAGAGTAACCATAACTTCTGTAAACTCTGTATGTAACATCATCTGGGATTAGACCCTACTGTATATAAAGTGTATAGAATGGGGTAGTTTTTCACTATCCTCCACCTCCTTCCATGAAAAAAGTGGATACATTAGATGCAGTGAAAATGCAGATTTTCTGCATAAAGGGTTAGCATTTGTATGGGCATAATACTTTTAAGACAAATTAAGAAATGTTATCTAAAAGTTAAAACGTATAATAAAGTCGAGAGCGCTAAAAAAACTTTATTTATAAAAAAACTCCCTTGTTTTTAATTCCTAGAAGTGCTAAGGACCAAGGACATTTGCACATAAGCAAAGAAGATGTGATCACACTAAAGTCCAAAAGTTTTGTGGCAATATCACCTTTGGGCATTCAGGTAACATTACTCCATGACCAAACTAGCTAAGTTACTCTAATAGATATGATGTATAGTTGATTTACATGTACGTCTCTTGATATTTGCAGGGTGTATAGCTCTTGAAAAAGTCCCAGGTGGACGAAACGTGTCGACAATCACCCTGAGATGTACATGACATGTGTTGATTTAACTATATCAGAGGTGGAACAGGGACCATGGTGTGTGTGGCCCTTTTCCCCCCTCTCTATTAATTGGTCCTTCACTTCCAAAATTTGTATCAATTTTTTGTGGAAACATTTTTTTTATATGAATTGTTTGACTGTAAAAGTTTTACATATATACAATAAAGACATACGTTTTTAACAAAAAAGATCTATGCAATCCTGAAAATTAATCAATCAATCGAAGCAGCACCTCCGAAACCCCCACTTTATACATATACACATATGGGTATATGTGATTTCACAGTTTTTCAATGCATTTAAAAACCTCACTTCGGTGAGGTGGGGGGATGGTGCACTCTTTCTTTTGATGCTCTACCGTGAATGTACTACCAACCACTACCTCTATACAATTCTGCATGAAGATAGTTTCTTTATTAGGGGGTTAATGAAAAGAAGATTTACTTACTTTGTTCCCTGCTGCAAGATATTCTATTATCCTTTTCGCCACATAGGAGGGTGTCCTTCCCTTATAACGTAGATTGGTTGTTCCTGCATTACAAAGGATGATGTCAAGGGCTACACTATAACACAGAGCAACTTTCAGGGAGGTAAGGGTAAGGTTCACTTTAGGAGTATGTCAGGGAGATACTCCTATAGTTACTTTTTTTTACCCTCTAGACCAGGAGTGGGCAAACTTTTTGACTTGTGGACCACAATAAGTTCTTAACTGGAGGCTGGAACAAGAGCTAGGTTGTCAGTATCTTACAACCCACTTCTAAGCATCCACACAATGCAAACCCCAAACCACTGCATGGCTGAGGTTTCTGGCCAAAGTTCATACCCCTATATGCATTAAGTTCACTCATTGCAGGTAATAAGTGGAGGGAAGGCAGAGTGTCTCCTCACCAAGGTGATTAGGACTGGATCAGAAAAAAAAGACAAGGCCCATGGGCTGTTGTTTGCCCATGTCTGCCCTAGACAAACATTTAAATCTGATAGCACAGGGCTAGCCATAATGCAAGGGTAGTTATTGTTTTTTCTTAGATACAAAAAGGTATAGAAATGCCAATGCCAAAGTGATATGCGTTTATCAATCTCTGATATAAACATGTAAAAATTTATATATAAATATACATATATTTATTGTTTTCTGGAGGATGATGCAAGGAGATTGATAGTATTTGCTCATTCTGTGGACTACAAACACAGGGAACATATTGTGAGCCACATCTCATGTGCAGAATGAAATATGTTATTACAACAGAAGTGTAAATTTTTATAAGCAGAATCAATGTGAGGTCTGCTGCATATTCTATATAGCCTTATCTTTATTCTTCCTTCCTAGTTTATTTTGTGGTTATCATCAAAAGATGACGCATGCCGATTCAGATCTGAATCTACCAATGAAATAAGCCCCAGGGATGCAACATACAGTACCCAGATACAGAACAGTATGGGATGGCAGCAGGTCTGGAAAAAGAAAATCCGTACATTTATATATTTCATATCAAATATTCCTTATTACTGATACGTATCTAGCTTATCCTACAGCTATGCCATGTAGAAAGAGCCAGTATGCACAATATATTGGATTATTTTTAGAATTCTGTTCCAGTTAAAGTACATGTTATTCGCAGCCACATTTGTACTGTTTTTTTTTACACTGGTAAATATACAATGTTAAAAAATGCAGTGTTCTATGTACTTTGCAGTTGTATCGCAAGGAGTCTGAAGGCCCCCACACACGTACCGAGTTGGTGTCGACAGAGTAGCTCAGATCAGCTATGGAGTGCAGCGTGATGACGTCATCACGCTGCTCTCCAGAGCTGACAGCATCGGTGGGCACTCTTTGTGTGCCGGCCGTTAGCTTCAATGAAAACGCCGGTCTCCATTGAAAGTAACGGCATCGGACAGAGATTATCGGACATGTCCGTTCTCTGGCCGGCTGAGCATGTGGACACCCCCGATCGGCGGGCGATTTTGCAGACGGCCGCAAGCGTGCACGCCCATTGGTCGGCGGCAAAATCGGCGCATGTATAGCAGCCTTAAATAAGCCCCCTCACGACAAAACAATCTAGCATCTTGTGATCAGTTCCACGTACTTTAATAGGAAAAACAAACAAACACGTAGACCTATAATGTTTCAAGGATAGGTGAGAGGGAAAGGGTGAATAAGTGGCACTTGTCTTCATCTGCTGTTCAGGTCTTCAAAGCCAGGAAGCTGTACGTACACCATAATGTCAACCATGATAAGATCTTGATCGGGCAGGGTCTTTAACTCCTCCTGTACCTGTTCTTTGTAGATGAACTTTTGTTGCCAACAATTATCTAGCATGTGTACGAAAGCTATTTTTGAAAGGATTAAGACCTGTGCAAACCTATGGCATGCATGCCCAAGACGGCATGAAGAGCCTACTCGGTTGGCACGCGTAGACCATAGCATGATTCTAGTGATGTGTTGTCCTAGAAGGTTGTTGATCACTTGCTTTCTGCACGCTGAGGTGTTAGCATTCGTCATTACAGCAAAACTAATGTAAGCAGAGATATAAACCTTACCATTGCCTGTAAGAATAAAAAACAGAGCTCACACTTTCCCGGCAGGTGCGGTAAATCGTGTTGCAGTGCTAGTATATGAACAAGTAGTCATTAAAGATTTTTATGTTCTTTCATGGTTTATCTAATTGCTCTGTGTTCAAAGCCCAATTTCTAATGGCACTATCACATTTGCTTAATTATTCATCGATGATTGTGCCAGAGAACGCTTGTTAGAATGGGAAAAGGCTTTTGGGAAAGCTCCTTACCAGAACTGAGCATATTATGGGACGGCTCTGATCTATCTATTCCAAAATTTGGTCTGCTATGTACTTCACCTGGGTAGACATATTTCACAGGCTTGGCAGCTCCTTTTTTCTTGTCCCTGAAATCAGTCAGTGACACATCCGATTTCTGAAATGTTTTACAGCACAGCTACAACATCACAGTGTTTGATAAGATTTGATATTTGTGCCATGATGAGGACATTTTCATCTGCCAGTGATTTTTGAAGTTCTCCTATACTAGTTCCTGTGGGGCGTACATATAAATGACTGTTCTTACCTTTTGATTAGTAAAAATGTCAGTTTTAGTTCTCCCCTTTGTGCATGTCACCTAAGGACATCCCACTGAAAAAAAAGACGCCACAATGATAAGCCTGACCAGGCCAGTGTTTTGTTATACTGAATATAAAAAGAAAGCACATTTTCCGTTCTTTGGGCATAACCAAATTTTACCCTTTGCAACAAATGATCTAGAGCTATTTATTTTTGCCATGTGTAATTTTTTTTTTAATTCTTCATTACCTCTCCATACAACAGCTTAAAGCAGCTTAACCACCAGAGCCCCAGTGTTATAATATCACAACATCACATTTAAGGCAACAAAAATAAACCCTCCCCCATTTTTCTCTTTTTAAAACCTCATGTACATTACTAATAGGTTATATTGTTCAGTTCTGCAACACTATTGGAGGGTTTATCTGCCCATGCAGTCATACAACAAAGTCATACAAAAAGTTTTTTTTCTACATTTGGGTCTCTGGGGTTAAAACTATGGGAATATTAAAATTAGTTTAAGATAAGGATAGACAT
>CM070034.1:34519565-34539015 GCA_036250615.1 Ptychadena robeensis | reverse complement strand
TGTTCGGCCATCACTAGATATGAAGGAGATTTAGGCTTTAAGAATTAAAACACATAACCACAGATACATATTCAGTTTCATGAGAAGCTTCAGCAAGACATTTAAAAAACCAAAATAGCCACTTTTGGCAGTATATGGACAACAATTTACTGCCATCTATGAAAAGTTTGGACACTTCTTGGCATATTGAATATTGGAGTTCTGCCGTGTCCCCATTGATTCCAGAAAAGCACTGCTCACAATACTGGAATCATATATATTTATGTACTAACATAAAACAAAAATTGGCAACATCTTTGGAGCATCTTTCGGCTTGCTGTGTTGTGCTGCATCGTAAATTTATTACATACCTGCTGCATTCTGTTGAAGATCACTATTGCTAACTTTCTTTATGAAAATATAAGTTTATTGAAAACCAAAAACATTTTGTCGTGTCACAATGGAAATGATTAGCACTTGTGGATGTTTTTAAATGTTTAGAATTGACATGTTTTACCAGTGGAGTGGAAGTGAAGTTATTTCTGCAACGCGGCCACAGACCAAAATACTCATCTGACTGTTCTAATCTTTCCATTGTCAGGAAAATAAAAGACAAAGCAAAGTGTCTTTGTTGCAGTTGGGGAGTTTTTGTCATAATTTTCTATTTGATAAAAGAAGTTTTAGGGGGATAGGAAGTGAAGATATGCCTCTATAATAAGACCAGGACCAGAAAACCCCCCACATTGGTTCTAACCATTCTTAAAGCTGTATTCATACCGTCGTCCACTGGATGGTCCTGGTTCCTAGGAGGTCAGATGCAGTAAGCTGCTTGTTTACTGACCGCTTATTTAGCCTTACTCTATCCAAAGTTAAGGAAACAAGGTTGAGAGCTGACTTAAGCATATGTTAAAAGGATATGTAATTGTCTATGGAGATGCTACGATTAGTTTGTAAATGTAAACAAAGGCAATTGTGTAATTTGGTAATTTTTATGTACAATAACATATGGTGTTTTTTTTCTTTTTTACATAAAACTATTTATTCCTTGGAAATTAGGATTTGCCTTATTAAGTTGCAGATTACATTAATAGGACTCTACATCACAACCATACATATGGATGCAATTTAGTGCATGTAGTAGCATATGTCACAGATCCCCACCTCAGAGGACTATGTTATACCTATTTTCTGATTCCCTTGCTTCTGACCCAAGGCTCGTTCCATGGACTGTTTTTACTCATTCCTTTGCTTCTTAACTTGGTGATTGTTAGCTGCTAACTGCACGGGTGCATCTGGGGGCTGCAAACTGTTCTTTAAATGTCTGTAGCAAAGCCTGCAGTGCTCTGGTGAACACAAGGTGGTTCCTTAGATTCTGATCACACCTTTGCTAACTGTGCAGTTAGTGGGTCCACTACCTTGTATCATTGGTGTCACATCTGTTTTGGTGTCACCCGCCACTAAGAGGTGCATTATGTTAAAAGCAGGATCTTTTTTCTTTCTATTATTACTACTTCTATTGAATATTGACTGGCTGCCTAAAACAAATGCATATTTACACACAATTAATAGAACACTGAAATAGTTCTCAGCAGATCGTCCAAAGTAAGTCGTCCAACAAAATATAGTCCACACCGCTAAGGGAGTCAGTATGGGTAAAGGGCTTATTATCCCATGGCCAGGGGACGTGGAAGTAGGCACAACGGTTGTCCGCAAGTCTCGGGTAGGTGCTTGGTTTGCAGAAGTGGCGGTTACACAAGCAGTGGCTCCACGGCGGTCTTGGTGTGGCCCAGTGAGCGGGGACTAAAGTCCACCCAACCGAAGCGGTAGCACAGGGACCCATTGGAAACTGCAGCAGGGCACGTTGGCTCTGACGCGTGCTATTATGCTCTCCGACTGCATGCAAGCCAGACTCCACTTTTCCAAGTGGAGAAAGCCTTGGGCTGGACAGAGTCTCCATGTGCCCTGTTTCCTTCCTCTCCTTCTTGACTGAGCACCGCCCCAAAGGCTGGTCCCACCCTTTTATCTTCTCCATGCCCAGAGGCATCATGGTCCGGTTTCCTAAAATGATACCTCGCCCCACTTTGGTAAGCTTTGGTCCTTGCAATACTATCACTCACACTATTATTCAAAATCACCAAGCTTTAAAATAAGTCCAGATTACAGAGGAAAAGTAGAACTTTCCTAGAAACTCTGCTGTCACTTTGACAGCTGTATATTTACAGACGTTTTTGTTGACAGCAAAATTTTTGCAGTTAAACTCCATTGTATAATTAAGTGATGAGCTGCCAGTTCGAACATACAATTCTCCTCAGTGCTAAAGACTGGCAGCTAATGTAGTTTCAGGATATGCTCCTACCTCATCTTCTGCCTTTTCTTCGTCCCTGCTCTGATCAGATTAATGTACACAAGTAATGTAATGTACACACTCCTACATCAAACCTCTTTGGCTGCAGTCCTATTCTATCATTGGTAAATTGTTGTTGGGACTTTTACTTTAACATTATTGCATAATGCACAGTAACTAGCTGTTTCTTTTTCTGCACAGAAAATATGATTACTATGCATTAACACAACCAGCAAATTATGCATTTGATTAAATAATGACAATGATGGATGAGCCTCTAAAAGCATCCTGTATATGTTGAGAGGTGCGAGGAAACACAAAATCATTAAACTGGCCTAGCAGCAGAAATGTAAAATGTATAGATAGATTTTAATATGTGGAATGCAATTTGTAGACTGTTACATATTTAAAGCTGAACTTCAGGTTTGATTTAAACACTTTCCTTATGAGGAAATAATTGAATCCACTTTAGATACACAATATGTATTTGCAAATGTGGATTTTATCTCTTACAAAACAATATTGATATAATCACTGCACTGCACATGGCCTGTGGAAAGAAAGCCTTCCTTCAGTAGGGTGCCAGCAGATAACTGCCTGCAGGGGGTGGATACAAGACCAGTCACCTTGCATAAGTAGTAGTGAGTAGTCATTATCACATGAAGCTCCTACACAGAGGCAAAGTTTTACACTGGAGTACTCCACAGGCTTGGATTACTCCCCACACCGGAAGGGATCGGCGAGCCTGACGCGATGCAGAATCGCTGCAGGCTCACACAGCACTCGTGTGTTCTAAGAACAAACTTTAAATGTACTAGGCATAATGCCAAGGAGGTTAAAACCTTTTTTCCAACACCATACCATTTATGGTACTGCAGAAAGAACACATACAGGAAGATCTAGCAGAAATGGTATTTAGGATTGTGGAGTGCTGCTCCATCATCATGAATCAAACCGGGATAGTAAAAAATTACCATACCCCCGGAAATCTGCAGCGATTCTCTATCCAGCCGCAGCTAGTCCAGGGGGTTCCTGGACTGCCCCTTCGGCATCATTGGTGACATCAAATAGGCAGGGGGGCACCAAAGACCTCCATTGCAATGGAGGAGCCCCAGTTTTACAGCCAACATCGCTGGCGTCATTGATGGACAAAATTTCACACAACAGTGACAAAACTTCAATACAGTATTCACAAATTTTTCCTAATGAATCCAATTATAAAATCCAGTGAATCCTGGGTTGATATTGTATTAATGTTGCGTGAAAGAATTTATACAGTAGAACCCAAATTTAAAGTACCTAGTAGACTTCCAATGTAATTTAGCTACATCATCCCATTCACCTCTTTCTTGTGAGTCAGCAAACCTCTGTGATATGTGAACATTGGAGGTTTGTGCTCATTTGGCAGCAATGATGATACTCCATTACAGAAAGAAGAAGGAGAAAAGCATGAAAATTGCATGTTATGCTAATAGAACATCTGTGGACAAGGCAGCTGTGTATATTTCATTCAGCCTCCAGAAACACTAAACACTCCTTTTAGGCAGAGTTCATATTTTAAAGATCAATTTAGCATGAATCAGTTCAATGAAGTGGGATGATTATGAGAACGGAATTCTTATTTCAGACTATGCTTTTGTAAGATGCACTTAGAGATAGATAGATAAATGGAATGAGGAGCTCCTAGAATCATAGTACAGAAGACCAGAAACAAGTAAAGGCTGATTCTTTCCATCTACCTAGGACTTTCTTTCATGTTCATGATCAAGTTTGTATGTTGCAGTGCAAAATACCAACACCAACTAACAGTGTTCACCTGTCCACACCAAGCAGAAAAACATATGTGGAGAGGATGCTGCAATGGTCATGGTGTCCGTGTGATTGATAGTACTCTGGCAGGTACCTACTAGACATTTGCATGTACAGGGAGTGCAGAATTATTAGGCAAATGAGTATTTTGACCACACCTCTTTATGCATGTTTGTTCTTACTTCAAGCTGTATAGCCCGAAAGCCTATACAATTAGCATATTAGTGTGATTTGCATCTCTGATATGAGAAGGGGTGTGTTCTAAATGACATCAATACTCTATATTAGGTGTGCAAAATAAAAAAATTTTTTAGGCAACTTCTTTTCTTTGGCAAAAAAATGGGTCAAAAGAAGGACTTGATCATGCTTAGAAAAGTCAAAAAAATAGTGAGATATCTTGCAGAGGGATGCAGCACTACTTTAAATTGTCAAAGCTTCTGAAGTGTTGATATCGAACAATTCATAGCGTTTCAATTCAAAAATAGTCAACAGGTCGCAATAAGGGTGTGGATACAACAAAGGCGCAAAATAACTGCCCATGAAACTGATAAAAGTCAACGTTGCATCTCTAATATGCCACTTGCCACCATTTTGGCCATATTTGTCAGAGCTGCAAACATCACTGGAAGTTATGTTGTCAGACTGAACAACTGAACCACTGAACAAGACACATCACAAAGCTGAAAAGTCAGACTGGGAGCTCAAGAAATATCTCAAAGACTGATTTTTAAGGTTTTTATGACTGAATGAAATTTAGAGTGAGTCTTGATGGGCCATGGAATGGGCACGTTGGCTGGATTGGTAAAGGGCAGAGAGCTCCAGTCCGATCTCAGATCCATCAAGGTGGAGGTGAGTAATGGTTTTTGGGTGGTATCATCAAAGATGATTGTGGGGCCTTTTTCGGGTTGAGGATGGAGTCTAAGCTTCAATCCCAGTACTACTGCCAGTTTCTGGAATACACCTTTTTCAAGCAGTGGTACAGGAAGAAGTCTGCATCTTCAAGAAAAACATGATTATTCATGACAAGACATCTCATCACACGCGTCAAAGTACTCCACACGTGCTGGAAGAAATGGTAATAAAAGAAGAAAAAACGAAATGACATGGATCCTCCTTGTTCACCTGAATCTGAACCCATTGAGAACATCTGGTCCATCATCAATATGTGTGATATTACAAGGATGAAAACAGTACACCTCTCTGAACATGTCTTGGAGGCTGTTGTGCTGCTTGCACGCAATTTGATGGTGAACAGATCAAAACACTGAAGAATCCATGGATGGCAAGGCTTTTTGAGTTGTCCTTGCAAAGAAAGGTGGCTATATTGGTCATGATTTGTTTTTGTTTTGTTTTTGAATGTCAGAAATGTATATTTGTGAATGTGTAGATGTTAATTGGTTTCACTGGTAAAAATCAATAATTGAAATGGGTATAAATTAGTTTTTTTTAAGTTGCCTAATAATTATGCACAAATATAGTCACCTGCACACACAGATAATCCCCCTAAAATAGCAAAACGAAAACAAACTAAAAACTACTTCCAAAAATATTCAGCTTTGATGTTAATGAGTTTTTGGGGTTAATTGAGAACATGGTTGTTCAATAATAAAAGTATTCCTCAAAAATCCTACTTCGGGATTTTCCTGTCAAATCCCAGATATCTCTTGGGATTTTGAAATCGGGGTAACATAGGATGGAGGGGCTTTGCTCCCCGCCCCACTAGTGTAGATGAAATGGGAAGTTAAAAAGGAGAGTAACACCCCCCTCTCTCCAAAGTTAGCCAGCAAATAGGAGGGAGGAGAGGTAAACCTCCCGATACTGGATGGCTCTCTACTTCTCCACGTTCCAAATACCAGAAGTGACCTCTGTGGTGTTACTACCTGTATTTTTTTCCCTTATGCAATATGGGAAAAGTTGACAGGTATGGAAGTCACCTGCTGGTAATATTTGTCAACATGACCTCAGGTGACCTGTATACCTATTTTGTTGGCGTTCTATATGTAATTATCCTGTTTGTCTGTATGACAAATCTTTTATTCATTAATTAATATGTTGTATATGTTTAATACTTTTTAATAGTGTTTTTTTTGTTGTTTTTTTTACATGACTTAAGGCCCCCATACACTGGTCCGTTTCCCATCGGATTCCGGGACGATTGATTCCGGGCGCGTGCACGCGAAACGATCATCCCGGAATCGCGTGAAGCCCACCTTGTCCGCCCGATCACATCCGATCGTTTGGGGGCCCAGAATCGGATCGGACAGAGAACCAACATGTTGGTCTTTCTGATCCGATTCAGCACACATCAGGGGGAGTTGCCATTTGGGAAGTAAGCGATCGGACACGGAATCGTCCAGGAATCCGTGGGACAAGGTGGTATGTAGCGATCGGACAGACTTAATTGGCCGATTGATCGGACCTCCAATTCCCGCTGAGATCGCCGGAATCGATCGGATAGGTGATCAATCGGCCATGGAATCCGACAATGTATGGCTAGCTTTAGTCCTTTAGGAATGTGTACGAGGTCAGGGAGATCTCTACAAATTCCATTATATTTTTATATGTAATAATGGTTCACTTATTACATATAAAATTCATAGTTGAAATTCTGACTTTAAATTAAAATTTCTGGCAATTTTGAATATTTAGTGGAAGATGGTCCTGTGAATGCAAATTATTTTAAACCATTTTCTTTTTAAAATAACAGAATGACTAAAGGACCGCACATACCATTGATCCAGACCCTCCCCCCGTCAACATATCTCCACAGGTGGTGGGCCAGATCCCGAGAGGCAGTCAAAACCCGACAGCCTCCCGCCCCCTCCCTCCTGCCCTTGGGTGCAGCACCTTTATGTAGACCTGGTTTCAACAAGTTGATTAGGAAAGCTTGGTCAGTGTGTGACCACTTCACAGGTGAGTTGCTATGCCGTATGTATGCATTAAAGGCCATATGTGGAGGACCAAGGGGGCCGCCAAACAGCACCCAAAGGGCCGCAGGTTGGGCACCTAGGAGCTACAATGCTAGTTTTGCTTGTCGTTCTAGTAAAAATCCATATACTGGTTAACAATTTGTTGATAAATAGAAGTGAGTCATCTACAGATGTATGTGTACAGTAGGTGGGAGGCCCACCACTCATTTGACTCACATCTAGCACAAACATGTCTCTTATTACCAGCAAGCCCTTGTGCCTCTGGACAATTTCTACAAATGACAAATGGCAACAAATAATCTATTACTGGATCTATTCTTTTTTTAAGATCATATCTATTACTTTTCTTAAGAAATGTATTTTATTGCATAAATTGGCACTCCTGGGTCAGTTCCTAGTGCATGAGGTCTAAAGAGTGATATAATATGAGACTTTTTAGGACAGTTATGAGGTAGGGAGTGGAAGAAGTAATCCAACATCTCTATGTAGAGCAGATTTAGCTCCTGGAATGGAGATTTAAACACAAACATTGTCATTCAGCAAAATAGCTGAAAGTCATCCAGCACTGGAAAAAATGTGATAAATTTCTCAGCTTAACAATTACAGGGACTACATTGCTCTTGTAGAGTCTGAATATTGACTGAGTTTAGCATAACAGAGAAGGAGAGAGTATCATCCTATCTGGCACAAACAGGCAATTGAATGTATGTAAGAGTTATGGCTGCTATTTAAATGTGCACCTGTAATACATCAACCCAAACTTCAAGTACATAAAATATACATATTTTAAACCATAGGGGTGTAAAACACAATCTTCATTCAAAGTAACTATAAAAATACGCTAAAGCGCCGATCTGCTGGGGCGGAGTCCCATAAACACTCCAGTGGGCTAGCCCAGATCGGCACCGGCTGGAGGATTCTCTCCCCTGTGGGGGGGGGGGGGGCGTGTCCCCTGGCTGGCTGCCCTCTGTTTACACGCCGCCGGGTTACCGTGGCAATGGGAGCAAGCTCTGTGATGTCCGCACCCGGTGAAGCAGGGCGCGGGCTGATGACGTCACGGTGGATTCTGTCCTCCGTGTCAGGCGCGCGCCCCCCGTCACCGCGGACCTTTGATCGTTACCACCATATGACGACTAATAGTAAGTTACTTTGCCTGATGTTACCGATCTAAACTTATGTGGGATTACATCGCCTCATGACCGTTTACTTCTTAGCTCATCCACACTCTGACCCTGTTGATACTACTACTCTTCTAATACGTAAGTTATACCTCCCCTATCCCCCTATCAAGTTACCTTATAATATACAGCACTCCACCATCTACTAATTGACTCTAACCTTTAGACCCTTAAACTCACTCACGATAACATTGTCATCATGATCACGTCACGTCCACTTCACTTTCACATTATTTTCCCATATTTGCTCTCAGGAGATGTTTTTCACTATTATTTGCCCTCATCTCTTCACATGATACTCCCTTATCAACCCTTACACACCATCACCTCCCTCTCACACCCTACCCATTACACTTTTATTGGTTTCATTTTACCTTCACCGAGCACGGTCCCTCAGGCTTATTTCAATACTTAATTTACCCTAACTCTATGACCGACTAATTCTTAATACCTACCAGGTTTCCCACCTTATGGGATATGGTGTATGGTCTATGGGCTCCCCGTCCTCCGAGTTTGCCTCATTCAATTGCCGTAGTGCAATTTCAACGTCAATTTTGACTATTCTCAAGTGAGTAACCTTCTCCGCTTGATACGCCACTACTCCTGGCTGCACATTATGGATCCTTACACTCTAATCTCTGATTGCCCCCACAGAACCATTTGACTATCCTATCGAGTACCCCCTGATGAAGCGACGAAACGTACGTCGGGGTGCCTCTATCGATATAATACTCTAGGCTATGGTCAAGCCTAGATTTTTTTACTATTTCTATATAAAGATGAATTGTTTTAAACCATTGTTATGCAACCTTATTACGCTCATGTTTGTTTAACCGTTAAAGTCCCCTAGCCTCCTTTGGAGGGCAACCCTGTGTCTACCGGATGCATGCCGGGCTTCCCGGCCTGTACCCGTATTGACACCATTTTGCTTCGATTAATTTTGGGATGTTGGTCATTCTATAGGTGTTAGGGAATCCATATTTGTCATACACAAACAAGTATCTGTCTAGTGAATTCCATGGAATTCATTTGGCCTATTTTGGGTGGGTTTTAGCCCACAAAAGGATCCCAAGCCTCCCTAAAAATATAGTAATATGCTGTATTTTTCACACCATAAGATGAACTTTTCCCCCACCAAATTGAGTAGGGGGATGTATGCCGCGAGTGGTCATGCCTTTACTCTCTACTTCCCACTGGCCCCAGCCAAGAAATAAGATTAGCTGGAGAGGCAGCTGTCCCATGGGTGCAGTGCCATTTTCAGCCTTTCCGGGGCCCTATGCATGTTCTTGCTTCGGGGCCCACTCTTACCTGTGGGGGAAGGATGCTTTTGGTACAGCTTGACGACCAGGGGGGCAGAGGTGCTATTAATGGAGCTGGCGACTGCTCCTCCATCGTCTTGCTCATCTCCTTCCCCCTCCAGCACACACACAAAAAACCCTCCCCCCATCGGCAGCTCGCACTGGATATGCGCGTGAGGAAGCGGGGGCCCTGTGGCCCTATGCGCATGCATATTCAGCATAGCGGGTGAAACGGCCCTGCATGGGTGGATCTTCCATCTGTACTGCATTGTTTATATGAGCAGGGAGCCCCGCTGACAAAAACAATGCAGTTGCAGAGCCATCTGGTTTTTCCATTTGCACTATATGTTAGGACTCAAGCTGCCCAGCTTTCAAATAGAAGATCTGCCATTGGGGCTGGAGGCGGGGAAGCTGTCAGAGACTTCAGAGACAAACACAGTACGTGATACACACTAATTCCTCCTATAACGCATGGGGAAAAAGAGTAAGACTTATATTCTATTCTAATTGTGCGACAAATACAGCCTGGGTGCCACCTAGGGAAGCTGTCACAGCTCTGTATGAGAGCGAACCGGATCACCGATTCATATACAGAGACCTGCAGACGGATGATCTGTTTGTCCATCCACGGACCTGTCATAGCTCTGCATGTGAGTAGACGTCAGCTGCCGCTCACATACAGAGATCTGCAGCTTACACACAGATCGGCAGACAGATGTCACATACAGCTCTGCAGAACGGGACCAGTAAGCAGGTTTTACTTCTCTTTAATTCCAGCTTTGCCGGTCGGAGCAAGGAGCACCAACCGCAAGGACTGCAGTTACCCTGGATTTTTACCGGTAGGAGACACTTTGCTGTATAGGCCTTCATCCCACTGGAAGAGTAAAATTCTTGTTTAGATCGGGGAGGGGGAGTTTAGCAGATGAGATTTGCATATTAACTTGGTAGCTTCATGTCTACTAAACTAGTCCCTGAATTCCTACAATAGAAAACTGAAAGCAATGGAAAACAGCTCAGTATTAGGTTTTTTTTTCACTTATTGAACAGATATCATAAAATGCTTTCAATGGTAAATTAACATACCAAGAAGGATATAAAGTTCATTGTTACTGTATACATACACATTTCCTGATAAAGTATTACTTAACCCCAAAGCCAAAAACTAATCTAGTAATGCTAAATAAGTAAGAAGGTTTACACGATTGGCTTATCACGATTATACATGATATGCAAAACAGAGACATGTAAGTTAATTGCTTTTATTTAGCAGTTTCTGCTTTTACCAGTACTAAGTCCTAAATCCTTATGAAACAAAGTTATTATCCCAACTTGTTATAATCAGCTTGTCGCATGTGAGTGTGCACCCATGTAAAAATTTGTAAAAAGGTTCCATTTGGTGAGCAGTAGAAAAACACTGGCCTGCAATCTGCAAACCTTCCGCAAACATTTGTAAACACGACTAATTTGACATTCAACACCCAGAGATTAAATAAATCCGTTTTTTAATTCCAGGGATTAGGCAGAGGCTGATTTTAGCATAATATTTATGTTGTGTGCTGTGCTATGGGTGGATACGTTTTAACAAAACCTAGAAGTAATTAACTTTGCCAAACGGCTTGACTGCTTCCCTCAAAAGCCATAAAACAAGCATGTATTTAATGTCGTAGGCTGAATTCTATTTGAATTTCAAAGTAGTTATCTGAGAAAACATAACATCTATATTATCATATAATAGTTAAACAGTATATTTTGAATTGTGCATTGAGCATTTAAACTTGAAGCCAAAGCTCTAAATTAATTATGACTCTAATTAGAAAAGTATCATCAATCAGCAGAAATTTATACATTTAATTTGTGCGATAACAATAATAGATAGGAATGGGGACCTGTAAGAAGGTGTTAGTTCCTTTGCCTTCCCTTAACCCCCTGGGCATTATGCACGTGGCACGCTTTTTTTTAAAGCACGCCATGGGCGATCACGACTATTTCCTAACCGCCCGGAGGTCCCGTGCACAAGAGTTGTGCTGGGAAAAGGCACCACCCCCTCCATTACATGGAGGTCTATGGTGACACCTACCCTCGCAACCTTTGCCTCATCAGTGACGTGATCTGGGGCAGACCCGCCGATGCTCCCGACAGGTACTTTCTCATGAGTTAACTCAGGCTGAGTTTCATGATGGATGAAACTCAGCTCGAGTTAACTCGGGACAAACACCCAGGAGGTTACGTTAACAGCGTGGCCACTTCAGATTTCCCCTAAACCTCTCCTTGTTTTACTGAAAATGTACAATGCATTTGAATCCAATATATAAAAAACTGCTCTAAAGTAATGGTTAGTGTTGGTTACTAGTCAGTCTGGAATCCGTGACCAACAGATTCGGACCATTAGGTTATGTTTCCGTCGGCACCCCCCTGCGCTAACTGCATTCCTAGGACCAGATCCACTTTGACTGTCTACAGCACTGGCTGTTCCCACGGCGTTCTGCTGATCTGTTGGCCGGAGGTTGACGTACTGCACTACGTTGACCTTCTGGCCAGGGGACCGGATCCCCACCAAGGAATGTGCTTAGCCTAGGGGGTGCCAACAGACCCGATAGCACTGTCGTCACATAGCCTCACCCCAGAAGAGCTTATTATACAAAACTAGAATGTAGATCCTTTTCAAGTATGTAGTATTGATAGGAAAAACATTGTGCATATGCTTTGAAATACCTTAATGCACACTTTTGTGTGCAAGTTATCTTCTGCTCATTACCTCCTGAGCTTTTTTTTAAAAAAAATTGTAATCTGCCGTAATTCTAGGCTCTCCCTCCCTCCCCTTACACATGTGCTGAAAACTTAACATGGGGGTCATGCGCCGATCCCCCATCCTGCTTATTCAGCATCATTGATGATGCTAAAGACGTGGACCCGGACAGAGAAATGCCGCAGGTTCGCCAGAGATAGGTGAGTATCCCAAATCTTAACTAGAGTTAACCTGGGGTAACCACCCAGGAGATTAAAGCCCAATATTGGTTGTATATTTATCCTGTTAATGTTCATTCAAGCAGAGGAGAAGAGGTGAGGCTTGAATTCAAACTTTAATGATCATTTACATTTAAAACAATAAAGAAATGTGTAATTCATTGACACTAGTTCTAGTTTTTTTTCCACACCTTTCAAATAAAATAAAGATGTTCTGGAAATACATCGTAGGTAGCAGTGAGACTTCATGATCAAAAGGATCAAAGAAGATGCTGAAAATTCTAAGAAAAATTTCACTTGAAATATGCCAGAGCCTTCTCAAGGCATTGCCTCATTGCAAAGAACATTACATCCATGCACAAAGTGGAAGCAATCAATCCGTCTATATAGATATTGAAGTAAGATTTTGCAGCTTTGGTTTCTTGTAAGAGATGAAGGGGATATTTTTTCACTAGCAAATTTGTTAGACATTTCATCATACCGTTACTCCAACACATGTGAATCAGCCTCTGTCCTCTTAATTCTGGAAAGATTACTTTTGGAATTGAATTTTAAACACAGGACACAAGCTGTGAAACTGAAAAAGAATAGCTATTAGTTTTCTTACACATGAATCAGGCTGTACAATAATCTAAGGGTATAGTGCAAATTCTGGGCGTAATGAGACTAGAAGGTCAATAGAAATTATCTTATCCATAAGTATATAGAATTTTCTATGTACATAAACTCGAATTGGATTTGTGCTACCTTTACCACCATATTTTACGACCACATATATGGCTTCATCTCTGGGGTAACCTTTGTCTCCACTAGCATTACAAAAAGTTTTGAATTTGTAAATCTGATAGATTGCACAGAATGCCACATACTTCCCACCCTCCTGCTCTCAAAAAGTGCACTGGGTGTTTGTTGCATGTCCCCAAAGTGACTACAGGTAGTTACCTTGAACTCCTCGTGGTGGGTGGCTCTTGACAGGAGAAGGGATAAAGCATGTTCCAACAGGTGTACAGAGCTGGAGCTGTATATTGATATTTACTAGGAGTATAGCCACTTCTCAGGGCCCAGAGACTGACTGATAGAGACTTACTTTACAGTCATGCCAGGTAATATATTTACTGCCCTTCCCTATGTGTAAGCATGCACATTACTTGCTGTGATAGTGGGAGATCCAACCCTCCTCCCCAGTGAATATGTACTCATTGGCTAGCCCAATGCCAGAAAAAGATGTCAATATGAAATAATTATGACAACTTACCTGGACTGGTTATCATCCAAATAATTCAGATGCTGCTTTTGATGATCATGCATCTACTGGGACAGCAAGCATCTAATTTACCCTTCCATTAATCTATTGCTGGCTTAGGTTAATGTTGTCTACTTCCATGCCAAAGCTAATTTACCAAATGTATTTGTCCATTTACCAAGTCAATTTACAAACTGGACATTCATTGACTGTGGTAAAATGGTCAAAATGGACTAAAAGCTCACTAACTGTAACAATTGTTGTGTTTTAAAGCATTTATCCACCTTTATTTAATGCATTTTATTCTTTTAATTCCTGGCTTGCAGTAACTATAGTATATATCTAAAGCGATGAATCATTCAAACACATAAAAGCATGGCTTGCAATAATGGATTGGAATAAAGCAATGCAAATTCAGTGCAGTGCATACTTTTAAAAAATTTGTTGTCTTTATTATTTAAATTTAAATCACTTTTTACAAGAGGGTGGACTTACATCATACCCTGTATAATATATTTTATCCTGCTTTCCTTCATCAGCCAAATTAACTCACTGTTCAAACTTCCTAAAATGCTGACATATTCCTTCCATCATTCAGTTACATTAAGATTTTTTGGGTATTTGGATTGATTTTAATTTTAACTCCTAGTTTTAGAATAGCCCAATTATAACCAAAGCATGGAAAAATCAACAAGCAGACCTTACTATTCTTTATCCAACTATTGCTGCAATAATGTTGCATCAAATTTGATTTGTTGCTATGATATGAAATCTCACATGTATATGTTATTCTTTCTTATATCTCACCTTACCCATATACTATCCTTATATATTATTATCTGTTCCTTACCATAGTCTGACTTTAAATCCCTATTGTCAGCAAAAAATTCTATATCACTATTCACTTAGGCTATAGATGAAAAGCTTGATGTTAATACAGGATTGTCATGGAGACAAAATTATCTTTTTTTCATCCTTTCAATTCTTATAATTCTTTGAATACCATATGCTTTTCAAATATGAGACATCCATCAAATATTTCAAAGCAACTAAACAGATATCCACAAAGCCATCTACCACAGATTCTGCCTGATATAAGAGTAGCTGTGTGAAATACCTTTCATTATGCCATGTCCAATATGGTGCACATCTCGTCTGGCATTCTAAGGGGTTTCAAGCTCTTACACATTGATCCTATTAGAAGCGATGCATGATATAAAAAGGTAGGGGATAAATAATGTTAAATTATGTTTTTACAGATCCTGTCCTTGTGCTTGGAAAAGTAAGCAATTATCTAGAAATTCCTATGTTATGTTTTATTATATACATTTTTCCCTGTTCAGTATGTAAGCCACCACTTTGGACATGGTACGATTTAGAACAATATGGGAATAAAGGTGGGTTTACACGTCATGATTTTTGTTTCGTTCAACTTCAGATTCGATTTTTTGTTAGATTTTTTTATCGGATTTCGTTCATCCATTTATCGAAGGTAATTAGATTTTTTTTAGATTTTTGTACAACCGACGTAAATATCGAATAAAAAAAAATCGGTGGAACCACGAATGAAAAATCTTTCAGATTTTTTTTAAGGAAGTGATGTATTCTATGGATGTATACTGTGGATGTTTACTGTGATGTATACTGCAGCATACTGTACACACACCTGTATATTCACGGCAGCATACTGTACACACACACACCTGTATATTCACTGTGTATTGAAACTCATACATACATATCGCTATTAACAACGAACATTTAATAGTGAAATATATATATTTTTGAAACAACCTATACCACAGCTATAGACAGCACGTTGTTACGTTCGTCCACAATGCAATTGTTTCGTTCAGAGAGTTCATAGACGAATCAAAATCATACATTGTAAAAATCCCAACATTCATTGCGCAGGAAATACGTCATGCTACTGGTTAAATATCGAGTCAAAAAATATTGAGTGAAATAAGGAGCGTTCGTTTTTTACACGAAAAATAAACGTCAGATGAAAGTTTACCAACATGTTCGATAACCTTGTGGACGATTTTTGGTCCGATATCAAACAAAAAAAATCCATCGGAACAAATGGCCGTTCTAGATTTATGTACAACGAACCAAAAAATCGTCGTTCATCTGTTGGACAAAAAAATCTTGACGTGTAAACCCACCTTTAGCGATGGGATGAGCTCCTAAAAAGAAAGACTATATAACAATAATTTTTTTTTAAATTAGCTTTGGGTAGGTGCCTACATCATTAACACCTGTATGTACCATGAAAGCCTGGGCAACAGCTGCTTCAGAGCAAATCCATAAACCAAATCAATAGATCTCTACACAATTTCTGCAGAAACTGGAGAGTTTCCTGAAGAGACAGAAACTAGATCACGGCTCAGCCCAGAAAATTAATAAATTACCAATCACACTAATGTCACATTTCATGAAACCTAGGAAAAAGTGATAAAACAGCTGAGCTATAGTGTTGAGCTCAAATATTTGAATTGATAATAAATTCAACAAATATCAGCTATTCGAGAATTCACAAATTTCACGAATATGAAGGTGGATATTCACAATGTCAAATATTCATGATATTATGCATTGGGCAGGCATATATTCACAATGAAAAAATAAATACCCCATATGACCATTCATTTCGAAGGTAATTACAATTTGATTATAATTGTGAATATATTTTCGCAATTCATGGGCATACACTTGAATATTGAATATTAGCAGAATTATTGCCTAAGCTGCTCATTAGAGATGGTCGAATTTGTCGACTTGCTAAATTTGTGAGCTGATTGCAAAGCCCCTGAAAATGGTATCATCACCAAAATTTCTGGAGATGTAGAGAACATTTGAGAAAAAAAAGTTTTGCTCTAGCACATGTCATTTTTGCATAAATTAAGTTCCAATTTTAAGTCGAAATTCCAATTTTCGAAATTTTTACTTGACTTTAAGCTTAATTTGTGAAAAAACTATTTCTGTTAGAGACATACTTTCTTTTTTGTAGTATACCCCAACCCTTCTCTACATCCAGCAACTGTGGTGATGATACCATGCTCAGGGGCTTTGCAATTAAGTCGAAACCGTCAAAATAGTCGAATTTGTGAAAAAATTTTTTTACCATCTCTACTGCCCATCACTGTTGAGCAAATTTGTGCAGACAGCCATAAAGACATATAACACCGTTAACAAGAAGAACAATAATAAACCCAACCCAACAATACTCAGGATTTGTTTTGATTCCCCCCCTACCAAAATACTTTACAGTGTCCTCACTCAACTAATAAAAACAGGATCCCTAAAAGGTACATGCCGAAGAAAACCATCTCTGAATTTGAATTTGGCCATCAGAGCCTGTGGCCCCTTCGTACATAACAACCTTAACATAATGTCAAATGACCGGTAAGAAACTGCTGTGAGCTAATCCGCAATTCTGTAAATAAGGGCTTGTTTCCACTTAGGCAATCAAATGCGGCACAGACAGGATTTTAATTGTGTGCGACAATTGCGGGTGATCGGTTCCATTTAGTTGAATGGGCTTGTCCCCACTTTATTAAAGGCCGCGATCGGGCTCGGGCGCATGCGACCCGTTTTTCGCCACATGCCACTAGCGGCCATAGAGGTAAATGGGTATGGTTTAAAATCGCGTGTGGACGTAATCATAGTAGTAACTTGCATGCCTAACAGGTTACTTAAGGCAAGTGCTTCTGCTCAGCAATGGCCGCGACCTTTACTTAACCAGCATGAACTTGATGAGGGTTATCAGCGCAGTATGGATTACAGCAGGGGACATTGTTTGTAAGTACATTGTTTATTTTATTTAATTGATTTACTCTATTATTGTACTAGCATTTTGTGTCAAGTAGTTTTCTTAACCATGCTAGGCAGTGATATATGCAGTTACTTACAAATATAATAGATGAGCAGATTAGCTAATCTAGTACCTATATATATATATATATTTTTTTTTTTATAGAAAAATGTTACAAAAAAATTCCTTTGTTATTGTAAGTGATGATGAAACTGTCCACTGGGCAGATAGTTCGGTGAGAACATTGTATGTTTGCTTTTCTGTTCGACCCTTCCCCTCGCCGACAAGAAGAAGTCTATAATTTTTCTAGACCTTTACACGCCAGGCCAGGAGGAAGAATTATTTTCACTAGAGACCGGGTAGAGACACCATCTCTAGTGTTGTACCGCACACGATGTGACGTCCAACCAACAACACTTCCGGTTTCCGGCTTCATTTCCAGTATAGTTCCCATTCAAATTCCCTGTCAACAGGTGGGAAATTTGAAGTTCTCCATGAACAGTCAGATCTGCCTGTTAGCGGACGGACAAGGCCGATGTTCGGCCAACACATATTCAGTAAACAACCTCTGATCCTGCTACTTGGGCAACGTGTAAATGACATGCGATATTCTGATACATCGCCATGGGGTGGGGTATAAAAAAAAGAAAATTAAATCTAGATCAGGATTCCAATGGTGGTGTTAAAAATGCAAAACGTGAGAAAAATGCAATATTGCATTAGACTGTATGAAAGGACAAGTGCATGTGTTTTATGATTGCTATTCATGAATATTATTAGCTCATTTATTTTTATATAGTGGTATAATGTGTAAGTTACTGTTTAATTAAAGAAAAAGGCTAAAAAATTGTTGTGGTGGCCATAAAATGTATTGATCAATATGTATATTTGAAAATTTTACATTTCAATATCTTTTTATTGATATATATAATTTAAGATTTAAGAATGGGCAATGTTAATTATTCATTCTCTACAACAATTGACAGTTAAACCATGAAATGCATTCAGCTATAAAAGCATGAGGTTAACTCCACAGGATCAATACTGTTTGTATGGATATATGAAGAATATATTAACGCTCCACCTATAACATAGATTTTTACTTGGTTAGTTGGACAGCTATCATAATTTAAAAAATTACACCTTTAGTCAAGCCGACTTGGAAATTAATGTAAGTACATGCATGCAAGTAATATGTAATGTCATCAACATGTAATAATCTTTATGAAAAAGATAAGTACTGATCATATTACTTGTAACTTCAGCAAAGGATGTGGTTCTATTTTTAGGAAAATTGTTGGTTCTTTCCTCAAAGTAGAGATGGTTGTGCAATTATGACTATTTTGTTTGGGGGTTGATGGCAAAACCCCGAGGTATTTTCACCAAAATAGTGAAACATGTTGTGGGAACACAACAAAAAAAGTATTGTTGAAAGGGGGAGCGAGTTGGTGTCAGCTGCCGGCTGCCAGGAGAAGAATCAATCAGGAAGTGGCTTCTCTTGACCTTAATCAACATGCTGCCACCATCAGTGAAAACATGAAGAAGGTAAGTTTTTTTTTTTTGTGTAGCAATTTTCCAGGATCTGAACTGCTGACAGGTAAGTAATGTGTCTTTTTCATGTTTGTGCTTTTTTTTAGTTTTAGCTGCCCATAGATTTCGCTGCAGATAGACCGCTGTGTTCGCTCATGGTGGACGATCTGTCACAAAATTGGCTGCAAATCTAACGCACAAAGCTTTAATTTGTCCCCATCTAAAGTAAATGCTGGCACAAAAAGGGTGCGCGGCCGATTTCCTGTATAACCGGCAGCGTGTAATGATGTCATCACACCAGCCCTCTGTGTCTCCTGGGGGGACTGCGGCACCCTCGGGGTCCCCAGTGTGGCTAGTG
>CM070034.1:34467620-34496681 GCA_036250615.1 Ptychadena robeensis | reverse complement strand
GGGGCTCCGATCTTTACCGGGCGCCACCATCTCGGCCAGAGCAGTACTGACAGGACGAGATGGTGCTGTCAGAAACACTAGGGGGTTAAAGAAACCAACACAAATTAAAAAAAATAGGTAAACTCCATGCAAGCTGTAGAATTCAGACCCAGAGCTACATGGCAAAGACCTTTACAAAGTTCTGCCATCATTTACTCAAAAGAATAACAGAAGTGTTCAATGAATGGAGCATAGAGGACTAAGAATGATTGTTAATTTAAATGTAGAAAAGTCAATTTCAAGTTCAAAATGTTGGTGCTTCAAAAATAAAAGTTTATATTCAAAAGTCTAATGAACAAGTACATTTTTGGCAGATGGCAAGAATTACAAATTTTTTCTTAGTTCAAGAGTATAAATGTGTAAAAGTATAAAAGTGTAAATGTGAGTTTAAAAAACCAGAATTGTAGTAGCCTGAAAAAGGGATCTGCGACATCTGGAACGCTTGCTTCTCTAATGACTTTTGTTAGCCAATAAACGGTATCACTTGAACTCCAATCTTCCTTAGTAAAAGACATTCTTCTCCTTCAGCAAGACATTTTAGACAATTCTATACTTCCAACTTTGAGGTAATATTTTGGGTTCTAGCAATAGTGTGCCCCAGTCCGTCATAACCATTGAACACCTTTAAGATTATCTAGAAGGAATATTGGCAACCATGCTTTCATGTCCAACTTTAGTGCCCGACCTAACAAATACTTTTCTGGATGAATTGAGGAAATAAATAAAACCACTCTGGGCTGTTAACCACTTTCAAGGTTTGTTTTCTTTAATACACTGAACAACAATATAAATGCAACAGAAGTTTACCCTACTCCAAGACTCAATTAGTCCAAATTAGACACAACTAGTTATAGGGTTTAAGGCACTGGTTAAGTCAAGTATTGTTCTAAAAAGGTCTTATTTAACCCCCCTAGCGCTTTTGACGACTCCATCTTGTCTTGCACTTTCTTGTCTTGCAGTTGACGAGATGTATTGTAGTTGATCCAAATGAGCTCCGACACGTTTGGCCCCCAACTGGGGCTTCATCAGGGAGAGAGAGGTGTTCTTCATGAACAATCTTATTATATTAAATATACAATCATGATTCCAGTCAACAACACCTCATACATGATTTCATCCCTATATCAATGAATCACTTAAAAGACAGATATAGATATACAAGAGAGACAATAGTGATTTCAGTACATAAATAGACAATCTAAATCTGTCTTGTTTTTTGTGATTGTGATTTTTATAATTTTACCAATAAAATAAAAAATAACCAATGATTAGCAGTTAGGGTCCTATGCAAATGTATTCTATCTTAAAACATTATTAAACCATCATGTAAAAAAAGTATTACAACTTACATGCAATACTTATTAGATTAAAGCAAATTCCTTTACAAATAACAGTTTCCACTCATCTATGTTCCTTACTGCCAGTGTTAGTGTAAGTGCTCCCAATCTTCTAGTATGGAAAGCATACCCTTCTATTTTACAAGGGCTCCCAAGTACCAAGAGCACTTCTGTAAGCTACTGTGCATGTCAGAAAAAACAGTTCACACCTCCTGCCCCACCACATTTCCAACCTGGTACACAAATACACCCCTAACCGCCCCCTCTGCTCCTCCAGTGACCTACTAATCACATCCCTTCTCATAACATCATCACATGCATGGCTTCAAGACTTCTCTAGAGCCATTCCTACTCTCTGGAACTCTCTCCCTCGCCCCATTAGACTCGCTCCGACCTTTGGCACTTTTAAAAAAGTACTTAAAGCCCACCTCTCCACTCTCTCCTACCCATCTTCTCACTCTCTTCTCACTCCTAACATCACCACCATGCCAGTCCCATCCCCCCATCTATTGTATACTCTGTTACCCCACCTACTTTACCGACACTGTAAAACAAATCCTCCACACAATTAAAAGTACTTTTTTGCATGAAAACAATAAAATCCATAAAATCAATATATATATAGCCGGCAATATCTGAGTTTGGCCATGAATCGGTATAGGATGTAGAGAATAATTTAATGACATCTTAAACAAAAAACTTTTTGAAACTTTACAATTTCTACCTTTAGAATAGTTCATCACTTATCTTACAGCTACATTTATGTTGTTAGTGAATATTGTATCTGTGGTACTTTTTGTTTCTCTGAACTTGAGAACTCTGAGAACATTTTAAATAAATTTTATACATTCCAATGTTTCCAAGTGCATCTTCACCATTGTGTATGAATATTTATGGAACTCTAGGATGCAATATCCAAAGCGTAGCAGCAGCTACTTTTCTTTTTTCAAAAATAATCTAAGACATAACTTAGGTTGTATGTAAGTTACTATAAACAAAGGTATCTGTAGGTAGCAGAATTTTAAGGGAAAAAACATATATAATATAGAAATCGAGTGCAAAGGATATTTGTTTGATGCTTAAAATTTTTCTTGTTTTGTGTTCTTTTTTAAACTAAGGAAAATAAAACAATATTTTTTTGACAATTTTTTCTAAAGTTTGTATATTGAAAATTTATAATTCATTCATTTTTTGCACAGTTCCCAGTTTCTCTATCCGGACGCGATGTCACTGATTGGTTTACGCCGGCTTTCTTTGACGAGAGACCAGCTTTCTCTACAGTCTCTTGTCAAAGAATTCAAAGGAGTGTTCTGCTCCTGATCTGGCCAGCGGAAGAATAGTCACCTTCTTCCCGCCGGTGAACAGGACAGGTCGAACACCCGTACTGTTCCCTGGGGGAAGAAAAGCAAACATGTTATTCGGCCATCACTATTGTTTGCATTCCTTTACAGGGATGTCGACGGAGCTGATCTATATAACCTTCGTACCACACCCGCTGTTTCCACAATGTTGAGCCGGTCCACTGCAGTCCACAACATAATTTTTGGCAAGATCAGGAAAATGTAATGTCCCCCCTTATATTTTATCATCCTGCTTGTGCAAATGAGGGAGCGTTACTCTCCCTCCTTACCTCCCATCCCACATGTGGGCATCAGCCCTGCTGCTTGTTAGCATCAGCTCTGACAACCCCTGTGAAATGGTCTTTCCACCCCCAAGGGGGTCCTGACCCACAGGTTGAGAACCACTGCTCTAATATAGTATAGGCTAGTGCTCTAGTATATGTCCTGTTTAAGTTTATTAAAACAAAAAGCTAATTATGCTCTCTGAGATAACCCTTTTCAAAGGCTATTTACTATTTTCCCCTTCAGTTTTAATGAATCCTGGTAGAGCAAAATTTTTATTTTATCTTCTTCACCTGAAAAGATCAAGAAGATTCAAAGTAGAGAAGAGCCTGTCAATCGATTTTCTCATAATTGTTTTTTGCAGTGCACATGTACATGTTACTGCTAATTATGTCCAAACCACAGAAAAGTAACCGTTAATGACCATCTTTTAACTTTTTTCTTTATTTTAAACATAGTGCCTTTATTATTCATATCAATCTGTCTTTTTAGATCATCTTCCGTAGATACTCCAGATTAAATTTCCTTCATTATCGTCACAGAACTAGATGAATAAGTGGCACATCTGTTCATGGAGTGGTTTATTATCTGTTCTGATGAGGTTCTGAATGAACAGAAAGGGACTTAAATACAGAGCACACTAAATGCACACAGGTTTCTGCATAATCCTGTATTCCTGAACAGTTCAGCTAACTAACAAATCTGATTTTGAACTCAAGAGCCAATTATAAGATGTTGCTTTGAGCCAACAAAGGCTTTCTGCACACATCAGAAAAAATAGGAACCTATTTCAGGTGTGCACATGATGTTTTTTATATTCTGTGCCAGTCGCCGTTTCAGGACTTCAAAAATAACATCTGTAATAGATTTTATAGTCAACATGTTTGGGGTTTTAGAAAAGGAATGTTTAATGTTGATTTAAAAGGAATTGAAATGTTCAAGGCTTTGCATTTTTTTACTGCTGGAATTAATATTGGGTAAATAGCACTCAAATTCTAATTATCTATATATCATACCTAAGTCATCTATCATAGGATGCGTATTGATTTTTTCTTGATTTAAATGATAAATCCCAGTTATGCTGACATTACTGAGTGCCATAATTTCTCATGACAGGCAGAAAAAAATAAAACCACAGTAGGCTTGTCTCCACTAATTACTCTAGATATGTCATCAACAAGTCTCCAGACTGAGAAATAACTGCTGGAGGCTGCTGGTTAATATTTACTGAAAGTTCTTTTTTGGTCCAGGATGGAAAAGAATTGCTTATTAAAAAACTCACCATATGTTAGATGTTCTGAAAGGAATATTTCAAATGAATGACTATATGCTTTTTAATATTCTTTTGAAATGTAGCACTGACACCCGTAGGTGCTGCTGTGTAGTGTGGGATATACAGAAATGACGCAGGAGGAGATACTTACTTGAAAGTTGAAGAAAGTTTATTGGCACATGTCAATCAGGTGGAAGGAGGGTTGGGGACAAAGGCGTTCTGGTGAATGGAGGCCTAGCTCCCCCTTGGCAGCTTCTTCTCTCTCAATAGCACAAATATCACAAATCAACTCATTCCTAGCTTCCCCTAGGCACTTCTTCTTCCAACAACACTCTAGCACAGCACATCACAGTCCTTGACAAATCCTCTCTTGGGAATCTTTGAGGAAAACAGCCTTTCCACTGGCCCCTGATCCGTCTGCTTCACTACTGGACAGAGTTTCCCCTTAGCGCGCTGCATCTGCGCCTAGGCTCCTAGCTGCTAGGCAGCGCTAGCTAGCTACTTAGCCTAGAGTCAGCCTACTTACGCTAATCCCCTGCTGCTCTCTGCTTCTTTCTATTCTATTCTCCTTCTTGGCTCTTCTCACTTACGTCTCATGCAGCTCGTCTCGCGCAAGTGCGGAGGTTGTCTCACCCGATTATCCATTCATCTTCCGGAAGAGAATCTGAATCTATTCCATCTCTCGCTTCGTCCCTGCGTTGTCCAATCTCTTCGTCTCTATCAGACCTCTGCCTCCGGGTGTAGGTCGATTCTGTCTCTCTCGGCCTCTAAGTTTTCCCTCCCTTCTCCTCGTCGTGCTGCTACCTGGAATTGTCTTCAACGGCTGCTGCTGTGGAGAAACTTCACCCTTTCCGCAGCCAAGTTACAGTCTTCTCCCTTCTAACTGGACGCCCCAGGCTCAGATCCGCAATCCTTCTGGTCCCCATCTAGGCACATCACACCATCACTTCTTCTTCCCACAGTCAGGGCAATCAGCCCCCTGACCTGAAACACTGGAACACATCCCAGTGTCCCAAGAGGTAACACCCAGGGGTGAAACTGAACTCCCTCCGGTGTCTATCACTTATACAACTTCTCCTCCCATCACTGGAAAAAGGCGCAATTCCCTATTCCTCCCTGACCAACCAGAGCCAGGCAAAGAAGCACCCAATAGATCATACACATACCTTGGCAGAGAAGCCAAGGCCTATACTGACACAACCCTGCAGCTCCCTGTCACACAATTCTCTCCCCTCCTAAATATTAACTCCTAAACTCCTCAATAGTTAACCCTATCAGCTCCTGTCCCTGGCAGGGGCTAACAGAAAGCTGAAATAATAATTGCACAAAAAGACATAACTTTAATTAAAAGACACATAGCAACAGTTTGATGGCCCCGACTTTCCAACAACTTCTACAAGTCTTCTTGTGGCATCATTTGGGACTAACGTCTATCATGGACCTAGTAAATCCCCATTACTGACAGTGAGAGCACACACCACAAAGCGGTCCAGGCCATATAGTAAGATTTGCAGACACTAATTAATTAGAGTTGGATTCAATCTTTTTTTTATTGAATATTTTTCCCCCAGTCTGAACATTTCATCATCAAAACCTCCGGTAATCTCTCCCTTCATCACTCACAGATCTCTCCAATATCCACTTCCATCAGTGACATATCTCTCAGGATCTTCTCCTTCCATCAGTCATATATCTCTCCAGAGATCTCCCCCTCCATCAGTCACTATCTTGTTCAGTATCTCCAATTCCACCAGGTCACTAATTGCTCCAGTATCTCCCACCTTCCACAGGCCAGTGACTGTCCTCCAGTATCCACTGATCTTATGGTATAACCCTCCTTCCATCAGTTTACTGATTCTTTCTCTAGTATATTCCCCTTCCATCGTCACTGATCTTCTCTCAGATCTCCCCCTTCAATCAAACACTAATTCCTTTCACAAGTATCTCCCACTTCAACAGGTCACAAATCACTCCAGATCTCCCCCTCCAAGGGTCACTGATGCTCCCAGTATATACCCCTTCTTCGTCCAATGATACCTCTCAAGTAAAAGACTACAACTCCTACCATCAGCAGTCCACTGATCTCTATCTAGTATCTCCCCTTCCACATCACTGATCTCTCCTCCAGTAAGTTCCCCCCGCTTCCTGATTCACAGATTTTTCCATATCTCCCCTCCATGGGAAAATACATTTTCTCTTCCTCTGCCTTACCAGTTTTGAAAGCCAAACATACCCTATCATGGTGTGTGATCCGGTAGCTCCTCTTCTATCTGACAGATTTTCTCCAGTATCTCCCACTTCTATCATCAAACAGATTTCTCCATAAATTTTTTCCCCGTTCCATCATCTCCAGATTTTTCCAGTATCATCCACCTTTCATCATCATCACCAGATTTCCAAAATATCTATCTCATATCTCCCTTCCCCCCTTCCATCAGTGACAGATTTCCATATCTCTCTCTTCCATTTCACATATTTCTCCAGTATCTCCCTCCATGGGGAAAATACATTTTTCTGCCTTACCAGTTTTGGTAAAGCCAAGACATACCCTATTATAGTGAAGGTATCTCCTTCCATCAGTCACAGATTTTCCCAATACTTCCCTTCCATCAGTCACATATCTCTTCATACCTTCCCCTTCCAACAGTCATTGACCTCTCCTATCTCTTCTCCTTTCCATCAGTTACTGATCTTCTCAGAATCTTCCCCCCTTTCATCAGTCACTGATTCTCTCCTTTAACCACCACCCCCCCCCCCCCTTCATCATCATACAATTTCTCCATATGTGTCCCGCTTTTTTTCCATCCGTCACAGAATTTCTCAAGGATCTCCCCCTTCCATCAGTCACAGATTTCTCCAGTATCTCCCACTTCCATCAGTGATTGGTCTGAGAAAGAGAAAATGTAAATCAATGTTCTTAGAATTAATTAATGAATTGTCTCGGGTTCACTGTTATTTAGTTCTAAACTATATGAATGTCCATCTTTGATCACCAAGTATTACTGTACTCTTGTCTCTATACTTAGAGTACAAGTCTCTATATCAAGGGACCACAGAAATCAACTCATCTGCTGTTTGTACCTGTAAGAACTAGTAAATAAATACATTAATAAAGATTCAATTAGGACAGAGAGTTTTCAGTATATTTCAATTTAATGTATTACTGTAGGAACATTTATTTGCTGCAGAATGAAAATGTATTTCTTTCCCTTACCTGTATTGGAAAGCCAAGACAAACCTTATCAAGGCGAGTGATCAAGTTAAAAAAATATTATCGATGGCTCAGACATCGGATATGATATCCTAATAACAACATCCATTAGCCTGATGCAGCTCTAATCACAGGCTTGATTAAGAAATATGAATTGAATCTGAACTGCGGCTGAAGAAGTTTTAAGCACAAAATCTATTTTGCAAATCATCTAAGAAACATTATTTATGTGTTCTGTCATAACAGCAGATATTGTATTGAACATTCCCTGCTTTATTTTAAAAGAGAATATCAATCACCTCCATTTGTGACAAGTTCTTATGAGGATACTATTACCATGAAAACAAAAAGTCTTCTCGTTTTATTCAAGAAGAATATCTTAACATATTCTTGGAGGAATGTGGCATAAACGATAATAAAGGGCTAGAAAAATCGAGGCTTTCAAATGTAAAGGTGTATTCTGACCTGTTCTGTTGTGAAGATCCGCTTCAAGATAAAAGAAAAGACAAGGAAGCAAAAGATGTATATCAGAAATGTCCACCTACAGTCTCGAGGAACAGGGTTGGCACAAACTTCCAGTATTTCTCAAAAAGACAGCTAATTACGAAAGGACTGGTCGAAATGAGTCAAAAATTATAAATTTTATATTGAAATGTATATTTAGGTATTGCTGATTTAATTTAGAACACCCCAATTGTTTTTGTTTTTATATTGAAATACTAGTACAGGCTGGGCCATTTATATGGATACACCTAATAAAATGGGACTGGTTGGTTATATTAACTTCTTGTTTGTGGCACATTAGTATATGTGAGGGGGAAATTTTTCAAGATGGGTGGTGACCATTGTGGCCATTTTGAAGTCGACCATTTTGAATAAAACTTTGTTTTTTTTAATAGGAAGAGGGTCTTGTGTAAAAGTCTAAGGGGGTCAGATCGGGAGACCTTGAAATTGCTACATGATGATGTGTTTCCCGTCTTTATGCACTGAAGCTGGCACGTTCCCTGAGTTTTTCCAGCAAGATGGTGCACCACCACATTATGGGTGTCAGGTCTGAGCATTCCTAGGTGAACAGTTTCCTGAAAAAGTGGATTGCTCGTCGTGGGCCAGTTGAATGGCCCCCAAGGTCTCCCAATCTGACCCCTTAGACTTTTATCTTTGGGGTCATCTGAAGGCAAATGTCTATGCTGTGAAGATACGAAATGTGCAGGACCTGAAACTACGGATACTGGAAGCCTGTGATAGCATTTCTCCTGCGGTGTTGCTATCAGTGTGTGAAGTGTGGGAGAAGAGGGTTGCATTGACAATGGACCACAATGGGCAGCACATTGAACACATTTTATAAGCGGACAGAAACTTGTAAATAACTCATAAAAGAAATCACACCATTGTTTTTCTTGTAAAATTCCCAGTAAGTTTGATGTGTCACATGACCCTCTTCTTATTGAAAAAATAAAAGTTGGATTCAAAATGGCCAACTTTAAAATGACCGCCATGGTCACCACCCATGTTGAAAAGTTTCCCCTACTTACATATACTAATGTGCCACAAACAGGAAGTTAATATCACCAACCATTTCCATTTTATTAAGGTGTATCCATGTAAATGGCCCACCCTGTATTTTAATCCCCATAGTGATCCTGAGGGCCCCATCTCATCCAGCACTGTCCTGTCAGTACTGCTCTGGACGAGATGGTGCCGTCCAGCAAAGATCGGAGCCCCGGCAGTGCATACTTACAGTTCTGCGCTGTCCCGGTGGCTCTGATCTGAAGAACAAGTTGCTGGAGGAGAGAGGACCCCTATCCCCCCCTTGTATTAATGACATCAGGGAGGTGGTGGGAGATTCAAAAGTGAATTGCACTAAAACAGTTTTCTATGCAGTAAACTGTTTTAGTGTGCATCCCCAGATGTGCCCTTTGAAGTTAACCCTACCTCACCTGGTGTGTTCATCACACCAAAGGAGAGAGGGTGCCAAACGGAATTGTACTGGATACAGTGATAACTGTATCTAATACAAATCAAAGTAAAAAAAAACACGTTTTCAATTGTAATAAAAATGTTATTATAAACAAAACATAAATATGAATACATACTGTTTTGAAATTATTTTTTTAAATGTCATTTTCTTTTACATAATTGTGTGTTTCAAACATTATTATATTCAGGATGTCTACTAGACACTTGTACGGACATATTTTGTGAAGTTACAGACCTACAACATAAAACAAAATAATTTCTTTATAAGTCTGGTGTGCTTTTGGTACAGATATCTGGACCTCACAAGAATGTTAGGGAGGTTATGTCTAATGAACAGCTTGAAATGTTAAGCGGTGAACTATGAGAAGGTAAAATTCCCCTAAACTGGAAAATAAAATTACTTTTCAGAATGATACAAAAATGCTTATTTTGAGGACCAACTTGCTCCTCTTCAGAGGTTGATTGAGCCCTGAAAGTTGGTGCTAGCAACTCCTAAAAGAGTTCTACTTTTCTGAATACTTACAACCTCTAAGTTCAGAAATTAGGGTTGGAACAGACTGTGGCACTATACTCTCACAATGATTTTTTGAACATTATTGTACTACAAGGAGTAGTGAGAGTAACTAGAGAGAGAGAATGGGCAAATTTTAATGGGA
This sequence comes from Ptychadena robeensis, assembly GCA_036250615.1. NCBI lineage: Eukaryota > Metazoa > Chordata > Amphibia > Anura > Ptychadenidae > Ptychadena > Ptychadena robeensis. The sequence continues at coordinate 34,486,566 of CM070034.1, read as the reverse complement.
TAGAGATCTATATTAACATATACAAATTTAGGTCTTTCCTACAAAGAAAATGTGAAGAAAGCCTAAGTGTCAATGGGTACAGTCTCTTTCACCCTCAAAAGGCACTTAAAAACTGGGGGAACTCTGAAAGGAAGAGGTATGACATTGAACTGCTTGAATTTCAATAAAAATGCAAAAAATGTTGACAGGTATTGCACGCCGATGCACAAAAGACAATTATATGCTACATTATAATAAGGTTTTAAACACAAAATTATGTAAACAAAGTTACATTTCATAATTAAATTAATGAGAAACCACAAACATCAGGTCAAACAGATACATTTAATAAAAGGTATCATTAAATGATAATATCTCTAAAAAACTTTTGGTTTTTGTTTATAATAAATTTTTTATTCAATTGAAAATGTGTTTTGTGTCTTTTTTTTAATTTGAATTGTATTGGATTGTGATCACTGTATTCAGTACAATTTAATTTGGTGCCCCCTGTGTCTCACCAGGTTCATCACCCCGGAAGAGATAGGATCAATTTCAAAAGGAGACTTTGGGGGCATGGGATACTTTATTTAGGTGAGTATTTAACTTTTAATCAAACTGAATACAGCTCTCTAAGCAGAAAGCTGTATTCAGTGCGATTTGAAAATCATGCAACCTGCAGATCCACTTCCTTACCCAGAAGCATCGGTGAAGCAATCGCTGCAGTCCAAAGGGTTAACACGGGGGTGCTTGTCATATTCGAAAAGTGCCTCCCAAATGACTGCAACTCCTGACTTTCAGCACCATGGAAAGCCTAAATGTGAATGCTGCCATATTAATCACTTTAAAAAAAAAATTTCTTTAGGTCACTCAACATTATGTACCTATTAGATAAAGTGAAGGCTGAGCAAGATACCCAATTGGACCTTGGATAGTACAAGTGGAACCCACCATGAAAAACAACTTTCTACCCAGTGTGGGGGTTCAGCTTCAAAGCGGTGCTCTTGAAAAAGGAACATTGACAGACATGTGTCTCTTTAGGGCTTCCTGCCCATATTTATTGTACCCTAACCCTCACAGGGGTTAATATCCAAAAGAAACAAAAGTCAATTGAAATACCAAGCCTTGCTTTCCAAACATTTAACATAAATACATTGTCCTTGGCTCGGCTTCTCAGCAGCCACAGGCCTGGGCCCCACACTCCCTGTGAGACCCCCTGTATCCACTGCTCCAGCAGCCACAGGCCTGGGCCCCACGCTCCGTGTGAGCCCCCTGTCTCCTTCTTGGGCAGAAGCACTGGACTGCAAACAGGTGTTAACTCTTTCAGTGTACCTGGGGGAATAGGACAGCCCACACAGTTTCATCCTTTCTGTCCCAGAGTTGGGGACCCTGTAACAAAAACTAAACAAAATCTTGTTCAGCAACCAACAGCATCTACACACCACTCAATGGGATCACAGCCTGAATAAAGGGTTAATATGCCTCTCTGGCAGCACCCATCCAAGCGATCCTGTACACCTGATATAATATGCCCAGCACTCTTGCAGTATCCCACTACAGACTCAACTCAGAAATAAACCTTTGCCATTATTATAAGTAGTATGAAAGTCATTTTTTATTTGTAAAACTGTGCAGAGGTTACGTTTTGGAAATGTTTGTTTCCCATTGTTTCTCCCCTGCCCAATGGGAGTCACTTGGGTTACTTTGGTCATAGTTACTTTCTAGTATTTCTGTAGAAGGTCTATGTAATAGCAGGAAGTAAAAAAACCTAATCTGGGATATTTAGTATAAGTTCCTTGTGTTTATAAATTCTAATATAACTGGAGGCGGCTTTATACCATTTTGCTAATATTCCATGTACCCAGTGTATTGTTAGTATAAAATACAAGTTGAATGGTGCTTATTAAAATTAAAATCCTTAAATCACTTGAAGTAATGAAATTCTAATTTCCATAATGCATTTTTAAATTCCTTTCTTTTATTAGGCCCATTTATGCTGAACTAGATTGTTTAAGTTAAAGTAGTAAATACAGACAATTTGCTCACACAAAAGGACCTTTTATTGCTTTATAAAACATGTTTTGATCTAAAAAATTTAGTTTGGCTTTTGTTTTAGTTAAATGGTATTAGGTAAGGCGGTGGGACTTATGCAGAAAATCTGGAGGCCTTGCTTTAGCAATTGCTTAGAGCCAATTTCCAGTAGTGATGGCCGAACATCGGCCAGGTCTGTCCGCGAACGGGCAGATCGGACTTTTAAAGGAGTCCGCCATCCACCCTTTCGCGGACAGTTTCAGATTCAAATTTGAATCTGAAAAACCGGAAGTGACGTCAGTGACGTCACATCCGGTACCTGGAACGCATAGTTCCTGGGTAAGGGAGCCGGATGTGACGTCACTGACGTCACTTCCTGTTCTCGAGCCGGCTTTTCACTAGGAGACCGGCTTCATGCCCGGTCTTCTAGTGAAAAGATTCTTCCTCCAGCACGACTTCGCTGCTTCTGATCCTTCCGGAGGAAGAATAGAGATCTACTTCTCGCCGGCGAACGGGCAAGCGGGCAGTTCGGCCATCACTAATTGCCAGTCAAAAATACAAATTTACTTTAAACTCACCTTGCAGAGTATGAATTCAATTTTACAGTGTGAAGAATATACCGTAGGTTTCTGACTATAAGATGCACCGGACCATAAGACGCACCCAGCTCTCCAGCTAATCTTTGTGCTGGGAGAGCTGACGGGAAGTTAAGGTGCGACCACTGGCGGATTTCAGCAGAATCTTCTGCGTTCCAGATGCCGGAAGTGACATCACTTATGAATGAAAAAGCAGTGAACAGATATTTATATATGTTTTTTGTCTCTTTCTTTCTGTAACTGTTGTGTGTGGAAGTTATTGTACAAACCAGTCTTGTATGTCCAAACAATACATCAATGGCACATCAGAGTTTTCTATTATAGGTTATATATATACTGCTTTTTTCATTCATAAGTGGAGGTTGTTTGAGGGGAAGTCAATAGTAACCGTATTGAAAGATTCTTACCATTTTTGCCTAACCAGTCATGTTATTGCTAAGAGTACTGTTTTAATTTGTAACTCAATTGACTACGAGAACAAAAAAGACCATGTCAAGAGCATAGTCTGTGGCTCTGCGAGTCGTGATGCTTCCTTTTGTTCAAACAGAGGATAAAAATGGATAGAAAGACATTTGCAGTGCATTATAATAACTGTTTTTATTGATTCTGCCATCTGAACATGTGGGAGATGAGAGATTCTTTTGTACCATCAAAAGCACAGCCAAAATCATTTATTCCCTTTTTTCCAATCCATTTGTACCCCCTGGCCTAAGGCAGTACTATCTGTTATTGTTTATCTTCCAGTATCTTTATTTTAATCTTAAAGAGAAAAATAAAATGTCTAATTATTTGGCTTCCAGATTATGTATTAAATCAAGCATTTTGAAAATTACAATGTCTATCAAACATGTTTCTTAAATAGATGCATGAAACTATTCCATTAAGTCAGCATCTGAAATATAAACTAAGCTAAAATAATATAAAATAGCTTGCTAAATTATACTATGTATATAAGCCAAATGATAGAAATTGTAAAGCTGCTCCTGCTGAAATTGTTGCAATACGCAATCCAATATACCATGTGCCAATATTTATAGTAGGATAAATAGAAGACATTCTTTATCTTTCCTTTTAAAGGTAATGGGATCCCTAACCCAGGGAACAAAGGGAAAGGGGTAATTGACTGGGCTGGCTGGGAGGTTATTTGTGAGTAGAGATGGTAAAATTTTTCGACTAGCTGACTTTGTGAGCTGATTGCAAAGTCTCTGAAAATGGTATCATCACCAAAATTGCTGGAGATGTAGAGAAGGGTTGTAGAAATATTTGGGAAAAAAAGGTTTGGCTCTAGCACATGTAGTTTTTGCATAAATTAGGTTCACATTCAAAGTCTAAATTCCGATTTTCGAAATTTTTGCTTGACTTTGAACTTAATTTGTGCAAAAACTATTTGTGTTAGGGACATACTTTTTTTAAGTATACCCCCAACCCTTCTCTACATCTCCAGCAAGTTTGGTGATGATACCATGTTCAGAGGCTTTGCAATTAACTCAAAATGCTTGAAGTCGTTGAATTTTTAAAAAGGAATCGGCCATCTCTATATTTGCGAGCAGTTGGGTTAGTTAGAAAATAGAGGGATCCAGAAACAGGAAGATCTATTTAGCTTTTTTACACTCCCATCCACCCTTTCTACTTAGTTTTTTGTGTTTGCTTTGCAGGTTGGTGGTTTAGTCTTATTTTCACATTATGACTGTGTCCAAAACGTAAGGTTGTGAAATGTTGTAAGCTTTGTGTTTGTAGCTGGTTAACAGTCACAATTAAGTTACAAGATAGTTACATTTTGGAATTGTTAGAAGGGTAACGCGCTTGGTGATCAATGATTAAAAAGAATAGAGTGATTATAGAGGTATAGAGGTACCCATCAAGCTGGAAAATAGTGACTGCTGGTTACTATTACCAGGTTGGACATGTAGTTTCACTTTTGAGTTTAAGGGAAACTGTAAAGAACCTTTTTCTAGCAGCATTTTTTATTTTCAGTTTTTCCATTTATTGGTTTGTACAATTTGGAAACATTTTATTAAAGCTGTGGCCTATTTCTATTCTAAAGTAAAAATATGGAGTATGTTTTTGTTTTATACTGTTAATTAAATGTATATATTTCATTGTTAGTGTTATGGTAGGGAAAGCAAACATCGCATAACTAGAGTATAAAATATAGCTGCCTCTTTTGTCTGAATTGTTCACATCATTCACTCCCCAAGAACCTAACTGGAATAATTGAGACTCAGGCAGATTGGATTTTAAAAGGTCCGGTATCCTTTTATTACTAACATAAATAAGAAAATATAATATATAACAATGATAAAACAGACCATTATAGATTGAATTCTCCTTCCACACAAAACTACAGATAGAGCCCTCCTAGCAACTAACCCAATCAGGTAGGGCTGGCACAAAATACCATAATAACATAACTAAGCATGTTTATAACATTAACTAACCCTTAGTAGTGATGAGCAGCATAGGCAATATTCGAATTCGTGATATTTCGCGAATAATTCTACTAATATTCGATTCTGTATTCGGAAATTCGAATATTCACGGTAATACCATAGATTGCGAAAAAAATATTCGCATCACAAAAATCTTTAAAATGAATGGTCACATGCTTTGTTTATTTTCGTAATGTGAATATTATTTTCGCAATACATGGCAATATTGCGAATATTCGGAATTGCGAATATCCGCCGAGATATTCGAGATATTGGCGAATTCTTGAATTGCCGATATTCGCGAAAAATATTCAGCATTCGAATATTCGAGCTCAACACTAACCCTTAGTATGCCAGCTCCTTCTTAACCAGGTTATGTTTTTCCTATGCCTAGGTCTCTGTTTTTTGCCTACGGGCCTGTCTTACTCAGCCTTGTCCAAGTGAGGTCAAATAAACCAGTGTCCTACAGTCCATGTTATATCAACCAACATTTTCATTATTTGTAAGCATTGTGTGAATGACAGATCTAGGCTCTTCAAATAGTATAAGCATGTTTTCTTGTTCATTGTGCACCCATTTTAATTCCATCAGTACTGTCAATTATAGTTTAGTAATGCATTTATGATAACAGAGCTCCGTTGATTGTTTTTTAGATCAGCTTGGAGCTTAGTGGCAGGCCTTCTCTGCAAGACACAAGGTATAAATAAGGACTAAATAGGGAATTTTTCATTTTACAACTCTTAGATATTTTTCTGCAATAAAACATGAATGCTGGTTGTGAGGTTTAGATGTGTTGTCACTCTACTGATCATTTGTCAATAGAAATGCTGCTTGATTATCACTAAAGAAGATTGGTGCTGTAAATCAATATTAAACTGTCATCCTTCCTTCGATTTCCCTGCAATATACATCTAACATGCTTACATGAAGCACCTGAAGCCACTAAGGATATTATCGAAGAGTGGAGATATTAACAGATGACAAGTCAAGAAGCTATACTTGACATGGCCTCCTTGGGATTTTTTTTCTTCTGTTCTATTTCTATAATCAAATTTTTTGTATTGGTTTTGACACTATGCTACCAAAATAAATCATAACACCAAGTATTGCAAGGGTAGGACTTTATTTACTTATATTTTGTAGCAACCATAAATCAGCTTGTACCATTGTAAATTACTAACCATACATTTGCATACTATTGACTTTCTTTACTATTTTACCCCAGAGGAACCTTTAAGATGATTTGGATGTGTAAGCAAACTCATGCGAAAAATAACTAGTTGGGGAACAAATGGCCTCATCTGTACAAGGTTTTCATTGGAAATAATACCCTTCTTACAGACAACAAATTATCAGTAGTAATGGCCAAACTTTGGCCAGGTTCGTTCGCAAACAGGCAGATCTGACTTTTAAAAAAGTCTGACGTCACTGGACCTAGAAACTTGAGCTGAGCATGGCCACTCTAGACAATTAAAAAAAAAGTTCAATCAACTCTATGAATGATTCTGCAACTAAGTGTGTAGAGTGGGAGCGACAACTTAAATTGGTCAATATTATTTTTCTAAAACATTATTTTTCTATATTTTATATTTGATCAATTGTATTAGTGATGAGCAGCAAAGGCAATATTCGAATTCATATTTTGTGAATAATTCTACTAATATTCGCAATTTGAGTGTATGGTCATGAATTGTGATTACCTTCAAAATGAATGGTCACATGTGGTATCTATTTTTGCATTACGAATATAAAATCACAATCCATAGTCATAAGCTTCCCAATGCATAATATTGTGAATATTCGACATTGTGAATATCCACCATCAAATTTGCGAATTCTCGAAAAGAGGATATTCGTCGAATATATTCGAAATTCAAATATTTAAGCTCAACACTAGCAAGCATGTCATAGTATAGTGAAGTGACAAACTCTATACATTAATAGACCCCTTCTCCCCAATGTGAGAATTATATCAATCCATGCACATTGCGGACCAAGATTTCAATCTGTTATTAACCCTGAGACTGGGTACATATGGCACAATTTATTACTTCTAATTTGATGTTCTTATTGGTAAAATTATCAGATGTGAAGGAAAGAGAAGTCAACAACCATTTGATTATAATTGTTTTAGCTTTCAAAATTAGATAGATAAGAAATCTTGGAAAATATTGACCAATGTACACAGGTTCTGTTGTCAATCAGATTATATTTAATTGGAATTTTGATCAGTGACATTTGATAAAAACAAATAGAATGTCACAGTGTTTGGGTACTTCTAATCAATCAATTTCCGATAAGTAAAACAAGATTGATCACTGGAATGCACAACTGACCTGGTTGAGTGTACTGGGCCTATGGACCAATATGCCTATTTGATCCCTTTTAATGCTTGTTTATATAGAACACATCAAAGATAGTCTAAGGGTTAACATTTTCTGATCATTTCTTACTAGGCTTACAGTTTTCATTAGCAATTAAAAAACCTTCCATTGTATAAGACCACTGCTACTTCCTCAAGTCTTCGATGCATCTCCCTTTACTTTTATTTTAAAAAGCATTTGATTTTTTTTAGACTTCTGTCACTTAAAACAAAAAACTTTCCTTGTTTATGTAAGCCATATTGCTGTGCCATATGGTACCACGGAGATAAATGTACAATAGACTAGAGTCTAGTTAATTATCCTACCTTCAGACTAATATGGTGCCGCTTTCTAAAGCTGGAGTTAACTGTCACTTGTAAATGAGTAAGAAAATGATACAGCAAATAATAATGGGTCACAAGAATACACGGGGTGTACTACAGAGTAATCAAGACATCGGAATGACACTTCAGATAATGTGGAGGATAAACAGCCATGTAAACATTTCAGTGCAAACTCTTGATGAATCACTGACAGTTCTATTTTTGGAACTGAATCACATTTTTCCTTATAAACTGACAAATCCAAAATATGCTGTGCAGCTGAAAAAAATAGTATCATCTGTGCCCAAGTCTCCAACTGAATGCAAATTGTGAGACTGTTGCATAAGTGAAAATGTAATTAGCAGCTGTTATATATAGTAGAGTTGCCAATTATTATACATTTCCAAGGATTTATATATTTTTTCTTAGAAATCCTCCTGCATCTCTAATAATTTATTATGAGGTCAGTACAATAATTTTGTGTATATTAATGTTGACTAAAAAGTTAAAATATTCATTAGAATATACTGATAAATTTAATTATAAAATCCACATTTGTAAAGAGTAGACTTTATCCTGGAATAGTCCATTAAGAGTGGCCATACATTGATCAAAGTGTGCATGACCAAGTAAATGATTATATTAGATGGATATTGACTATTTATCTGGATATGGTTAAATCATTGTCTAGCTTCATCCATTAACAATTGGTTCCCTAACAAATGCCTGCCAATTTTTATTGTGATTATTATTTATTTATATAGCACTGACGTATAACAGAGAGAATATATACACAGAGCACATATAACTTTTAGAGGAGCTTACAATCTAATGGTCCTAAAGGCCCCATACATGTTTTGATTTTCCCGTTTGATACATTTGTAAGGTGACCGGAAATCGATGCCTGCCCACATTGTTCGATTGAAAGTCCAAAATAATCCACCAGTTCCTGTTGCTGAAAAACTTTTTGCTGAAATTTTGCCACCACTATGCTTCACTGTAGGGATGGTATTGGCCTGGTGATGAGCAGTTCCTGGTTTCCTCCAAATATGATGCTTGACATTCACACCAGAGTTTAATTTTTTCTGATTTTGGTTCTCCTGTTCTGAGTCCTTCAGGTACCTTTTGGCAAACTTCAGATGGGCTGCCTTGTGCCTTTTACTAAGGAGTGGCTTTCATCTGGCCACTCTACCATACAGGTCTGATTGGTGGATTGCTGCAGAGATTGTTGTCCTTCAAGAAGGTTCTCCTCTTTCCACAGACGACCTCAAGAGCTCTGACAGCATGACCATCATGTTTTTGATCACCTCCCTGACAAAGGCCCTTCTCCCCCGATCGCTTATGTTAGATAGCTGGCCAGTTCTAGGAAGAGTCCTGGTGATTTTGAACTGCTTCCACTTAAAGATTACAGCCACTGTGCTCAAGGGGACCTTCAAAGAAGCAGATATTTTCTGTAACCTTCCCCAGATTCTATACTGGAGGTCTACAGACAATTCCTTTGACTCCAGTTAAGCTGCAGAAACATCTTAAGGATGCACCAGAGTTCAATTTTGAGCTTCATGTTAAAGGCTGTGAATTCGAATGTACATGTGCTTTCTCAATTTTTTATTTTAAATAAATTTGACAAAAATTGAACTTTTATCACATTGTTATTTTGGGATGTGTGTAGAATTATTAATTTAATACATTTTGGAATAAGGCTGTAAAATAACAAAATCTAGAAAAATGATGAGCTGTGAATAATTTTCAGATGCACTATATTTAACTAACACATATGCAACAGGTTTTTTTTGGGGGGGAAGCCAATTAACCTACCAGTATCCTTGAAGTGTGGTAGGATTACCTGGAATATCTGAAAGAAACCAATGCAGACACATGAAGAATATACAAACTTCCCAAGACCTGGGACCCCACTGCTGCAATGCCAGAGAGCATTTAGAATTCTCACAAAGGTTTCTTATAATACAAACATTGCCATGTTGTCATAGTAAGTGTCTAGATGGCTGTTGGTTATTGTATTAAATAATTCTCACTTACAGTTGATACAGCAGATGAAGCCATTTTAAAACAGAGCAAATGGTTTCAGTGCTAAGATTTTGTTGTGTTCAACACAGGACTGTGAGGATTTTATTCCAAGGTAAGGTAAGCCTGTTTAACCAAAGGCTGAATTTTCTTGCCAGATTCTGATACCCCAAAAGTTATTTCTACAAGATGAAAACTGCTAACTATGACAACTTCTCTTATCGTCCAGGTATACATCTTAGTCCTCCAATAGCCTTAGTGTCAAGCAGACTATAGCATAATGAACCGAATGTCCAACTAATTTTTCATGGGTAAGCTGTACTCATGGGTCTCTATTGGCTCAGCAGAGAACATTAATCAATCATCAGAGGACAAGCAATATAGTGACATATATGTGCACTAATAAGATGTCTTTACTGAAAAGACTCTGAAGTGGCAAGCAGAGAAAGATTTATAGAGGAAGATACAGTACATTTATTGGCATAGAAGCTTTGCCTATTTACAGTTACGTTTTTCAAATCTTTGAAAAGGGCGGTTTGAAGTAAAAAAAGAGCGGTTTGCATTCTGAAACATATTTTGTATTTAGTAAGTAAACACAGTCTTATCTTATACAAACATTGTTTTTCCAAGGAGTCCTTAGTATGACCGCCTGCTACTCCTGGAACCAGTTGTTAGGCCCCTAAATTACTGAGCAATCCCTTGAATGTGAATGGACTATCCCTTGAATGTGAATGGAGATATAGCAGTAAACCGAGATTCAGGAAGCTTGCAGTACCCACTATACATAAATACGTTGATTTGTGTGTATAAGACAGATTTCTCCAAGCAATTAGGGATGATTCTAGGAAGTATTGATAACATATAGATGTTTATAATATATATATATATTTATATATATATACTTTATATATATCTATATATATACGCCAGGGATGCGTCCCCTTTAGGTAACCCATAGGGTGCAGGATGGACACAGTCCAGGATTTGAATGGCAGTCTGTGGACTGAAACTTTGTTAGATTGCTTACAGGGCCTGGACTGTGAATAGGCAAAATCGTTGGGAGGGCCTCCTGTTCACCCCGCCCAGCACCTGTGGGTGTATGTTGGCTGCACAGCAGTCTTATAACCACTTTACCTGACCTAATCAAGGTGGAAGAGTCACTGTCTGGAGGACAGACAAGGCTGAACTACTTCCCTCTGAGAGAGGATGACCGGTGGTTTTGGGAAACCCACTTCCCACGTGAGCATTATCGTTACTTTCTTGTCTTTGCTGTTTTTTGATGAAGGACTATTGTTTTTGAATGGCTAAGGCGAAGCCAAACTGTTATTTTGGGCCAAAATAAAGCCTTGTTGATTGAATAAAAGTTGAATTCCGGTGTGGTGACTGTAAACCCCGAACCCCCCCAAGTTCACAATATATAAATATTAATTTTGTAATTACTGTGTTATAGTTTGGGGTGCATTTTTTTATCCACTGAAAAATCTATTGGTCGGTTACACCATGTGCTTTAACATTAGGCACTTTGTAGGCTCAGCTTAGAATCCTCTTCCATTGAAAGAGGAAAAATATACAAAGGATTTGATATAATGGGCTTCAAGCGCATAGAGCTGAACACAAATATCCAATCATGTGAAGTTGGTTAGAATCGAATGTTTGCAGTTATTACAGGCTCATTTTACTGCACGCACTTCACGCTTTAATAAATCAGTCCCTTTGTTTGGAGATTAATAGATCTTCAGTGACATTTTAATAAGATAGAAATAAAAGTTCTGTTTTATAGACCTTGGAGCTAGGGATATGGTTACATGTTTTATTTTACAATTACCCATTTGCAGAGACAATGGTAAAACTATCACTATGTTGTGTTTAGGAAAGAAAAAGTTACCATTTCTTTTCAGCTCTGCTAAAGTAATAAATGAAACAAAATTCTGACAGAAATATGTTGGTTGCAATTGTACCCCTCCTTATAAAAAATACTGCCTCTGCCCTCTGCCCGTAATTGCCCTAGAACATGTACACAGCCAATAAATTATTTGCTTTTTAATTGAGGGTCTATAACCTAGTAAGCATTGCAGATACTACCTTGACATGACAAGTAGGGTAGGGTTGGGTAGACATGGGTAGTAAAATTAGGTTTAACTACCAAGTGACCTTGGAGCAGAGTGTAAGAGAAGGTAACACAGGAGGGTCTATTTAAATCCAAATTACATCATTAGTCAAAGTATAATAAATATTTTTATTATTATAGCGTTATATGTACAATGCAACACCAAAGGTTTTAGATTCACAATTCACCAGTAGACGGTCTGTACTTCTACACACAATGACAATATGTAAGCCCTTTCTCTATTATTTCATACAATCTTTATTTATATGTGTGTACTCTCACTACATGTGAACAATCACTTTACATGTCCAATCACTGAGTTTTGGTTCTGATCATAATTATATTATTATGTACAGTTTACACTTTTGCATGTACAGTTGCAAGAAAAAAAAGTATGTGAACCCTTTGGGATTACGTGGAGTTTTGCATGAATTAGTAAATAAATGTGCTCTGATCTTCATCTAAGTGACACCAATAGAAAAAAACACAGTCTGCTTAAAATAATACTACACAAACATTATATGTTTTCATGTTTTTATTGAACATAACATGTAAACATTCACAGTGCAGGGTGGAAAAAGTATGTGAACTTTTGGACTTAATAACTGGTTGACCCTCCTTTGGCAGCAATTACCTCAACCAAACATTTCTTGTAGTTGCAGATCAGACCTGGAGTAATTTTGGACTACTCCTCTTCACAAAACTGTTTTAGTGTAGCAATATTCTTGGGATGTCTGGTGTGAAGCACGCTATTAAGATCATGCCACAGCATTGCAATCGGACCACTCCAGAAGGTATATTTTGTTCTGTTGAAGCCATTCTTTTGTTGAATGACTTGTATTCTTTGGGTCATTGTCCTGTTGCATCACCCATCCTCTGCGGAGATTCAGTTGGTGCGACAGATGGTCTTACGTTTTCCTGCAAAATATCTTGATAAATCTGAAATTCATTTTTCCATCAATGGCAACAATCCGTCCAGGCCCTGAGGCAGCAAAACAGCACCAAACAATGTTGCTTTTCAAAACAACTGAAATTTGGTTTGATCTGTCCACAGCATATTTTGCCAGTAGTGCTGTGGAACATCCAGGTGCTCTTTTGCAAACTTCAAAAGTGCTGCAATATTTTCTTCTTCCTCCATGGTGTCCTTCCATGTACTCCATTCTTGTTTAATGTTTGCATGTGCCAGAGATTTCTGTAAACCTTCAGCTGACACTCTATGATTCTTCTTTACCTCATTAAGCATTCTGTGCTGTGCTCTTGCAGTCATCTTTACAGGATGACCATGTCTAGAGAGAGTAGCAACAGTGATAGACAGTCTGTCTTACCATGGACTCATAAACATCAAGGTTTTGGAGATACTTTTGTAACCCTTTCCAGCTTCATGCAAGTCAACAATTCTTGATCTTAGGTCTTCTGAGAGCTCTTTTTTGCGAGGCATGGTTCACATCAGACAGTGCTTCTTGAAACCAGTAAACTCAAAACTGGTGTGTGTTCTTAAAGGGCATGACACCTTTTAGAAACACATCCAATATCATCGCACTGATTGGGTTTAACTCCTGACTCCAATCAGCTCTTGGAGAAGTCATTAGGCTAGGAGTTCACATACTTTTTCCACTCTGCAGACTGTGTTTTTCTATTGGTGTGACTTGGTGATGTGATGACGATCAGAGCACATTTTATGACCAATTCATGCAAACTCCACATAATCACATACTTTTTCTTGCAACTGTAGTATGCAGAGGTCAGCGGTAATATCAAAACATTGCAAAGGAGGGTTTGTGTGCCACAAGGTTTAGAAGCTCAATGAGTAGGTAATAAATAGCAATAGATAGAATACAAAAAGAACAGAGCTGTCCAGTGAGCAGTCCATGGGCACACTATTTTACAGCCTGCATTTGTAGCCCTCCTCCCTTATCACCAGTGTTGAGTCTGGAAGGATAGAATGACTTAAGACTAGGGCTATCCATTAAATCTCTGTGTTCAACAAAGTAAATAAGCCGCCCATTGCCGGCAATGGGGCTTTGACAGGGCTGTCTTCAGAGTCTGTTAGAGCTCCTGATCCTTCGGTCCCAACCTCCTTCAGGTTAATTTTGACACAGCTCATCTGCTTCCACAGGAACGTAACAGAGGCTTCCGCTGACATCAGTGGAATAGTAGAGCCCTAGCCTTACCCATTAATTGCTAAAGCTATAGCATATATATCAATAGTTTACAGTACATACACGTGACCTAACTTAGTCACATCTATTGCCCAGTGTACTCCTCACAACTAGAAAAAAATGTAGTTAAGAAATCATTGCACACAACTGTCTGCAATGATCACATAGTAGGAGTGATGATCAGAAAGAAGTGTCAGGCTTTGTTTCCATTGATGCGTTCCCGTGCACGTCTGAACGCACAGTTGTCGCGTGTTTTTGCGCTCTTTTGCGTGTTTTTGCGACGCAAATTTTTTTTTTATGCGGATGCGGTTGGGCCGCGGATGCGTTTCAAACCACATCCGCACCCGAACGTGCACAACCTCACCAGTGGAAACTATATTGAAGTTTCCAATGGATGCGGTTGGGGGTTGGGGGAGGCGGCTAACGCCCTGAATCACATCAATGGAACGCCCTGAATCGCATCAATGTAAACAAGCCCTAACCAGGGTAAAATAGGTCAGTATGAGAATCAAGTTGCCTGGAGGTGTCTAACTCCCAATATGGAGGGGGAGTGTAGCCTCCTTGTAAAAGACAAATAGGAAAAGGACATGTAGCGTAAAACCTAGTGCAACAAAGTTAAATGATATTACCGGTAAAGAAAAAAAAAAGAAAAATGTACTCACAATAATGAAGGTACAAGGTAGCAAACAGTGCCAATCTCTTGCTTGCTAAGCCTGCATTGTACCTCCATTATTGTGAGTACAATTTTCTTTTTTTCCTGTGTTTACTTGTGTGTTGAACTAGGTTGTGCACCTTGTGTCCATGTGCCTATCTTTTCCTCCCACCCACATCAACCCCCATTCTTGCATCATTCTCACAACAACCCACGAGGCTCATAGTATTTCTTTCTACCATCTGGCCTCCACTTATCTTGTGGAATAGAAATGAACCTTTCAGACATTTTGTTTGGACACCATAAAATAACACAATACATAATCATGTTTATGAATAAGTGAATATAATTATAACAAATATGTTTTTTGAATTAAACAAACACACCATATTTTAACTTTAGGCTGTCAGCTTTAATTTGAGGGTATTTACATCCAAATCTGCTGAACAGTGTAGGAATTTCTACAGTTTGCATGTGTGCCTCCCACTTGTTAAATGACAAAATGGGACAATTGGCTTCTCAGCTGTTCCATGGCCAGGTGTGTGATATTCCCAATTACAATATGCAGAAAAAATTCAAAGAGCTGTCCCTATCAGTGAAGCAAGACATCATTTGGCTGAAAAACAAAACAAACCCATCAGAGAGATCGCAAAAACATTTGGCATGGCCAAAACAACTGTTTGGAACATTCTTAAAAAGAAGGAACACACCAGCAACACCTCAGCAACACCAAAAGACCCGGACGACCACAGAAAATACCTGAGACATATGGCCGAATAATTCTTTCCCTTGACAACAGTTGGCCAGATCAAGAACACTCTCCAGGAGGTAGGTGTATGTGTGTCAAAGTCAACAATCAAGAGAAGACATCACCAGAGTGAATACAGAGGGTTCACCACAAGATGTAAACCATTGGTGAGCCTCAAAAACAGGAATGCCAGATTAGAGTTTGCCAAAGACATCTTAAAAGCCTTCACAGTTCTGGAACAACATCCTATGGACAACTGAGACCAAGAACAACTTGTACAAGAGTGTTGGGAAGAGAATAGTATTGAGAAGTAAAGGAACTGCTCATGATCCTAAGCATACCAACTCATCAGTGAAGCATGGTGGTGGTAGTGTCATGGCGTGCACATGTATGGCTGCCAATGGAACTGGTTCTCTTGTATTTATTGATGATGTGACTGCTTACAAAAGCAGCAGGATGAATTCTGAAGTGTTTCAGGGAAATATTATCTGCTCATATTCAGTCAAATGCTTCAGAATGACCCAAAGCATACTGCAAAAGCAACCAAAGAGTTTTCGAAGTCAAATACCTGACCTGAATCTGATTGAGCATGCATTTCACTTGCTGAAGAAAAATGCCCCAAGAGCAGGCAGGAACTGAAGACAGTTGCAGTAGAGGCCTGGCAGAGCATCACCAGGTATGAAACCGAGTGTCTTATGATGTCTATGTGTTCCAGGCTTTAGTCTGTAATTGACTGCAAAGGATTTGCAACCAAGTATTAAAAAGGGAAAGTTTGATTTATGATTATTGTTAATCTGTCTCATTAGTTTTGGTCCCTTAACAAGTGGGAGGCACATATGCAAACTGTTGTCATTTATACACTGTTCACCAGATTTGGATGTAAATACCCTCACATTAAAGCTGACAGTCGACAGCTAAAGCACAATGTGTTTGTTTCATTTAAAATCCATTGTGGTAGTGTAAAGAGCCTTAAATTAGAATTAGAATTGTGTTGATGTCCCAATATTTATGGACTTGATTGTATATTACATATGAGCTTAAAGAGTTAATCACATCACAGCAACACTACCAAATAATACTTTACTGTATTTCTCTCATGTAAAGCAAAGCGCAGTGGCAGAGAGGACCTCTGGACATAAATCCTGCCCTTTTTCATCACTGAGCTGCCAAGTAGTTGAAAGTCGTATTTACTGTTGAAGGATTGCGAGTGTAACTCAGAAAAAATGTCACTGATAAATGAAACACTTCTAATTTGAGGAATGACGAAAATAATCAACCATTTGGCACCGTAAGCAGTTCACTGAGACAGTTTTATATTGAAACTGTAAAATATTTTTATTGTGTCATTCTTTAAAGGGAGGACATTTTAATTTCTGCAATCCTCAGGGTTGGCTACAAAAAGGAATCTGAATAAACAGGAAATGGTAAGGTTAGCATTGTCCTTTAAAACAATATAAAGAAGAAGTACACAAGAAATGATAGAATTTTTTTTTTTTAGAATGAGAGCATCGCTCTGAAGGATGGGAATAAAAAGGGGAGGAGGAGGTTGTGGGTAAAATTGGGTATAGGGCAGGTATCCCATTCCTCAATTCCACACAAACATCCTCATCACAGATTTTTCCCAATGCAGACACTGTGCGGCACCTTGGGGAACTCTACAGGCACCCACCTTTGATACTTGAATACAAGGATCTGTTGAATCCTCTTGTTTCCTACCTGTGACTCTTTTTGACCAGTAAATAAGCCACAGTGCCCCAGAAGGTGGCCCCCTGCTCCCGTATCTCGTTTTGCTGGATCGTTTTTATATGTGGGTATCTCCCGGAGCACCGGGCATTTGAATATGGGGCCTATATGGTACCTTTGGGGACCCCCTGAGGAAAGCCTTGTCTGAAACATATGTTGGGGTCACTCCTTTCTTGATCCTTTTCTGGGACCCATCTTCCTTGCATTTCCCGTTCCATCGCAAATAGGGAAAAAAGTGACAACTCAGCATGCTTCGTGTAACTTTAATTTTATATGTACATTAAAAACCAACTCGTGTTGAATAGACTCTTTGTTAAGCCCCCCATACACGTTCCGATTTTTCGTACGAATTTTGCCCGACCGACCGATCGGGTCGGGAGATTAATCGATCTGGAGATTAATCGGATTCGGAATTATGTACCCGACCGATCCCGATTTCTCAAAATCGGCCGAAAAATCTGTCGGGACCACTTCGGACCTGTCCGTAAATTTTTGGTCGATCTGCTGTTAATAAATAGGGTCGGGCTGATGGATCGGTGATAATTCGAATTCCGATTTTTCGTGCCAGCCGACCGACCGACCATAACATTTTAGGTGAAAATCGGGTGACAGGATCGGACGAAAAATCGGTCGGGAGAATAATCGGAACGTGTATGGGGCTTTAAATAGACTCTTATGTTTATACCTTATCTGTGATGTAGTGATGATTGTCACAGGGATTTGTTTCTTAATATGAAAGAATGACCTTCTGAACCGTGCACCTCTGGCCTCTAAAGTCCCCAGGTCCCTACTGCATAGGGAAAAATCTGTGATGTGGATGTTTGTGTGGAATTGAGGACTGGGACACCTGCCCTATACCCAATTTTACCCACAACCCCCTCCCCCCCTTTTTATTCTAATCATTTGGGATGTTGGCCAGCCTTCAAACGTGTGTGGATTTGTTCTGGATTGTTTTAGCTTTGATCAAACTGAAGGATGGTTCATTTGTGGCATACCTTTTCCATTTAAAGGAGACCATTGGTTCTTCAAGAATTGTCCCCAAAAATGTTCATTCCATCTAAGTGCCAGCACTTACAATACAAACTGTCCTATCCCACAGAAGAGAAAGGTTTTATGACCACACTGATCTCAATTGTAGTCAGTCACGTTCCAGGACACCATGGAACCTTCTTGCTAAAGCCATTTATACCTATTCTTAAATTGTGGCACAGAAGTAAAGCTGGCTACCACATGACCACAGTTATAAGACTGGACAACAACAAAAAAGAAATGTCTGCTACATGTTATAATTCATGATTCTTATACTAAATCAAGTATGCTGAATCCAAATTTGATTTCCGTTTCTGCCTGGGACACCAAGGATCTAAGTTATTGATGCATATGGACAGATTTGCTACATTTTCTTGTTCCACACGTATACATGTCTACATTTTGCCTCATATTTCCATGACATTACAAAAAAGTAGGTTTTTTTTTTACAGCAACATACACAACTACACATTGATCATGTAAATCATGTGTTGTCTTCCGTAGCAAAATCTTCGTTGTGCAGTATAAGAAAGCATGTCCATCCCTACCATGAAGAATTATTAAATATAACTTTACCATTAAAACTATTTACTCTATTTAGGTAATGATAGGACAACAATTGTTTGTCCTCTTTTTTTATGTCCCCTGTTGTATTCCAACATCAATGACAATGATAGACTACATTCAATGACCTATGCAATATGAGCTATGGTATGTCGTTCATGTGTGTGCCATTGTAACCAATCATCGATCAATTCAAATCTGTGT
>CM070034.1:34429791-34458599 GCA_036250615.1 Ptychadena robeensis | reverse complement strand
CAACCAATGTTAGGCTGCATCGACACTATGGAAAACGGCACGGTTTCCGCATGCGCTTTTAAAAACTCACCGCTGTATGCATTTTTTATTTGTTTTTCCTGCATTTTCAATTGATTTGTTAAAAAAACGCAAACGCATATGTAACTTAAAAAACGCATGCGGAAACGCATGCCTTTAAAAAACGCATATAGTGTGAATGGGCCCTTAATGTAATTCATGTTATTTTTAAAACAGTATTTTTATATGTGAGCTACTTGTTTTTTGAGTTTACAAAGTTATATTTGGAAAAACAGCCATAAAAACAGAAGAGGAGCCACCAATACTCTAGGAGACGCACATGTGGAGTTTTATTACTTTATAGTGTTCTGTAGAGACTGGATAGCAGCTCTGAAGCGTCTTAGCAGCTTCAATAAAATATTGAATTATACGGCCGAGAAATTCACTCAAAAATCTACTTTCTGGTTTATTTTGAGAGTTAGTCTAAGCAACCCAGAAGAAAGAGGAGTTAGTGAATACATTCTAGACATCATTCTGATACTTTACAGATAAGAACAATTTGGTTGTTATTTGAAATGACAGAAATTACAAACAATAAATGATTTTGGAAAAGATTGAACTTGAACCATTGAGAACTTGAACATTGATTGGAGGACTTTGACAGGTCATGTGACCAATCTTTTTATACTTTACTGATTAATAACTGCATTGGCCTAATGACTGCATGAAAATTTTCATCTGACCATATGACATTCTCCCAGTTCTCTTCTGGATCCTCCAAATGCTCTCTAGCAAACTTCAGACAGCCTGGACATGTACTGGCAGGGGGACACGTCTGGCACTGCAAGGTTTGAGTTCCTGGCGGTATAGTGTGTTACTGATAGTAGCCTTTGTTAATTTAGTCCCAGCTCTCTGCAGGTCATTCACTAGGTCCCCCGTGTGGTTTTGGGATTGTTGCTCACTGTTCTTGTGATCATTTTGACCCCACGGGGTGTGATCTTGCGTGGAGCCGCAGATGGAGAGAGGTTATCAGTGGTCCTGTACATCTTCCATTTTCTAATTACAGCTCCCCAGCAACAGTGTGTGAAAACCTTGTGAAGACTTACAGAAAACGTCTGATCTCTGTCATTGCCAACAAAGGAGATATAACAAAGTATTGAGAGGAACTTTTCATATTGACTAAATACTTATTTATCACCATAATTTGCAAATATATCTACATCACACAATGTGGATGGATTCTTCCCCCCATTCTGTCTCTCATAGTGGAGGTGACCTATGATGAAAATTACACGCCTCTCTCATCTTTTCAAAGTTGGGGAACTTGCACAATTGGTGGGTGACTAAATACTTTTCTTCCCCGCCGTATATAAATAAATACCATATCTACAGAACCTTTCTCTGTTACCCCTTTGATAATGGCTTATTGGCTAATTGTTTTATCTCAAACAGTAATTGAAACAATGTATAGATATGTAGACAGACTGCTGATGAGAAATACATTTTCAGATTGGTTAGAGCTTCTTGCCAGGATTAAATCGTATAATAGCATAAATATGAGTATTCATAACAGTATATAATAGATTCATTTTAAAACTATTGCTCTTCTAATTATGTTTAAAGTGGTTTTACACTCAAAATAAAAAAAACAGACATACATTAAACAGACACAATACTCACCTGTCAGCAGTTCAGATGCTGAGAAACTGCTACACAAAAAAAACCACACACTATACTGACTTCACTTGCTTGCCGATGTCATCCTGGCGTCTTGGCTTCTGGCATCTCTGCAGACTTCCGCCCACACTGACCCCCCCCCCCCCCCCCCCCCCCCCCCCCCCCCCCCCCTCTCCTCCCCTCTCCACTCCACCTCCTCCTCCTGTCTCTTCTCTATCGGAGCTGCAGAGATTCGTAGGGGAGGGGGGGTTTGTGAAGAGAGTGAATCGTCTGCTGACGATTTCCTGCCTGGGAGAGATATCCCAGACACCACTTTGGCTGCCTAGGCGCGACGTAAGGCAGTGGGAGGGGAGCACTGGTAACAAGATCTTCTCCAGCTGTTAGAAGAAGATTTGTTTTCTACAATCAAGGATCTCAGCAATATCAGCTTAGCTGCAGCTGATAATGCTGAGTGACCTCCCAGGTGGTAGGTCCGCTTTAAGGAAACAGCTACTTGTTGTATTTTGACCATGTAACAAAATAGTTTTTTAAACAACTGTAAGAATGGCTGCCTGAAAACCATGGCTGCCCGACGACTACGGTATTCTGGGTTCCCCAAACAGTTTTCAGGTATTTGCCCAAAATAAATACTTGGGGGCAGGTTGTCAGACCTTTTTTCATCTGTCAACATGCGTTTCAATTTCAATTGCATCAATGAAATGAAATGTCACAAAAGTATTTCTTAAATCTTCAGTAGGAAGCAAAAGGTCATGATTTTTACTACAAAGAAGCTCTTAAGGACAGATAACACAAAACACAAATAGAAACAAGGACACGAGGCACACAACCTGCTGAACCCTCCAGCATCTGTAACCAGGAAGTGACATAATCCTGGTAAGCACTTGAGATCAATCCTTGCTAAACCTGCAAACCTCCTTTAATGTGAGTATTTAGTTTTATATTATTTTACCATTTACAGTACTTTTCTTTGTTGCACTAGGTTGTGTGCCTTGTGTCCTTGTTCCTATTTGTTACAGGGGGACCATAATCCTCCTTTATTTGGAGAGCTGCAAACCTACACACAACCTAATCACCCACACCTCATACTGACCCACTTTTAATATGTGACCTTCGCTCAGGGCCCTTCTGGCCACTGATATCACTGTAACTGTGTAACCACTGCTGATAGTTGTGTGCAGCTATTTATTATCTTTCTTCGTTGGTAACACAGCAAAACACAACCCAGGATAATACCAGACACTGACTTGCTTGGGTGCTGCATGTAGCTAAGGTACATAATGCCTGGTAAGTGGCCATATCATAACAAGATAGAATAGATATCGTAAACATATTTGTTTACAAAATGGAATTTGTCTTTAGCAATGTTAATTGAAATTTGCCTCTATCTTCCCTCCAATCACTTGTGTAAATAATATATCCAGGTACCTGCATTTTATATGGAGATGCTAGGATCCCTGAATTCTTTTTCAGGTGTCCAACTTGGCAACTTGGCTAGAATTTTGTTTGATGTCATGTATACTTTGTATTCATTATATACTGTACTACATTTAGGTCCATAAATATTCAACACAATTCTAAAATTTTAGGCTCTATACACCAACACAATGGATTTGGAATGAAACAAACACAATGCACTGTAACTGCAGACTGTCAGCTTTAATTTGAGGGCCTTTACATCCAAAACAGGTGAATAGTGTAAAGGCCCCCATACACGGGTCCGTTTCCCATCGGATTCCGGGACGATCGATTCCGGGCGCGTGCACACGAAACGATCGTCCCGGAATCGCATCCCCGAAGCCCACCTTGTCCGTCCGATCACGTCCGATCGTTCGGGGGCCCAGAATCGGATCAGACAGAGAACCAACATGTTGGTCTTTCTGATCCGATTCTGCACACATCAGGGGGAGTTGCCATTTGTGGAGTAAGCGATCGGACACGGAATCATCCAGGAATCCGTGGGACAAGGTGGTATGTAGCGATCGGACACACTTCAGAGATCGCCGGAATCGATCGGATAGGTGATCGATCGACCATGGAATCTGACTGTGTATGGCTAGCTTAAGAATAACAACAGTTTGCATATGTGCCTCCTACTTGCTAAAGGACCAAATGTATCGGGACAGAATAATAATCATAAATCAAACTTTGTCTTTTTAATACTTGGTTGCAAATCCTTTGCAGTCAATTACAACCTGAAGTCTGGAAAGCATAGACATCACCAGACGTTGGGTTTCATCCCTGGTGATGTTCTCCCAGGCCTCTTCTGCAACTTCAGTTCCTGTTTGCTCTTTGGGCATTTTCCCTTCAGTTTTGTCTTCAGCAACTGAAATGCATGCTCAATTGGATTCAGGTCAGGTGATTGACTTGGCCATTGCATAACATTCCACTTCTTTCCCTTCAAAAACTCTTTGGTTGCTTTTGCAGTATGCTTTGGGTCATTATCCATCTGTGAAGCGCCAATGAGTTCTGAAGCGCTTGGCTGAATATGAGCAAATAATATTGCCTGAAACAGAATTCTTCCTGCTGCTTTTGTCAGCAGTCACATCATCAATAAATACAAGAGAACCAGTTCCATTGGAAGCCCTACATGCCTACGCAATGACACTACCACCACCATGCTTCACTGATGAGGTGGTATGCTTAGGATCATGAGCAGTTCCTTTCCCTCTCCACACTCTTCTCTTGTCATCACTCTGGTACAAGTTGATCTTATCTGTCCATAGGATGTTGTTCCAGAACTGTGGATGTTTTTTTAGATGTTTTTTGGCAAACTCGAATCTGGCCTTTCTGTTTTTGAATCTCACCAATGGTTATTGTCAACCCTCTGTATTCACTTAAATTCTTCTCTTCATTGTTGACCTTGACACACATACACCTACCTCCTGGAGAGTGTTCTTGATCTGACCAACTGTTCTTGATCTGACCAGGGTGTTTTCTTCACCAGGATAAGAATTCTTATCGATCATCCACCACAGTTGTTTTTCATGGTCTTCCAGGTCTTTTGGTGTTGCTCCTTTTAGGAATGTCCAAACTGTTTTTCTGGCCACACCTAATGTTTTTGCTATCTCTCTGATGGGTTTGTTTAGTTTTTTTTCAGCCTAATGTTGGCTTGCTTCACAGAACAGATTCCAAATGCAAATAGCACACTTGAAATGAACTCTGGATCTTTTATCTGCACATTGTAATTAGGATAATGAGGAAATATCACACACCTGGCCATGGGACAGCTAAAATGCCAACTGTCCCATTACATCTGGTTCCTTAACAAGTGTGAGGCACATATACAAACTGTTGTAATTCCTATACCGTTCACCTGATTTGGGTTTTAATACCCTCAAATTAAAGCGGTCAGACTGCAGTTAAAGCACATGTTGTTTGTTTCATCCATTTTGGAGGCATATAGAGCCAAAATGTTAGAATTGTGTCAATGTCCCAATATTTTATTTAAGCCGGACTCTAGATAAAAGATTTTATTTTATTTTGGGCAAAGTAAAGATAGATCCTCTTTTAGGAACTTAGTTCCTCCAATTGAGATATATAGTTTTGCTACCTATAGAACTAGTGGACTTATAAACAGAATATTACTTTGCTAAATTCAAAGCACAACATTTAATTAAAGCACACCAGCTTTTGTTGACCTACCAGTTGGAGATTAGTACCACAATCCTCTTCTAATCTGTATTGTAAACAGATAGGTGGTGCCTTGAAGCATGACGTGGAAAGAACCAGGACCCAAACAACTTAAAAAATAAAAATAAATAAAAACATATATATTTATTATATAGAGGACCTCAAGGAGGAGTCCTAGATGACTGGAATATCTCCCCATATTATGACCTACGGTCCAAGGTGTATTCTGGGTAGGAGTCCAGGAATAGATAGAGGCAACCTTGGTTGCCATTTGTTTTGTTTGTTCAGGGTCCTAAATTGGAGTTTGTGGGAAGGAATTGGGTGGGCCTTCCCACTCCACCCGGGGTACACTCCAGGTATTTGGTAATGACTATGGCTGAAAAAGCTCAGGTGGTCAGAGAGGGTGTGAACTAGTGTAGCTGTGGTCAGGTGTTTCACTCTCTCTGAATGGGATTCATTCTTACATGAAAAGCATTGAAGGGCTTGGATGACTTTTGAACCTACTGGTAAACTTAGCAATATTGGTGAGCTAGAAGGTCCCCTAGGACTGAATATTTGTTGAGTTTATTTGCTGGCTGAGATATTTACTTTGTTTGTTTCTTGTGGTGAAAAAAAACAGACTTTTTGTATATTAAAAACTGCTGAGCTGGTGATCTTCATCCCCTGAACTTTACGGGCTTTACTCTGATTGACCTGTAAATTTGTAGGCTCATGACAGGCCATTCCTGCGCAGCTATGTAAGCACCCGGTCATTTTCCGTGCTGCTGCGGACTTGTAGCGACTATGTAAATTTAGTCTTATTTATTTTCAGATAGAGTTGATGGATTTCTTTTCTATCTTTCTACTATCTTTTCCAGAAGATAGGGGGCATAGAGGGTCTTGAGAACTATGGAAGCTTCAAACCAACGTGGGGCTTTTATTTCATTGGCTGCAGCATGCAAAAATGGTGAGCTAATGAAAGGTAAGTTAAAAATAGAGTGCAAAATATGAAATGTGAGCTATTAAGAGAATTATTATTTGCTCTGAAAAGGTTTCAGTTAACCTCCCTAGCGCACTGCTGAGGTACAGATTTCTGTACCAAAAACACACCATAGACTTTAATGGAAAAAAGTTTTATACATTGTAGGCCTGTAACTTCCCAAAATATGTCCATACAGGAGTCTGACATCCTGAATATTATAACATGTTCAGATGCTTTGTGAATTACTCACAAAAGCAGTTAATGACTATTTTAAAAGAAACGGTGTCAGGTAAATTAGCACTGCAGCCACCCCAATGTGATGATGTTACATTGGGGAGGGGGAGTCACCCGTACTCCTGCAGCTGCCTCTTCATTAGATCGGAGCTACACAGATCAGTGAGTTTGCGCTCCTGTGACTCCGATCTCCGCCTGGCGGTACCAGCTCGTTCAGTGCAGTTCTAACAGGTCAGAGCTGGACAAGCTTGAACCGTCAGGAATGGCAGGGGGGTTAATAGTGTAATAGGTTTTATAATGAATGTTGTATGTTGTATCATAGAAACATGTGTTGAGTATACAGTGTTAATCAAGTGTCTTATTAGAATACTTTTGATTTTAGTATCGTGAGAGGTGAAGTGAACTAGGAGAGTGATGAAATATGTATAGTCGTAGCAACCCACGCATGTCCGAAATAGGGCGACACCAAAGCTTGCTGGGTGAATGAGCACTTAAAGACTTTATTATGCACTTGTACATCAATGAATTTACACATTATTTGTCACCACAAATGCCCCATACTTTGCAAACATTAGTCATTAATAAAGTATTTGTGTCCATTTTACCAGGGAATGTATCCCTACTTGGAGTCCACATGGATGACAGAAATTTGTAGACTAAAATAAGGAAAAGGGCTTTGATTTCATAGTGGCAAACACCATCCACACATCTCAGAGTCCTACAAAAATAGAGATAATGAAGCAGCCACAGATTATATGACTACACAAAGCAGCTGTCCGACTTGAAAGAAAGTGCAGAGTAACAAGGATATAACAAGACCAATAATGTATGCAGTAATATATTCACTAAATGTAAACCATCATGATATAGTTTTACTTTTTTTTCTTTGTTTCTTTTTGTCATTTTGACCTCCATTCTCCAACAAGGATACATGCATTTTTGAGGTGACACTTCCAGAAACTTTCTTAACAAACACACACTTTTAAAGAACTGAGCAAAATAAAGGAAAATAAAATAAGGAACCAAATAAATAAAGCTTCAAAATATCTGTCAGGTAATGTTCAATGTCTACTATGTTTGTGCTATTGGTGTTTGCAGAATCCATCTTATTAAAATATGGAAATTAAAAAAGAAAATTGTGCTTCCACCGAGAAACAAAAATTAGTACCCTGTAACTATTAACATTAAGAAGCAATGCCACCCAAATCAAAGCAATCAGTTTTAAATGGGTAGTGGTGTATGAAATTATTGAACCCCATGAGAGTTTGAGCTAGCCCACATATCTTGACTTGGCCTTTCTTCTTGCTGTGCTTATACTGTCTTTAAAAAAAAGCCAAATCAAAAATGTAACTGGTAGAGTTGTTACTAGCTGGTGTTAGATCACACCCATCTCCCCAAAACTGAGTGATAAGTTTTAGGCAGACTTGCCTTTAATGCCCTTGCTGCTGGCTTAAATTGGTCACAATTAATGTAGAGTTTGTACTATGCCCATCCAGCAGCAATGGGGTTAAAGTAAACGATGTATATATAGGCAGTAGTTAACATGAACATGGCAATCTACCAAATAAACAATAGGTTTCATTAGTGATTTGTAGTATTTTTGCCCTTTCTATAGGTGATATTTTCTTAAAAGGTCTGATTGCCATGAATACTTCCTTTCAGGGAACCTTTCTGGTATTTTTATTTTCATGAAATCCTGAATACATCTTTCCAGCTCTTCTTCAATTGAGAGCTTTTCTTTCACAACTTTTTTTTTGCTTGTGTTGGACTCTCTAGACCCAGTTGTTAAAGTCCTTAAAAGATCACTTTTCCTTCGGATTTCGGATTGCTGGATAATCTGCACTGGTCCTTTCTTGGCTGGTCGGTCTAGAGTCTGTATGTTGGACTGGCGAGTTACTGGACCACAGATGACTGTCTCTTGGGGTGAACTGGCTTCAGATTGACTATCACAGCTTGATGTGGAAAGTTCATTGCAAGATGTTCCACTTTCACCCTCTTTGTCCCCTTTTGGGTTTTTACAGCAGCAATCACAATGAGTTGAAGGCCATCTGGTAGGTCCTCCTGCAAATAAAGTAAAGATAAGTTATTAAAAATTTGAAACAAACATGTTCCACCATTGTTTAATAACTCTGTGACAAATGGTTATGACTTTTGTATCGATTGTATCAAAAACCTAACATGTACCTATGTATCTTTGTAAAAGTCTCAACTAGCTATACATGTATAACACTGTCTAGAATAAATTTACTATAGCACAAAACCATATCCAAATTCATTCAGCAGTATTCATTTCTAGAGCTTGACAACCAGTTTCTAAAAACCATACAGTATCTACATAGAACTAAGCATATGCATCACACAATCCCCTGTGGGGAGACAATCCACATTTGCTTCATATAGCAAGCAAGGTCTTCTCTGGAGCAGAGACAGTCTGCTCCCAGCCATGAGTAATCCATGTGTCAGCACTATGCCAGACAGAGCTGAGTATTATTCTGGCTTTGAGATTATGGGACAATCTTGTGATATTTCGGCTATGATCATGAATTTAGCTTGGCACCTACATTACTTGTTCCAAACTGCAAATTTTGAGCTCAGTCTGGCTTTGTGCCTACACACAGATTACCATATTTCATATACTTCATACTTCATACATCAGTATAAGTATAGAATTCCGTGCGGGGCACCTATGTACAGTGTAGTGCCTAAGAGGAGAGGCTTACCACGTCTGTGTTTTATTCGCAGGCCATCTGTGAGTGCAATTTTTATGGGAAAAATTACCAGCCTTACAGCATTTTTCCTAACTAACACTGGGAACAAGTGACATATTTAACCCTAAATCTGACATCTAAAATGGATTTCACCACCCAAATCTTCTCCAATTTATAAAATAATTTCTATACTCCCATTATTAGGTTCTAATTAGCCACTGGCTATAAGTAAGGCCGATGTATCCTGGCTGAAACAAGTAAGCAATATTTATTCTACTTCAAGGTTTTTAAATATATCGGAGTGCTGAACTTTTTTTTGCTGTATTGTAAATGGTGGAAGAGCACCTAACAAGTACCCGGTGCCTACTAAAGACTAGTTTTAAAAGTTTTACAATTACCAGTAGCTACCAGAATCCCGGCTGAAACAAGATAAGCATGTGTCAATTTTATTCTACGTCAATAGAGTGTTTTAGTATATAGAGGAGTACTGAACTTTTTCGCTGTATTGTTAATGGAGGAAGAGTACCCAGTGCCTTCTGAGGGCTAGTTTTAGAACTTTTGCATTTACCAGTAGCTACCAGTAGAACCCTAAACCCAAAGTAGTCTTTTATTTTTAGAAGACATGACATTTTAAGATCTTAAACATTGAATTGATGTGTGCCCCAAGTCTTACATTTCCAAAACATCCTATCACTTTGTAGTGGTATAGGTAGAACAACTCCAGCAACATTTGTTTGCAATCCATACATGATAATACATTATACCAATATAACAGATCTTATGTCAAGTGAGAAAATATAAAAAATCTGCCCCTCTTGTGATAAAATGTCACCTTAGAATGGTGGGAGCCTTCAAGTCTGTGATTGCTCAGGCCAGGGACATTTATAGACTCACTCTTATAGACTTCTTCTATATACAGCTTCCGAAAATCAATAGTTGCTAAATTGAAAGTTATTTAATTCTTGCCTTAGGAAAAACTATTGAGTGACACCCTGTAAAACTGGTCTTGTGAATTTCCAAGAAACTTATACATGAAGAGTATTGATTTCTACTTGAATTGGCTCGTTTCCAAGATGCTTGCCCTTTTCATGTGTTTTTGCTTTGTTTCCGCCTAATTTACCTTTCTCATCACATAAACTTATCGTAATGTTACATCTTTGTTAATGAGCATGTTTCCCAGCTCACAAAATGCACACATCTCACAGAAAGAGGTATTTTTTATTTAAGAATGTTTTTTATGGTAGCTTGTCCTGGGAGTGTGACAACAACACAAACAAAATATTGTATCAGAATCATACAGTATGGGTGACATTTCTAAACTCTCCTTACACCAGTGGTTCCCAAACTGGGGGTGTGAAGATATTCCAGGGGGGTGTGGGCCTTTATTCTTAAATGTTTGAATAGGGAGGGGGACTCAATGATGTTCCTAAATAGAAAAGGGAGGCCCTGCAAGGAAAGTTTGGGAACCACTGCCTTACACTAAGTTGCCGTATTTATCCTCTTGTAATTATAATCAACTACTAGCAAGGTTTTAGATTGATTTTTCTGATCAGCATACATAATTGATCAGTCCAATTTGTTTTTCCAGAAATTTTTTTTTAAAGAATTAAAACTGCCCTTTTGGATGAATTGATAACTCAAGCATCTGCTTTATGGTTGTGCTTTAAATATGAATGTCTGCCAACACATTAGTTTTGCTGGGTATTTTTTCCTGAGATTAAACCAGGTAACACATGGCTCGTATTGGAGCCGTTTGAGGTTCCCTGCAGCAGCATGATGACGTCATCACAAGCACTCCTGTATCTCCAGCTCAGCCTATGCTTTGCATGAAGAAACCACGCAAAGCAACGGACATCGACCGTGGTTTACAGTCATGTCCGATATCCCTGTTTTATAGCGGGATTGATTGGTCAAGAGGAGGGATGGCCGCATATGATATGGGCCAGATAGATGGCCGTGAGCACTCATGGCACTTGAAGCAGCCATCGATCTGGCCCATATCTACACGTGTGTACCCAGCTTTACAAGTCTGCCACCCAGCTATACCATCCCAATCACCTGATTTATCCCTATACATACTTTCCTGCTGCCATTCAGTGACTGGACAAAAAGCAGCAGCAAAATATTTATGTGGTCATCTCTTTTCTCTCTACTTTCGTCAGAAGAAAATCAGAAGAAAATAAATAAAACTGTTTTGTACCAAGTGTTTCCTTTCTCAATTCATGTGGTACTATTGAGTTACTTAGAAGATGTTGATGATGTTTTAATAATCAAAATCTTAGCTTTGAAGCCAAGACTATGGACTGCTTACACAACACTACCCCAACAGTTGTTTCAGCCTCCTGAAGAAATGGAGATGTGCTGAGTATGTATTGAGGAAAGTGGCTCACACAATGTCAGCGCATGGTGATTGGCCCAGCATTGTCACACAGGGCAGGCAAAAATCCCCTTGAAAACATTTGCCAATATAGTTATTAAAAAAGGTCACCTGGAATAAGTCTGAGTGAAATTAAATGGCTGCATCTTTCTCATAAATACACAGAAATATCCCTATAAACAGCAGAACATGTAATGTCATGTGTGGGATAAACACCATGCCATGCGCCACAAGACCAAATCTTTTATAAGAATGGGCAAATTTGCAAATTTTTTACAAAGTGAGTCTGGATTGCCAAGGATTGCACTTGGGCTTAGCAATCCTTCTGTGCAAGAATCACCATTTCAGGCAACTTTCTTTAACTGTAGTCATAAGAGCTGTTTGGAGAGTTGGTTGGTTGATCATTTGCAGGACTTCAATTGGCTACTACAGAATTAGTATTCAATATGATTAGAGGTATCTTATTTATACCATCCTATTAATTGGAAATACATATCTGCCTTGAAGTGGATAAGCTACATAATTCCTTCAATATTACACAACAAAATCAGTTGAATATGAACAACTAATAGCTGTGTAACTACAACAGTCATGTGCAAACTACGGACCATGGGCCATAGCCATCCCATTTTAATACGGCCTGCGGAGCGCTCCCCATGCCATTGCATCATTCTTATGGCAATGTGCATTGTAGTGAATGAGTGGAAAGGAGTGCAACAAAGGCTGGATTAAAAATCTGTATGAGCAGTGGACAATTGAAGGGATACCAAGGTAACCTAGTGGCGGCCCTTCCAAGCAAAAAAACAGCATGAAAGAAATTTCCACAGCATTATCACTTTTTTCATTTCACATTTTTACACACATGATAATCATTTACCATACATAGGGGAAAGAGTTATGCAACATGTCCCCTAACACCTGCAGTGTGTACTGTTCAATGTGCACATAAGCTTTTATAAACACTCCATCGATCTGCTCTATGTCTGGCTCTTCTGTCAAATTAAAGAACCCATTGTGGCCCATAAGTCAAAACGCTTGCCCACCCCTAAACTAGAACAAATAACATGATATGTAAATTAGTAAAGCAAGATGGTCCAGTAATAGTTTAGCCTTATTAAGCCTGAAGAAGGTATCTGAGACATCCTGAAAGCTTGCTCTTTCAATGACTTCAGTTGACCAATAAACATTATAACTTTAACGCCAAACTCTCTATATTTACTGATGGCTAACAAGTGTACTGGAAGCACGACCAATGCATCAATTCACACGTCCAGTAAGGACTTGGACTGAGTGAATTCATTTATACAGTTTTATTGATATAAAGATATCTCATATGAACTATCCAATGTGGCCTATTGATTCATTTGGTCAGAAATATGTTTTCTGCAAACTGCTGAGAGATGTTTCCTGTTCTTGACACCTCAATGGGACTCTGGACACTTTCTATGTTTTCTGTAGGCCCCCTACACATCTCATTTATGTTCCTGTTTATATAACCACAGTCTGGTTGATTCTAAAGGTCAACGTCTAACCCGCGAAAGGGCGTCACATTATGTAAAATTCTCAAAAAAAAATACTGTTAAGTCTCAGTTGTCCAGAAGGTATATACTATGATGATTGATAAATTTGTATATTGACCACTCCCAAACCACTTCCCACAGTAGGAGTTTTTTTCTGTATATGCTTATGTTTAATGTCTATAAAATGTACTTCCTTAAACTAATCAGAACCATCGTTCCTTGAATTGTTCTCGCACATGTGCTAATAAAAATTTATCTCAAATGGCAACAGAAGTATCGGTCAAAATTCCTTAACACAAGGTACAACACTCTTGCTATTGCTATTGCTACTATTGCTATTACATTTAACAAATATTTATGGCCATGGCAAACACAGCTAACATTTTCAGTAAGAAAGGTCAGGAAAGACAGTGTAGACAATGATTATCTTATTCAGAATAAAAAATATAACAATATATGCTAAATTAACTTACTTAAGCCCCCCATACAACTTAAGATCGATCCATACAATTTCCATTACATCTACCAACAACTGTGTAGTATAGTGTCCTCCCTGATAGAATACATAGTGATAAGAAGGATTAGAAAGCTCCTCATAGTACATGGTTTTGGTAGAACAAAATGTGATTGTACAGAAATTGTATGGAAAGATTGTAAGGTGTATGGGGGGCTTTACGCAGTTATCTATTAGTACTGATTTACAAAATATAAATGAGTTAAGCGTTGGTTGGCCTTTTGTTTAGTGGTACATTATATATGCACACATAAGCACAAGAAAGGAAAAGTGTTCATAATTCAGCAGATATTCTTTGCTATCAAATAATTCCAACTTTAACATTTTGAAAAAGACAAACTTATGCAAAAGTTTAGAGTAAAAATATATAAACACTGTCTACTTTTGACACATCAGAGAGGTGTGAGGGGGTACTAGGAATAGCTTTATGATTAAGTCTCCAGGTGGTAGTAAATTTATCTTAAGTAACTTCTACCATTTTAAGAGCCCAAACAGCATGAAATCCTCAATCCCCTCAGCACCATCATTATAAAGGCAACATCTTGCCATTGCTAGCTTGATGAGTCCATTAGGGAGAGTGCAGAACACCAAAAGCACACAAAGCAATAAGCAAGAAAGGCTTAAATTGCTTTTAACTTTTAAAAAATACAGAAAATAATAAAAAAAAGTTTTATCCAACCATCAAAGAAATATTACTGCAAAAAGACAAACACTTCTATTTTGGCATGTACAGAACAGAAAAATACAACAGTGATTGATTGACAAAGCCTTGCAATTCACACAAGGACACATTTCCCACATGTAACACCATCAGTTGTTTAAACTGAAAAAAGTATTTTACAGCAAAGTTAAACTTACAATTAAAAGGGCACCTAAAGTTTCATTCTATACAGAACAACCCAGTAGGAGGAGGCTACATTAGGTGCTGCTTAAAAGTGATTGATCTGAAAAATGCCAGTAAAATCTATACTCCTATTATGTCGATGATTGTTAGATAAAGAAAATCTGGGCGTGGCTTGTTTACCATACTTTTCAGGGCCATTTCACACTATATGCGTTGCGGTGCATTTTAAAAACGTGGAAGTTTTTTTTACCGCACACGTTTTTTTACTGCATGCATTTTTACATAGAAAACTAATGTTACCATTCACACTGTATGTTTCCGTATGCGTTTTTAAAAACTAACTGCTTTTCTTTTCATATTAAATGCTGCCCCGATTTAAGCACATTCGGAGGTGCTACACAGAAACTCAGATCAGCAACATTTCTGCGTCCTGCGATAAGAAAAAGGTATTTGAATATACCATATTTTGGTCTGAATGTGCGTGGTCGCACCTTGGCCTCCTGCCAGCTCTCCTGGCAAGGAGATTAGCCGGGAAGCTGTCAGATGAGAGATGTCGGCCATGACTGGTGTCCGGATCTCCCATCTGAACTGTATTGCTTATGCCAGCAGAGCCCAGAGCCCTGCTGCTATAAGCAACGAAAAGAGGGATAGATGAACTGCCATCTATCCCTCTCTCTGTGTCCGTAAAAGAGTAGCCAGAGAGTAGACTGTGCAGCTGATATCCCCTGGCACCCCCTCCTCCCAGTCAGTGAGGAAGATGACGTTGTGCTGTGAGTGTACTGCTGCTAGTGACATCTACTGGCTGAATTGAATATTGCATTCATTTAATCTATTGCATTAATCCAATTGATGTGAAAACTTATTAAATATTTTTTTTTCTGGTTTTCCTGCTAAAAACTGCGTCTTCAGGTCCGGTGCATCTTATAGTCCAAAAAATATGGTATGTATATGGTAGGACCGTAGATCTTAAGACGGGGGCTAGTGATGGCCGAAAAGTTCGCCCAGCGGACAGTTCGCTGTGAACATAGTATGTTCGCAGTTCGCAATACTGGCGAACATTATGGGTGTTCGACCCGCCCCCTACACCTTAACATGGAGACAAAGTGCGACCCCACAGCCTATAGTCAGGTGGGACAGTACAGCCAATAACACTTCATTTCGCTCATTTTGCTTCTGAAGGATACCCCCCCCCCTCATAAAAGAAGCCCCCCTCGATTCGCCTGTTCGCGAACAGCCACAGCTGATGTTTGTCCATCACTAACGGGGGCAAATAAATGAATAAATAAATCCTTTTGCCTCTGAATTTTATGTATTCCAACTATGCATTTAATGGTTTGCCTGAAGTACAGCATTAATTTGACCACATTTCATAATTCTCTTTTAGAACATTAAAGAACATCAGAAAACAAGTTTATAAAATAAAAAAGACAGCTAGGACCTCAGCAAATGCCAAACCCTAAGGCATATCAGTAGAACAATTTTGTAATATTTAATATTGTAGATTTGCATCATCTCATTCATTCCTCCCATCAAACAAACATAAATGTTTCATTGGCTTGAAATGAAAGTCCACATCTCCATTAGAAGCAGAATACAAGAATAACCAAACACGGTGAACCTGTGTCTTTCCATCCATTAGCATTCATCTTTCAGCTTGCATCACCCTGAGAGATTATCGTTAAAATAACTGTATTAGTGTGCCTGAAAGCAAAGCTTCACTGATTTCATTAGGCCTCGCTCAGCGCACAAGGCACCTGGAGTATTATTTAACAAAACTTCATTTATTTAAAAGTTTGCTGATTATGATGCTAAATGCACATTTCTCTTAATTGAAGACGTCTTCAGCATTTTTCTTGCTCTAATATCTTCTCGTGCTCTCCTTTGGCAGCAATAGAAAATAAGCCGGTTGCCGTTCACTGCAAATTGCTCTACTGTGGTTTATAGATAGCAGTAATGAGCTGCCATCTGTATATAAATAATAAGGTACAACCAATACGTATTACTGATAATGTGCTTCGTAGAGACAGAAAAGTGAAACTTTTTTCTAAAGCAACCCAAAGGAAAAAATTTTCAATTCCTTTTTTTTGTATTTGAAGTGTCTTTTTAGAAACCTTCTAGAAATCTTATATATTATGCAGGAGGTGAGCAGATAGAAATGTATGTTGTAAGCAGCCAAGCATACTGCCTCAGTGTTTTTTCCTGCAATGGACTGATGACTTCTACAGGTGTGAATTAGCAAATACCACTTTCCAGCAGAATGCCACATACAAGACTGTATTGATGAGCTTTATAGTTTTATCCCGACAGGTTTAATGACATGCGAAGGCCTGTGTAGACTATTTAAGGTCAGAAAATGTCTTATCCAAAAAGCCTCATATTAGGAAGTACCTTTTTCTACAAGTACAATGTCTAGAAATGTAGATGTCACATACATTATTTGTAGACCATAAGCAGCAGGATGCTCAGCTATTTGCACACATTTGGAATCTTCTAAACTCCCTTCTGTAAAATGAAATCCTTTACTAACTAGTGGAATTTTATGGCATAACATTATGCTTTGCTTGTTCCAGATTTAATGTTTATCCCCCCTAGATATCAGCCCATAATAAAAAATACATTGTATTCTGCTGTGAATTCCTGCCCCTACTCCTTCCCTCTTGGCATGCAGGTCAATGGCATGCTCGCATCTCCCATGGATCACATTAAAGAGGAGGAATTGAGAGTTCGCCAATTTAGAGTACTACTGCAGGGACATTTAAGTAACCCCAAGTGTAGCTCGGGGTGAATATGGTTTGTAAAACAACCTACCCCAAGTGTACCTCAGGAAGTTAAGCAAAACTTAAGTTTGTATCTATATCAAAAGGTCCTCCTGATGAGTAGAGATGATTAAATCCTGCAAATTTCAATAAAACAATAAGCAAAAACATATTTATATGTAATAAATAAACATGCTAATAAAATGAAAAGTAATAACATTAACTAAACAAAATCATAGTTACAAAAAATGTCCCTCGCTATAATCCATACGGCTCTGCCTCTCAATAAGATGCCCCTCAAATTCTGCACTGGATCTAGATAAAGTACAGCTCCTGCCAGCCAGGGCTGCTTAGCCTTGGCTGGGATCCCAAATGTAAATCAACATGCCCTCAAAAAACCTGTTGGGCATGCACAGTAGACTACATGAGCATGCATTTTTGTACCGCAGTGTGAGCAATTTCCATACAATTGTATGGGAGACCTAGCACAGTGGCATGTGCTAATGCAGGATTTATTTACCTGTAATGGATGTGTTTGCATTGCCTCTGTAGTTTTACCTTTGATTACTGCCCTGCAATTGCTATAGCTATAGTATGGAAGGACCTTTAGAGCAATTATATACAGCAAACCACAGCATAAGAGTAGCTTATTTGTCAGAACAATATTCATCAAGACAAAAGAACACTGGGACAGTCAGATTTGATTTCAAAATTTCCAATGCAAAAATCCATATCCCAGAGCCCCACAAGGGGTAGGTTACCTATTCCCTGCAATCCCACAGTGTCCTCCAGCAATGTCCACCTGGGTTTGCTTCTGCCTGGGGACTTCCTGGGACAGCTATGTCAGATAATATATGCCCACGCTTATGCCTACATTACCTTGCTACACTAACTTACAAGCAACGGGTCTGGGTACTTCACAATGATGCCGGGGATGTGCGGAGGGGAGGGAGCTAAAACTAGGTGAAATATTTATAACAAACTCAGTAATCAGGATTTGGACTGCCAGGGGAGTTAAGTACCATAATTACTTTACTCATTCCTGCTACTATAATAATATGACCAATGTTAAGCTACCCATACATTTATGGATTCCCGTGCATTTGACCAGCGAATAGTCGCCCGTCAAACGTACGTGATTCACAATGTGTGCCACTCACCTTAGTCCCCATTCAAAGTATAGCGATCAACCAGAAAAGAAGCATCATGGTGGATCGCCCTGTGACCGACATGAGGTGCTATTCTTGCCAAACCCCCCAGGTGGGCACCTGACCCACCTATTCCCCCCAGGCGAACAGCACAAATGTGCATGTCAGTCGATCGTCTGCAAAATTGCCCGCAGATGGATACATGTACGTGGCCCTTACAGTGAGTAGGGTAAATTCAGATATTTTCTTAAATTTTCCTTAAAACTTAATAAATCCAGTGATATTTATAAAAAAGGTTAAACAGAATACCCCCATTTAAAAAATTTGTTTGAAAAGAATATGAAAAAAGTGTGATATTTAAAGCATCACAAAACTAAAACATTAACGCTGGGCAAGGAGTTTAACATACAAGCAGATAGGTTACTGAAACTTAAGCTTCCAGTTTTAAGAATTTGCATTCTTTGCTGCAGAAAGCTTTGCCAGTGTGAAGCCGCACCATCTGCTTTGTCTTATATTCCCAAATAAAAAGGAAATATTTGCAGCTGCAGCAGTATAAGGTGAGAATAGTAGAAAGCTTGAGTAAGTCTTTTAATGCTTATAATACACATCTGGCGCTTCTCATGTTTAGAACAACGCACTAAAATACAGGAAGATATGGTTTTGTTTCTAAATTTGTTTACATGACAGATACTTCTATATAATTAGTTCTGCAAAAAAAGCAAAATGAAAATTCCGATGAAAGCTGTTTTTTCTTACAGTAGCTGTAATTTTCTTCAGTATTGTGTATAAAAATAAAGTTAGAGAAACGCAAGGTAAGGTTGTACACCAACTTCATTTTGGAATTCTGGAAGACATAAAAAGGTATTGTAGGGGAAAAGCCACACCAATTGCATAGCTTATGCCAGTGGTGGCTAACCTATGGAATGCACACCAAAGGTAACAGAGTTCTCTCTGTTGGCATTTGGCTGTAAGCCAGCACAGTTTCAGAGAGAGGGTAGAGGAGAGAACTGGAGCACTCAGTTGCCTATTCTGCACTGTCCATACTTTTTTCTCTTTGCCAAATGCACACCCTCTCTAACCTCTGCCAGTCAATCGGAAGCCTAGGGGAGGGACACTGAGGAAGTGTACTTACAGAACCATGTGGAAACTAGCTTCAGAAATGAAGTAGAGGGTATGCAAAATGTGTGTGGTTGGCTACTCTGTGTCTCTTTGTGTGTGGATATTGCATGTCTCTGTTCTAGAGATGGTCAATTTTTTTGACTTATTGCAAAGCCTCTGAAAATGGTATCATCACCAACATTTCTAGAGATGTGGAGAAGGGTTGGAGAAATATGGAAAAAAAATTGTTCTAGCACATGTAGTTTTTGCATACATTAAGTTCAAAATGTAAGTCAAAATTCAGATTTTTGAAATTTTAACCTCACTTTGAACTTAATTTGTGCAAAAACTATTTGTGTTAGAGACATACTTTTTGTTTTGTAGTATACCCCAACCCTTCTCTACATCTCCAGTAAGTTTAGTAATGATACCATGTTCAGGGGCTTTGCAATTAACTGGAAATCGTTTTGAAAAAAAATTCAACCATCTCTAGTCTCTGCACGGTGTGTGAGAATTCATGATCTCCAGTCATTATTACCTTCATTGCGCAAATCAGCACTTGCACATGTGCATATTGCGAGCGCAAAGCACGGTAGTTCCAGGTCGGATAGTGACGATTATGAATATATAGCATATTTCAAAAATATTTCATATTTCAAAAAAATATATGTTTGCTAATTCTCAAAGTGCAGATATTGGCAATAAAAATTCGGGATTAGAATATTCTCAATCAACACTAAGTGTAGCTAGGGCAAATTTGTTCAGACACTCACTCAAATTTACAGCCCATACTGCTCCTCTATGTGGGCGCTTTTGCCAATTCTTCCGAATTCCATCTCCATAGCTCCCTCCCTGGGTTTGATGTGCTGCCGCCACAGGACGGTCAGTTTGGCCGCCAACATGGATGTTTGCCCTCCTTCTAGCCAGCAAGCAGTATGGGTGTTCGACCCACCCCGTTCGCCGGGGAGAAGGAGCTCACTATTCTTCATCCGGCGGGTTCAGGAGCAGTAACATCCCGCTGGAGGAAGTATCTTTTCACTGAAGACCGAGTAGAGAACCCAGTCTTGCAGTGAAAAGCTGGCTCGGTAAACCGAAAGTGACATCAGTGACGTCACATCCAGTAACAGCAACCAGGAACTATGCGTTCCAGGTACCTGATGTGACATCATTGACATCACTTCCGGTTTTTCCTATTCATGTTCTCCTATTTTAAAACTCCGATCCGCCTGTTCACGGACAGACATTGTAGAAGTTCGACCATCACTAATCATATGGACAAGAGTAAAGCCTGCCATACACCCACCGAGTGGGTGCTGACAGAGCTGTTCAGATCAGCCCGGAATAGCAGCGTGATGACGTCATCATGCTGATATTCCGAGCTGACAACATCGGCGGGCACCCTTTGTGTGCCGGCGATTACCTTCAATGAAGACGCCGGTCTTCATTGAAGTTATTGGCATAGGCCAGAGAACATCGGACATGTCCGTTCTCTGGCTGGCCGAGCTGTGGGGCGACAGGGATCTGTTGCCCCATGTGGGCACCCCCAATCGGCCGCTGATTTTGCCGCCGACCGACAGCCGTGAGCATGCATGTCCGTCAGTCAGCGGCAAAATTGTCCGCCGATCGGTGTGTGTATAGCAGGCTTAAACCTACAAGTGGCAAAAAATTTAAATGTTACTCCTATCCCCCTTAGCAGTACATTACCATGCAGTATAGGGGAACCAAATCAACAGGTAGGTTAAAAATCTATATGGTTTGTGGAAAAAATACATCATTAATATGGAGCTAGCAATTGAAAAACAAGTGTTTGGTGAAAGAGACTAAGAGGTTGTATAAGGTTGTATATGTTATAAATATAGACTTTTCTTACACGTTCACAATGAAAGAGAAGCAAAATACTCCCCCACTTTAATCATACAATGAAAAACATATTCCTGGTCATAAGTTGAATAAATGGTAAATTCTATCACAAAGATAAGGTAAACTTGTAGTATATGGTAAGGAAGGGCAGTATGAATTAGGCTATGTCTCACAGCATTGTTTGATCCATCGGGACCCCCTACTGCAGTGCTTGGCGGATAACATACACTGTACCTGCCCAGCGGATGCTCTGTTCTGCACTACATTAACCACTGCATGGGTGGATTGGCTCAGTGCTGTGATAATAGAGCATCCGCCATGTAGGAAAGGTGTATGTGATCCGTCAGGACCCCCCGCCAAGCACTGCGCATAGCGTAGAGGGTCCCGATGAACGCTGTGGAGTTATAGCCTTAGACTGTGACCAAGAGAATATGCCAAGTAAGATTTGGAACCATGACGAATTTTAGATATATAAATCAATATTGGTTGTTATTAATATTCTGAACTTCTCTCTCCAATTATGAGCCAACAAAAGGCTCTTCAGTTCACATTTGGCTAAATATGAAGTGGTCCACTGAGCAGGAATATGCATAGGAAGACGTTACTCATTTCTGAAGTTAATTTAGCTCCTGGAACACAAATAATACCCAAATAATGTATCTAACTTAAACAGCAGCATGCATGGTTTTTTAAGATAGCAGAAAAAAATGAACTGTGTGGACAACAGGTGAGAAATTTTATTGCATGGAGCCTTAGATCATTTGATAGTCTGTCACATTGCATAGAAGCAATTAGCTTGCAGTGTACCGGAAAGCACTTTCCCAGATTAACAGAGTTTAATGCTGCATTATAACGATTTTAAAGTCTTTTCTTCTGCAGTTACACAATAAAAAGAAATGATTCATCATTCTCAGTTAATCCATTATGTTAAAAAATCCAATTTCACACAGAAAATACCAACATTTTTATTATATTACGCCGCATGGAGGAAAAAAAAAAACAAGCTGCTTATGTACCATAAATCTAGAAAATGATGAAAAAATATAATAACATGCTATCCAGAAAATATTGTTAGGGGGTTATTAAAAAGCTATTCAGTGTTCCCACCTAATGAAAAAAAAATTAAGCTGATAATTTATTGTAAAAACGTAGTAAAACCAGATTTCCATTTGACTAAG
Source organism: Ptychadena robeensis (assembly GCA_036250615.1). NCBI lineage: Eukaryota > Metazoa > Chordata > Amphibia > Anura > Ptychadenidae > Ptychadena > Ptychadena robeensis. Next base: position 34,436,097 of record CM070034.1, on the reverse strand, counting down.
ATTTATAAACATGCAGTCCGATTGTTTACCTCGTAACATATGAACACTAATGTTCCAGATTTTACCAGATTTAATTTACCGCAAAACTGAGATGTCAACATTGGCTATGGTAATTGCATTTCTTCAGCAGCATACTAGGTTAAGGATTACTTATGAGGTGCAATGTCTAGGTCTGGTTTCCTAAAGAGCTACAGTTTGCATATTGTTTCTTACAATAATAAAAATAAAAAATAATAATAAAAAATAATACTAGGCAAGGGTAAATGTATTTCAAGCTTTGGAATGACCCCTTCTTTCATTATAAAGCTTTGGGCTTGACTATAATACGTGGCATAGGAGATGCCTCCCATTCATTTGAATGTAACTGTTTACAGGTATTTTCTGACCTTGTTTTCTTTTATTCCCTTGCATACTTTAGGGTAGTTTGGGAACCACTGCCCTAGAGTATGAAGTGAAGGTATTCCAGGGGGACACCATCCCTCATTCATAACCTGTGTTTGAATAGGGAGGGGGGGCTCAATAAAGTTCCTAAATAGAAAAGAGGGGCCCTGCAAGGAAAGTTTGGGAACCACTGCTCTAGGAAATGCATGAAAATGCAACAAAAAAATGCTGCATTAATGCCCGCACTTACGGTACGCCTAGTGTAAACTCAGCCTTACTGCAATGGCATGAGTAGTTCTGAATAGGTTTTTTCCATAGACGTGGGGCCAAGATAACCTTGGTTTATTATAAACAGTTTTTTTATGATCAAAAACAACTAATGGACAAGATGAAGTTTGGTCATTGGTCAACACTAACCACTAAGACATGTACGGGTGAGGTGATCCAACCTTGAAACACAGAAACTGGAAATGATTTGGCCAGTTTATCCTGTAGATGTCTTTATTTTTCAATTTAATTGAAAAATCATTAAAATGACCCTAGAGACTGGGCAGGTAAGACATCAAAGCCAATGCATGTCACAAAACTAAAGAATAGATCGAAAACTGTCAACCAGCTTTTGTAAGAGCACGCTCTAATCCACACTGTTGGGAAATATATTTCTTTTTTATATTGCCTTATAAGAGGCAGCTTTTGTTGTATAGTCTCTGGAGAGCCATGGTTGTTTTTCTACTATAAGCTTCAGGTAACGTTCCACTGCAGTATGTGTTGTGCAGACATTGTTACAATTGACTGCATCTCCAGCAATTCTCTCTTGGCTTGTCTTGGCTAGAAACATTGTACAACAGTTGACTACTACAGCACTTCACAGGTCTACTACAGTTGTATCCAGAAGGCTAGATGGGCGATAATCAAGTCATATATAAAACTTTTCAGAAGTATTTTACAATGCTATTATGTGTTTCATAGATGTTCAGCATGTTGTTAGTGTTGTATAGTGTTAGCCATCTATAAATACAGAAAGTTTGGAGTTTAATGATGGCTTTTATTGGCTAAATGAAGTAAGCATTTGGAATGTCTGAAATCTGAGAATCTGAGAAATCCCAAAAGCTTGCTTTTTTTACTTTAGTTTGCAAATAATCTCCCAGAGCTATGCTAAAGGCATTGGTTGGAAGGAGCTTGACAGGGTGGGCTGGTGTATCTGGGGATATACGTTAAGAGGTATTAATGTAAAAGGGGTGGGGGGCTAACTGGTTACAGGGAGGTCTTTAGATAAATGCTTTGGAGAGTTAGGGCTCATTCACACTGCAGCTGCAATGCAGTGCAGTACCGCAATGCAGAGCAGCTAGAATGAATGCAAGGTACAGGTTTACTGTATATAGGAAACCTTTGCACCTTTTGGGTATGGGTATGTTTTAATGCCAACGTGCAATGCCATGTGTTACTGAAAATGCCCTGCAGGCCCAACGCAAGTATCTCTCATACACCTGTATGGGATCAGCAAGCGCAGCACACACAGTGTGAATATATTTACATTGGTTATTTAAATATAAATTGGTATTAAATAGAAATGGTCATTTGTACTGTACTGTACTGTACTTATTTGTACTTATAACAACTCAGCCTTACCTGGTCAAGAATCATTTAAACTCTACTCATTGCATTGTCAAAGAGATTCAAACTCTCTAAATGTGGTAATTTACACCTACAATTGGGTGCCAAGCCTAGTTTGGTAAAATGATCATACCTCAAATGAATTAGTTTAATTCAAAGGCCCTTTTTGTAACATGGATAAGAAATGTCTCTTCATGAATGACCCCATAGTACCCAAAGCCTACATCGACCAGTTACATGTTTTTTAGCATCTTAAAGCATATATTGTTTCAGTCAACTATAATGTGAACTTGTTCTAAGTCTGACAGGTTTTCTAAAGCATTTGAATAGAAATAAGCCATTTTGCCTGGCATCTTAAAGTCAGAAGACAAAAAGGCTAGTCAATGAGCCACCATGTAATATGAATTATTTATACAGGGAAGTCACTAGTATTGAAATACAAGGGTTGTAGGTAGAATTGCATATCTGACAAAACTTTAAGGGGGGTTTGGGATAATTTTTTTTTGGGGGGGGGGGGGGGGTTGAAGCACAACCTAAAATAGACCTAATGACGTCCATGTCAGTATAGCAAAAGAAAAAATCACATAAAAGAAATAAATACATTCTGTTACAGGAACATCAGAAGACCATTAATACTGTTCGTTGTGTTATAAAATCCTACAAATAGAAACCACAAATAAGGCAAAAGGGGTTTAAAGGGGCCTTACTGCCTATTAAGAGAGTGTGGAATTAGAACTTCTAATCAAGAATTGCTGTCCTAAACATTTCCCTGCCATTTTCCCTGCCAAAGAAAACTGTATTAGAAGGTTTGCTTGATTGGGAATGATATCATTGTACATTGTTTTCTTGGAAATTTAAAGGCTCTGCATGTTGTGTTAGGATCTGCCTTTCAAATTCAGAGAGGTCAAATACAAAAACATTTATTATAGTATATACAGTGTCCTAGAAACCATCTATATACTGGAAGAAGAACTTTTCTCTAGTCTTTTACTTTAACTGATCATTTAAATATACAATTATGTTAATACATGTACTTGGAAAAATGCAAAACAACACAAAACCACAGAATGGAAATCAGTTTAAACATTAAAATATGATCAGCACAAAACTAAAGAATAAAATGAGCTGAAATGTTGTGAGCCACTGAATGCCAAAAGTGATAAAAACCTGAAGCAATTTAAATAAATTTCTATAAGAAATTGAAACACATTGTGTACCTCAATGCTAGCAATATATTATTTCAATTGTGAAACTAAATACATTATGATGCTCTCATGCCTCACTGTTGGTGGTTAGTTGCGCCACCAATTAACGCAATGACCCAATAGCATAAGAGGTGGGAGGGGGCAGACAGAGCTGTTAACAGATAGCCAAAGATAACATATATATGTATTCCTTGTGGAAAGCCTAGACATGTTTTCAATACATATTAATGTGATTAAAATAACATACATTGTGAGATGTAATAATGTTTTAAGAGTTTCTGCTCCTGTTCAAACAGGGTAACTACCAAATAATATCCCTCTAGCTAAATATATATCCTGGTAAGCAACTACACTTAATGGATGTATAGATCAGTCAGCAGGTAGTAAACATCCACAACCCTTTACATTAAAAAAGGGTTATCCAAAATCAATAAATGAATTAAATTGTAATAAACTAGACTGTTTGCCATACTGTGGAAGGCTTTACTTTAAGAATTTCTCTGCATGGGATGGCAGAAAAGTTACCCTTTTATATAGATAAATACAACTCTTTTTCCGGTCACAGAAATTGGGGACTTCCTATTAAAAACTTTACCAGAAACAAGGCTTACCTAGATCCAAAGTGCCTGTGCATGACCCCAAGAATGATATAAACATCAGTACAAGCCCTACACTGGGTTAACAGCTATAGGTTTTAGCCTATGTCTATGTATGTGTTTGTTTATGCCAATTGTGTTTATGCCAGTTGCTGTGTTTGTTTATTGACGTTGAGGATTTTTTTGCATTTTTCATTTGCATTGTTCATTGGTTTAACTCACATATCCAAGTTATTGAAATTAAAGGACTGAGCAGAGGTTGGTTGAAAAGGTGCTAGCTGTTGTGTGCACAAACACATAGCAATGGCAGCACTATGTTACCCATGCATAAAAACACATGAATGGGCCAAAAAATTGTCTAAACATACTACAACCTATGGCACCATAAAGGACAGGTGTGACTATGCTTTTGAATATGCTATTGATTCGAATGTGTCTCTGCTAACTGCTAGCCATTACAAAGGGCAATTCCGCGGTGCCACAAAATGCAGATATTGTAACTTCTTGGATTGTCGTTCCCAGGTTACCTTACCTAATGGACGAATAAGCACTATGTCAACTGCCGCACTGAGGGAGTGATATACCTTTTGTCTTGCCAGTGTGGAGCTTTCTTCATTGGCAAGACAAAGAGGCCCTTCTTCAAAAGGATGTCGGAACACCTTAAAGACATCGAAAACGGCAGATTAACGTCACCCGTAGCTCACCATACATCACTGCTACACAACTACAATAAAAAAGCTGTCAAATTTATGGCACTAGATCACATACACACATCAATCCGAGGGGGAAATACTAACAAACAATTACTTCAAATGGAGGTGAAGTGGATCCATAAATTGGAGGCCACAAAACCTCCAGGACTAAACGAAGCACTGAATTTCATGTGCTTCCTTAAAGACTAAACGAATACAGGCAAGAAACTAAAGGACAAGGAGAGGTTAATTATTTTGACTCCATGCAGAGTACTGGCAATAGGACCAGTCCTCCACATGCAGTACATATATCCAGCCAATGAGTAGGGCTGTGATACTTAGATAACTAGACATACTCTTTAATTTCATGATTCCCAAGCCCATGGTACTAGAAGTGATTTGTATGTAATAATTATCATTTTACCATCTGAAGTCTGATACTGCCTTAAAAGTCCCTAATCCCCCAACCGCATCGCAACCGGTGGGGGAAACATTTTTCTATTTTCTTTTCACATGTGTCTCTGCTTTTCATGTGTTTACCTGCTTTGTGCGAAATACATATATATATATATTAGTTGTGAATGGGTATAATTATTTCTCCTTACAACTCTTTTCAAAACTAAGCAACAACATTTTTTCCCTGCAAACCACATGCAAACTGCAGATTGGGTGTAGTGGATGCGTTAGACCAACAAGTCCATGACTCTCCATGGACGCATAGCCTTAGTAGGATTCCAAAGCTTTCCAATGGCCCCAAACTTCTCTATTGCTACCTGTTTTATCTTTAAAACAAACATTTGGAACCTAAGTGTATAACTGAATATTAATATTAATAAGGATAAGTAGATGTGCATTAATTGAGTTGGAACTTGTTCTGAAGTCCGGAAAACATTCATCAATTATTTAAACAAAAGCTTTTCGTAAGTGGAACATATCTAGCCGGACTTCAGAAATGCAAGAATAAATGGGACAACAGACTTCATCTACTAAATCTAACTAGAGTATTAGAGCAGTAAACTGAAATACAATGAGTATCAGCTGGTAAAGGAGAGACATGGTTTATGAAGCTGGAAGATTGATAATGGCAGGAAATAAATGAATGCATGTGATCATCAGATTTATTATTTAATGAAATATTGAAAAGAAAATATGTCTTTACCATCTGGAATGTACAATGCATCTGGAAAGTATTCACAGCACATCACTTTTTCAAAATTTTGTTATTTTACAGCCTTATTCCAAAATGGATTCAATTCATTTGTTCCACAGAATTTTGCACACAACATCCCATAATGACAATGTAAAAAAGTTTAATTGAGATTTTGTCAAATTTATAAAATATTAAAAACAATTGGGAAAAAACATGTACATAAGTATTTACATCTTTTGCCATGAAGCTCAGGTGCATCCTGTTGTCCCCTGATCATCCTTGAGATTTTTCTGCAGTTTAATTGGAGTCCACCTGTGGTAAATTTAGTTGATTGGATGTGATTTGAAAACGTACAGCCCTGTCTATATAAGATCCCACATTTGACATTCATTCATATCAGAGCACAAAGCAAGCATGAAGTCAAAGCAATTGTCTGTAGACTTCATGGTTGTATGGAGGCACAATTCTGGGGAAGGTTACAGAAATAATTCTGCTGCTTTGAAGGTCCCAATGAGGACTGTGGCCTCCATCATCTGTAAGTGGAAGAAGTTCAAATCCATCAGAACTCTTCCTAGAGCTGGCAAGCCATCTAAACTGAGAGATCAGGAAGAAGGGACATTTTCAGGGTGGTGTACAAGAACCTGATTGTCACACTTTTAGAGCTCTCT
>CM070034.1:34415414-34429691 GCA_036250615.1 Ptychadena robeensis | reverse complement strand
TGATTCTCTGGACAACTGGAAGCCAGTGTAGAGATTTGCAGAGAGGAGCAGCAGATGAGATATCTATAACCAGAATTCCTATACTCAATACACTTCAATACCCTTAATATTGTATTGTACATCAAGTTTTTCTAAATGTGGCTCTAAACTATATAATAAATACAGTTCACCTTGAATATGATGTATACTAAATACCATGCACCAGGTTGTATACAATTCCTCCTGTAACTGGAACAACCACCCATTTGTATAGTTTTACTTTATTCTTTGTTATTCTCTTGTATTGCCATGTACATCCTCACCTCTCTTTACCTCTGACAAAGTAAATAGATTTTTTTGAAACACCCTCAGTGGCCCTTGCTCACTAACAATTCTACTTGTTATCAGCCTAATGGAGACGTTGACCCTTTTTATAGCAATCTCAATAGGTATCTTGAATGGTACCATGCCGCTTTCCACCCACCCAGCAAAATCTTCCTAAGGGCACAAAATGATATACCGCATAAAAGCAGATGCCTTCAAGCAAATGTACATAACAACGTATGAATGCTAGAAGGGGAAAATACAACTTGTTTAGATATTGCTACTATATTACAAATAAAAACACCCATCTGGTCTTATTATTTTCAACTCTCAGTAGAACTTCTTCCACAGTATGCTGAAATAAAGAACTATTTTAGAACTATGATTCTAGCTCTGAGAAACTAAGATGTGACTGTATATTTAAAGTGAATCTTCAAAAAAAGTACAACTAAATTTGTTATGTTCAAATGAAGATTTTAGGGAATGAAGGTTTCAATCTACATGTATGAATTCTTGCTTTGTACATCCAATACTGCAAGTATTTACTACACAACGTTTGCACACTCATTATTTATAAAGATAAGGGAACATTGGGAATATATTTTTTTTATGTTTTGTCTTTTATGGTTCTACCTTATTAACAAACTAATGTATGTATTCATGTAGTAATGATGTACTGCAAAGGATAAAAAAATGGAGGTCACATTTAGCTGTTTATTTCAATAAACCAAAATATATATGTTATATTATTATATGAATTTAATCCCTTTCATTTTACTGTATTATTATCTAGGAAAGCAATAACCTCTGGACTACATTCTCTTCTACAAATATTGCTAATAACGCTACAATAGGGAGTTTTGTCAATGGTTGGATAACATGACACAGAATAGGTCACTTACATCTTACTGCTGACTGCTATGATTTATTATTGAACTACAAGTAAAAGTCTTTAGCATCCCCTGAGTATTGCTAATCAGATACACTTTACACAGTCTGAATTCCAGGAGCTCTCTCTGGATCACACTGTCTAAAATAACAATATATTGTCTGTTCATTGATATGACAAGCCAGAAAAAACATAAAAAGACACTGTATTGGCGTATGGTATTTGTTAGGTTTATGATTTTAAACTGTGCTTATTTTTTTTATTCGGATTATTTATTTATTTTACAAAGAAATAATTATTTCAGGGTTCACCCATGACATGTTACAGAGGATTATGGGGTTTTCAAATGTAGTGAACCCCATCTCATTCCTCATATTTGTAACCAGTGATGGCTGAACTGCACGCAAGGTGGATAGTTCGGCCGTGAACATAACATGTGTTCGATTCGCCCTGTTCACCAGTGGGAAGAAGGTTACTATTCTTCCACTGGCCGGATCAGGAGCAGAAAGCTCCGGCCAGTGGATGAGTTTTTTCACCAGAGACCATATAGGGAACCCGGTCTCTTGTGAAAGAAAACCGTCTTAAACCAGAAGTGGTGTCGTTGACGCCACATTTGGATATCGAAAACGGGAATTGTGCAGGATCAGTGACGTCACTTCCGTTTTTTTCTATTCAAATTCCATGTGAACAAGCAGGGAATTTGGATCTTCCTACAAACAGGCTGACTTTTTTTAAAAGTCCGATCGGCCTGTTAGCGGATGGACCTTGCTGAAGTTTTTTCCTCCATGTTCCCACAAACCTTCTCTACATCTACAGTTTCAGAGGCTTTGCAATCAGCTTACAAAGTGAGCTAGTCGAAAAATGTGACCATCTCCATTGATTATGCTCAGTAAAAAATTTAAGATATTAGCATCCAAACAGTGCCTTTGTCTCATATCATGCCTGTGGCACACTACAAACTTCTGATTATCCCAAACTCATGACAAAACATAATTTTCTTAATTCTGTTTATGACTCTGAAGGAGAGCAGCAAAGACCATTTTGGGATGTGTTTTTTAAGAACACATTGCCAAAAGAATTTGAACATGAAAAGCAGAGACACATTGTACCCAATGGGCCAGTTCACTTGCACAATGTGGTGCTGTACTTTGTAATGCATTTGTCAAATAAAGTTCATCAGTAGACTTTACATGCCATGATTCAACCTATTTTTTTTTCTCTACAACTGCAGCAATGTACAGATGCTACATAGAAAGTCTTCTGTCTGTATGTCTGTCCTTTAATATTGTTAGTGATCTTCCAGTTACAGCAATTGGAAGTGTTTATGTATATATATATATATATATATATAACAATGATAAAAGAACTTGCAATACAGAAATCTGACCTAAACCCATTGTTATTGTGAGGAAAATCAACCTCATATTAGACAGCAAGATTGAATTTGTAATAAATGCTCTAATAATTTAGGGACTGTTTTTAACTTATCATCTACAGACATATTTTGAGAAATCATATTTTAATTTGGACAAAGGCTGAGATGTAAAGAATGCTCCAATTTTGCAGCAGATATTGGAAATTGTCTATGTTTTCTGCATGTGCTCCAAAGTCACTCTCCACAGGCAGCAAATTCATAATGGATGAACAATTCCTTGAACACTGATATATAGCTACTGGGGTTTTCCTCTCTGGTGGATTCTAAACACTGTCATCACTCTGCCAGCCTAGAGGCAGGATAATGTCAGCGATGCTAAATATTCCCCGGCCATGGAACTTGTTTCTTCTGCGATATAAAACACTGACTGTTTCCATGCTATTATTAACCTTTATCATTTATGTTTATTGAGCTAACAACATGCAGTATATAGGGATTCTATAACTAGTTACATCTACTTGGAAGCCATATCACTGATAAGCACTAAATATAGACCTGCTCTTTTGAATTTGTTCCATGCTTCGGTGCAAAGCAATGAGGCATGATATAGAATGCAGTTGAGAGTAGCTGAACATCGGATAAAGAGCAATGTAGAAGCTGCCTAGATACAAAATAACTAGATGAAGAGCAATGTGATCTTGGCTTGTTTATGTGTATTAAAAGAGAAAACACTTAGATGCCATATGCACGGGAGATGGAACAGAAATGTGGCCTTTATGACTCAAGAGACCTACACTATGTGATGACTCTACTCAAAAGATCAAAGTTCTAATTTGCTGCTGTAGTCTGTGGAGTTAATGCAATGTGGTTTGATGTACTGACCCGTGCCCTGTCAAATCAAACACGAATCACCATTATCCAGCATGAACTGACAACTGTACAACCTCCGCACACATAACCTGCATGCCTAACAAATATGTCAATGGCAGGCTTATTGTTTAAAGAAGCCCAAAGAGTGACAAGATGTGTAAAGTGCTATAACTCACAGTACAACTTATATTTATTTAATCATGATACAATTGCAGAAACCTGATTGCTTGAAGTAGGATACTATTACTACCTACCATTTTCTCTCTGTGTACTGAATTTTTGTTTATAGCAAATGGATGTTCTTTATCTTTCAAAAAAAAACGTAATTGAAGAAAAACTGGCCAATAACATTGGGAACTATACATGGTGGTACTCATGGTTACCCTGTTTGAACAGACGGCTTTACTCGCCTAGGAGTGTAGAGTTATGCTGATTAGAGGGCTCTACTCAATAAGCAATGAGGGGTATTTTGGGAATTTTGGTAATGTTATATGGAGGCAATGCACTTAGAAATGGCTCTTTGTTTTCCATTGTATTTAGTTTTTTTGGTTAGCACGTTGATCCTGTGATGCTTAAAGGTATCAACAAGTATTGAATCTTGGCATCTGTGGAGGCTAGTTTCAATAGCCTGAGCTTCAATCCTCTCTAAATCAGTAGTCTTTGGAGGTAACTATATAGTTTTATCAAATATAGTATGCTATATTTGGGAGACATAGATAGAACCATAGATCCTAATGATAGGTTGTTGTATGTTACTGGTCCTTTTTCTGTTGCCTAGAAAACCAACTTGGACATTGCTTTTTTGCTGCATCAAGTGGACAACCTCTCCAACTAAGAAAGAACAAATATAACTCTAAGTCCTGAGGAATTCTGTGATCTAAAAGGATGAAACACGTTGGCTAACTATTTATTATATTTAATTGAATGTGTACTTTATGTGATTTTAATGTATTTGGACAGATTGGTCAAGCACTACTATATTATGCAATGCATAATCATATCATGGCACATTGCATACACACAAAAGGAAGATTGTAGACGTAAAAGTGGAAATAGTACTAATATAATACTTATTTAATCAAGTTGTATTGTTAGGCTTTCAATCTTCATTTTTGAGATTTGGTTAAGCTTTAAGGCTTGGTTAAGGGGGAAGCTAGACTTATGAGCCCAAGGGTTAACTTAGAGTTAGGGGTTGGTTTAAAAAAAATAATCAAAGCTACAGCCCTGGTGAATACCATATTTTTTGGACCATAAGATGCACTTTTTCACCCCCAAAATTGGGGGCAAAAAGTGTCTGCGTCTTATGGTCCGGATGCACGACCCCCGCGGCCGCCAATGGTCGCACCTTGGCTTCCCGCCAGCTCTCTCGGCATGAAGATTAGCTAGGGAGCTCGAGGAGCTGTCAGTTGAGAGATGCCGGCTGGTGTCCAGCTCTCCCATCTGTACTGTATAATTGCCTATGCCAGCAGAGCCCGCTGCCATAGGCAATGAAGAGAGAGATAGATAAACTGGCATCTTTCCCTCTCTTTATCCATGGAAACTGCAATCACTCTGCAGCTCCAATGGACACAGTAACAGCAACATTGGCAGAGGAGAGCAGAGACTTAGAGGAGACATTTCAGATGTTTCCCCCCCCCCCTCCTCCTCCAGATCAGTGTGGAGAATGACGTGTGGTGAGAGTGTACTGCTGCTAGTGACATCTACTGGCTGAAATGAATATTGCATTTACTAAATTCATTGAATTAACCCAATTGATGTGAAAACGTATTCAATCTTTTTTTTCTGGTTTCCCTAAAAACTGGGTGCGCCTTATGGTCCGGTGCGTCTTATATACCAAAAAATACGGTAATATTTTGAACTTAAAAACAAAAGTTTTTGCGTGAATATGGCCTGTCTGCATCATTTGAAATTCCAGATGGTTTTCAGAGGGGTAATATGAATTCATATAGAAAAAAGTTTGGTAAGATTAAATTGCCTTTTCATACACTACAGCATCTAAATCAATATAATTTCCAGCTACTGAAGGTTCACCGCAGGTAAAATGACAAAACATAATCATTCTCTCTGTCTAGAAGATACATTGGTACATATTTCACATCTCAGCATTGCAATTTCAGTAATGGACAGAGCGTCTTATTTTTATGAACTGGTAACTAAAATACAGATATTACATTTATGACCTAGCTGTTGATCACACATGTTAATCACTGTCAGTGAAAATAATGAAACTGTAAAGTTCACAAATCTCCCCACTGACTTTATCACTGAGAGTGAAGACAGAAACAGCATGAAAATAAACATCTTGATTTTACCGCCATCATTAAGTCATGACTCTCTTTTCTTTTTTAGAGACGACCCGATTTATATATTTATTTGTCTTTTACGTCTTTGTATTTATTTTTTCAGGCAGTGGTTAAATCCTAGATCTTTTTTCCTCCCTGTGTTCATAAGTGGGACAGCAGGTGAACACAGATCTGTGTAGCCGCTGATGAACCAAAAGAGACAGTTACTATATCAAATGCAGCCAAGCGGTACCCTCTCTTTGGGAGATGGAGACTATCTCCACAGCAATGCAAGGAGCAGCTGATGACCTGATCTATGGAAACCTGAAACTGCTCCGCACACTCACATGCTCAAACTGATAAAGCTCATTGCTTTCTCTGCTGGACTCCGCTTTTTAATTTTAATATTCATTTCCTTGGATTTTATTTTCAGCAAGCCTCTACTGATGAAAGGGTGACAGTATAGCTGCAGCTAACACGTCTGAATGCATAAGTAGTGGAGTTTCTTTCTCAGCAAAAAAAAAAAGTTGAATGTGTAATCGCATCTATATTTATGGAAATCATATAGGATAAATAATATGAATGTTCACTAATGCTTACATTACATTTTAAAACAAACTTGAAGCCACATTTGTCTTGTTCTTTTGTCTGTAATGTTCATAAGGCAGTTTTATGTATCAGCAGTGTGAGGCAGGTAATAAGAGCATGGCAGGGATATATAGACATTCATGACATCATATCATTTTTGGAATAAATCTTTGTGATGATAGCATGCTCAGGGGCTTTGCAATTCATTCACAAATTCGAACTAATGAAAAAAAATTGTCCTAATACCCTTTAATTTCGATCATCTCTAATACCCTTCAAGGAGGACCTACTGTACTGAAAAGGTTCACTTAAATACAGTAACTAACATGTAAACCATGCTGTTGGTTAAGGACTTCCATCTTGCCTTCCCTAATATTAGTAACCTAGAGATGGTCGAATTTTCACTGCTAACTTTGTGAGCTGATTGGCAAAGCCATGAAAATGGTTGATCATCAGACAGAAGAAAAAGAAAATGCTGGAGATGTTTAAAGGGTGGAGGAAAATTGAAAAAAAAGAATATGTTTGAGATACTCTAGCACAGTGTAGTTTTCATAAAGTTCAAATGTTGTAAAGTGAATTCCGATTTATCATAAATGTTTAATTGACTTTGATTTAATTTGGGTGAAAAAAGAATATTGGTGTGTAGAGAAAACTTTTTTTTTGCAGGTATACCCCACACCTTCTGTACATCCAGCAAGTCTCCAGCATGCTCAGGGGCTTTGCTTTGCAATTAAGTCGAAAACCATCAAAATGGTCTCGACCATCTCTAGTAATAATAGTGATGGCCCAACGTTGGCCATGTCTTCAATGTAAGGCAGATAAGACTTAAGTTAGACGTCTGACCTGTTGGAGGGGAATTTGAATTGGAACTATACCGGGAATGATGCCGCGACATCACTTCCGATATATGGAATGCACAGGTCCTTGTTCCTAAACCGGAAGTGACGTCGGTCGGACGTCACTTCTGGCATGTGTCTGGTATAATACTAGAGATCGGGCTCTAGCCTCTCGGTCTCTAGTGAAAATAATTCTTCCTCTGGCCGGGCCAGGCGCAAAAAGGTGCGGAAGAATTATAGACTTTATGCTGGTGAAGGGGGCGTGTCGAACACCCCCGCCTGTTCACCTGCGAAAAAAAGAGCATGACGGACAGTTTGGCCATCACTAGTAACTTAACCAAACTAAACTGCATAGAAACAGTCAATGTAAGGTTGTATAAAACTGTATTTACTATTCTTCACTTATACTCTTTTCTATCTGTTTATCAAATTTCATTTATTAGCTTTATTTACTATCCAAATATTGACCTTATAAAGAGCACACAACTGGACTTCTATACTGTGCTTTAGCCTAGCCATCCTAGTACTTGCAAGTTCAATTACATTATAGCTGAAAAAGGTTTTATATAAGGTCTCACAGTATTTGCAATATGAAATTGGAATGTTGCAGTCAGGAAGCGATTGGTGATAAGAGTCATGGTGGCCAATAGAAATGGTGATATATAGACATTCATGGCATCATTTCTTTTTCTGGAATAAATTTGGCTATGGGTGATAACATACATGCTGGGATCTTTCAACATAAAGAGGTCATTAAAGGATACAGAGCTGCTTTTAGCCAAAGAGCTAGTGAAGCTGGTCTCACATCTTGCTTTAAAGGCAATGTTGCATTTGGTTGTTTCTTCAGTTTGAAAACAACCTTTATTAACTTCAATGGCATTTTGCTGAGCGCTTTTCAGGTGTTTTTGAGCAGTAAAGGCCTGAGTGTGAAGTTGTCTTTGTCCCAAAATCCCCCCTTAAACACTTCTCTATCCCTCCACTGGCATTTATCAAGTTTCTACACTTGAAAACGAACGCCTGGCTTTGGACGTGTCATTAACATATCCACATACCCACTGGAGAGTGCCTGGAGAACACTAACAATATAAATGAAAGAATATGTGAATGTAGCCTAAAAAACCTCGCATAGTTGGAACATAAGAGGTTCATTTTCATGTAATTAAAGTACCCCTTCCCTTATTTTTAGTGCTGGAGCCACAATAAACATTTTAAAACTCAACACTCAAGGCTCAAAAGATGGAGCCACATTGCATATTGGGGCAGAGGCATTTAACAAGTTTCAAATGCCTTCCATGTCTTGGGAAGGTATGATACAATTGTCTGTGGGGAAGCAAGAGTACATTTTCAATCACAAGGACTTGTAATAACAGATTGAAACATTTTTAAGGGTTGCTTACATGCACAAATTAAAACAACTGAAACCCTATATGCCAAAAATGAAAGGGAGACAAGTATTGGTGTTAGGGGTGTCGAATTATCTGATATTGCCTAGTTTATTATAATCCTCCAGAAGAATTACCCACACATACAAACACATACTGTACATCTCATTAAGCTCTGCCACATATTAATGAATTTCTTTTACCTAAGTCAATGAGCACAGCCGCCAGAGTAACAGTATGGTTTAGATCAATCACTCAGTCACGCAGCATTCTCTTTGCAGTCTCTCACGTTTATACACAGGAATTAAAGTCCTTATGACTGATGGCTTCTCATTAAAGCTTCTTTAATACATTGTGACATCCAGATCCGGCTCACTTGATTGGCAGATTTTGTTTGATTCTTAATGAGAGCGCTATAAAAACAAGTTGTAAGCAAGGGCTAAAGTCTTCAATAGAACAGCTTGACTATCACCTACACTACTGAGCTTTTGATCAATACATGTTCTCTTTAAACACCACCAAAAACTACTTTCTTTTTGATCAATACTTGCTCTCTGGCTGTCTTAGTGCATACTGTACAATGTGATTATATAAAAAATGAATTAAGGGCTTTTGTCCCAAGTTAAAAAAAGAAAAAGCCAACAACAATGTAAGCAAGGATTCCTTGCAAGCCTAGACCCATAGTACAAGTGAAGGCCTAAAATATACATTGCATTGCTTACTTTCAGGCAATCTATGTCTGCAGTGAGATTATTGAGATCGTCAATGGAAAGTTATGTTTTTAAACTATTTGTAAAATCCTATAAGCACTTTATTGTTGGCATACAATGGTTACCCTGTAAGAATAGTTTTGGAGAAGTATAATGTACCTGTAATAGTATAAATGCATGTTAAAAAACAACATGTGGTTATGAGATAACTGTAATTGTTACTATACAGTAAATAGTTAATTGTATATGCTATTACCCACCCTAAGGGGAAGTATTGCTTGCCATCAAGAGTCTATAAATAGCATAGTAGGGAAATTCCTCTTGTTCTTCGTCGGTGGCATTCTGGGAAGGAAAATATTCTGTCCTAGGGGAAACAGACATGATGTCTGCAGGATTGGATGAACCAGCAGAAACATGTTAGTGAAAAAGATTACCTTCACTAAGCTAGGATGGAGGGTCACCTACTAGTGACGGCCATAGAGAAGTGTGGTCAAGCAAAACACCACTTGGACTGGGCACAGGCTTAAAAGACTGTTTGATTTGTATGCAACTACTACCTCAAGTGAATAAGTACCCAAGTACCTAAGGAATGGTGTACAGTCTGTTCAATAATGTCCCAACTATTGTTCAATCTTCAAGTGCTGTGTGGACATTGAAATTAAGTTGTGATTTTGGGACTGTGTGCATCTGGACCTGCAACACCATGCAACCCAGAGAACGGGGTGGATATAGGCAGTAGTGTTAAGCAAGAATATTCTAAATTGGAATATATTCTACGAATATACAACATTCCAGAATTCGCAATATTTCGCAAATGTGCGATTGGATATTTGCAATGGCGGATATTCGTCATAGTATGCTTCAACATTGTTTACCGCTATTCATCACGCATATGTATGCGCATTGCCAATGTATACGCGCAATCCACACAGTGCTCGTACTGACAAAGATCACAGAATGAAGAAGAGAAGCTGTAAATCATGAACAGCAAGGCAATATAATTCAGTCGAATCTAATTTTACTAACCTCGAATGTTCCTTTGTATATTCGCGAAATTACGCGAATTTCAATATGCCATATGCTGCTCCACACTAATAGGCAGTTTATTAAAGGGAATGCCCTATTAGGGCTGAACTTTTCTGGGATGGAGCTGCTGCAGAGGATTGCCCAAGAGAGGTGAGAGTGGTGAGAAGTACACATAGAGACTGTTGATCTTAAGGAGGAAAGTTACCGAAAGTTGACTCCAGAGAGTCCAAGGAAGATACCCATACAAACAGTTACATTGTTATAAAGCAGTGCATGCACAGTTAAGCTAGCCATACACGGCACGGATTGACACTAATTAGAACCTTTAGCTATTACTGACAGCAGAGTTTTAGTGTTAAATCCAGGATCTTGCTACACAGAACACCATTGGTGTTACTATGTTAGGGTACCAAAGTACACCTTTGTTAAAATACAAAAACATACATGTTACTATATTTTTTTACTATCTACTTCTGGCATCAAATTAAAGTCTTTAAAAATATAAACAATGTACTAGTACAGTAGACTACAATTCTAAAAAGGTAAAAGGAAAGAATGACTAAAGCTGGGCATACCCGTCACGATTTTTAGTTCAATTTTAGTGTTATCGTTTATCAAAATGATTCGCACAATCGGATTGAATAAAAATATAAATATAAATTGAAGCATGCCAAAAGCGATCGAGCGATTAATTTTGTCAAAAATCGGACAGAAAAACGATCGTTCACAGATCCGTTTTGATATATAATTTTAATAAAAAGCAAAGGAATCGAGTGCTGTTAGTTGTCTAATGCGATCGTTTTAAGCGATCCATCTATGATTCTTGTGGAAATTACCTTTGTTTGTTTGCTGTTGGTCACTGGCCAGTTCTTCAGCTAACACCACTCCAAACCCATAAATGTGTGCGTGCAAGAAATATTGAGTTTGCAATCGTTTTCGGAAATTAAAATCGATTCCGGAATCGGATGGGCGATCGGATTAAAAAACGATCGCTGGATAATTGGTACGTGTATACCCAGCTTTAAATGTAAAAAAAAATGCTGTGAGGACATTTCTATGAGTTTTATTACTATGGTGTAAATCATAGGTGCCCAACCTGCGGCCCGGGGGCCGCATGAGGCCCTTTGGGCATTGTTCGGCGGCCCCTCTTGGTCCTCCACATGCGATCCCCAAAACTGTTAATATATAAGGCATAGCAACTCGCCTGTGAAGTGGTCACACGCTGATCCAGCTTTCCTACTTTGGCAGTCCTACATCAGTAAAATTGTCAATGTTGATCAGGGAAACCAGGTCTGCATATGAGCGCTGCACCCAGGGGCAGGACGGGGGGTAGGAGCTGTCAGGTTTTGACTGCCTGTCGGGATCTGTTCCACCGCCTGCTAAGATATGTCGACGGGGAAGGGTCTGGATAGATGTTATGTGTGGCCCTTTAGTGATGCAGAGGGCCACACTTGTGGCATTACATATCAACTCAGTTGCCCACCACTGGTGTAAATGGTGTAACATATGTAATACCCTGCAACTGAGCCTACTGACAGAGTTCAATACTAATTCAGACAGAGGACGAAAGGGTGAGGGGCTTAAAGGTTTAAAGGGAGGGGTGATTACCCTCCCCTCTTGTTCGGAGGATTTGTGGGGTGAAAAGTTAGAAGCAGAACATTGCATGGCAATCGTGACGTCACTCAAAGTACATTTTCCATTATTTGGAAAGTAAAATCTTGAGAGGTATGCAAGTTTGGCACCCCTGATCTAAACCCTGAACAGATTCGAAAAATCTAAAATACAAAAAAAGGGTCATCCAGTTTATACCCATATGATAGTCACAGTTGTAAAATATGGAGGTGTGCACACACAAACATCCTCCTTAGCCTCAGTGCAATAACTGAATAGTATAAATGGTTGGATTGAAAACTTTAAAGAGTCAGACTCTATAAAGGTAACAGAGTACAAGATTAAAGCTAGAACAAACACTGCACTAAATGTAAAGTCAATCCTTGCTACATGTCCTAGAACCATCAATGCATGTGAGCACTGCTGGAAATGAAATCCTACTATGTACTGTACTGTACAATTGATGCCTCAGGCTCACATTTCCTACACAATTCCACCACTTCCTTCCCATGCTAAAACCAGTCATGTCTACTACAATGTCATAAATCATATAGACATCCTGCCATGTGATAGATCAATGCTGTGTGAAATCCCTTTTGACATCATTAGGGTGAGGTAACAGAACACAAGTGTTCTCGTATTATTGCTACATCTTTTGTAAGCTGGATGGGCAACAACCTATTCTGCAGAAAACATCATTTGAATATTATATGTTATGTTTTATGCTTAAAATTAAATCCATGTTATGTGACAACATAAATCTTTCACAGCTATGTTTAATACTACAGGACACATTTGTGTTTTATATATATATATATATATATATATATATATATATATCTCTTACAGGATGGATCCTAAATTATTTATATGTGTCGCCCATTTTTTACCCTTTAGGGTAACCCCTAGGATGCTGGATGGAAATAGTCCAGGATTCTAATAGCAGTCTGGGAACTGCAACATTGTTATGCTGCTGAAGGGCCTGGACTGTGGAATAGGTAGAAAGGTTGGAAGGGCCTCCCATTCACCCCACCCAGTACCTGTGGGGCGAGTTGGGCTGCACAGCAGCAATATATCAAGGTCAGGTGACCTAATTAGTGGGAAAAGTCATGGTCTTGTCGAAACACTTTGTTTGGACCCCGGCTGTTCCGGTCACCGCCTGCTGATTGCCCATCCATGGGTTGGTCCCTACAAGCGTTGGCTTGGTGGAGCTTCCTCGTTAGCTTAGGGCTATTTATGTGTGCTTCATCCAGACCACGCTTGCTGTTCATTGTTGCTGTTTGCTTGTCTGGATCTCAGTGTGTGTTGCCTTCCTGGTCGCCCCCTCTGTCTTGGATCCTGACACACTTCTTAGTGGAAAAGAAAGCTGGACTGTTTCCCTAGTAAAGCACAGACTTCTATGGTTCTGGAAAAAAACCTCTCCACAAGTGAGCTGTAAGGAACATTTACTTTTTTACTTTTCCTGAAAGACTGTTGTTTTGAGTGGCAGTGGTTAAGCCTATTATTAATTTGGGTGCAAAAAAGCTTTGCTTTTTGGAAAAACTCCAGTGTGGTGACTGTGATCCCCGAACCACCCAAGTTCACAATCTGTAGCATGTCTTAATTTTTTTTGTCTATTTGTTACCTTGACCCATGACCTTCGTTCCAGTCACAGATTTAATTTAGGATTAGTTACAACTGTTAAACTTATTTCCATTATTGTTGAGGTATTTAGATGCAGAGCAGTGTAGGTAATTACAGGTTGGGTGGTCAGTACGTAATGTATTAATCACTTACATACCAGCAGGAAACAGAACTGACAAGACAAATTTTAATTTTTAAGTATCAGTATATGACTATTAGTATCCTATGTAGGTCTTTTATGGAATCAGGGAAAGGAATTTGTGGGTAAATACAATGCTGTGGCAATCATCAATTCTAAAAGTGCCAAAACTATAAAAATGAGTCATGACTGTCACACAATGCTACATTCCATGTTTGGACTACAAACACATCTTCTTCTCTGTTCATCACTTTTGCATGGGTAGTGGGTGAATATGTAGCCTGGAAATAAAATAACCTTGTTAATAAATTAATTTCAGATCACAAGAAGTAACCAGGGTGTTGCCATACTGGCCAAATTCGGAGGTATTTTTTAAGATTACTAGAAAAATATTTTTAACAATGAAAATCATGGAATCAGCATGTCTAAAGCCCCCATACATGTATAGATTGTTAACCAATGTTTTGGCCGATCAACCGCGCGTGATGACGTCATCTTTGTTTGCCAGTGCTGTCCGGCGGGTCTCTCTAGCTGCTCCTGCCGTCAGCTAGGGAGACCCAGCAGACAGCATTCTGGCTGTGCTGTGTGTCAGCCTAGAATGAAGGGAGAGGGAATGGAGTTGCTAGCACCTCCCCCCCCCTTC
>CM070034.1:34403582-34415404 GCA_036250615.1 Ptychadena robeensis | reverse complement strand
TAGAGATTCATAACCTTTTTTTTTCTTAAAGCATCGATCACAATTCCATCGCAGAAGTCCTCTCATAGCCAGCAGACTTCTCAGCAGGAACAACTGTGTCCCCCATGCAGCTATGAGATGAGGAAGGAGCCCAATCCTGGCTGTGCAGGGATCTGACACCTATTACAGAGAGCGAGGAGTACGGAGCTGAGCACTCCCCCTCCAACACCACTGATGGTGCACACCCCCTGCGATCTCTAGGGCCCCCAGATTGGGAGCCACTGATTTAAGGGATAGCATGCTCCAAAATTTTCCATTTTAGTTCTTGGTTTTAGATATCCGTTAAGGAGGATTATTAATGTTATTTATTAATGTATTTATATAAATACATTTTACAGTTTGACTTAAGACCAACTTGAGTTACAACCAAAAAGTCTAACAACCAGAATTAAGAAAGATTTCTGCGGCTGTAAACAAAGACTCTGGATGTCAGAGAAACAATTGTACGTTATACTTTCAACCCAGTGTGACAGGAGGCCTAGAACAGTGATGGTAAACCTATGGCACGGGTGGAGCCCTCTCTGTGGGCACGTGGCCTGTCAGCCAGCAAAGATTTGTAGCATATTGGCTCTCAATGCTTTTAGTTCATTGTCCCCTCTCCCTCACACAGCGCCCCATGCGAGAGTGTGTGTGTTTTGTTTGTGTATATGAGTTGTGTATTTGTATTCAGGTTAAATTGCCATGCCAGCACTTTGAGATATATAATTGAGGTGTGTGTTTCAGTTTGGGCACTCAGTCTCTAAAAGGTAAACAACACAAAATGGCGATCAGATCACAATTAAAAAGAAGAAGGAAATTGTAAAGAAATATAAGAGTAGCGATCATGTGACCAATCTCACTAATAAGTACAGCATGGCATAATGGACCACCTTGCCAATCTACAAAAGGCAACAGGCTCTTCCAAGTAGAGAAGGACAGCCGAGAGATAGATTCCATACATATTGGTGTTTTCTGATAAAATACACATATACACAACATTTTTTGTATTATAAAATGTTCGCTGAGGAGTGCTTCGGGAGGTTCAGACTGCATTATGGATATTTATATTGTTTCTTATCGAAAAACAATGACTTACAGCCAACTATGTTGTGAAACCAGTTAGATGCTAATCATAGTGATTTA
The DNA here is from genome assembly GCA_036250615.1 of Ptychadena robeensis. Lineage (NCBI taxonomy): Eukaryota > Metazoa > Chordata > Amphibia > Anura > Ptychadenidae > Ptychadena > Ptychadena robeensis. Next base: position 34,414,243 of record CM070034.1, on the reverse strand, counting down.
CCCATAAACATGAGAAACCTGTGCTGTTGCAGCAGTCATGGCGTTAATATTACATTAAAGGTAAACAGCATATAGAGTATAGAGTATACAGAGTATTGTTAAATGCAACCCTGCACAGGAAATTAACTCCCTTGGTGATTAAACAAACATTTACCATCTGTGCAGATCCCTGGGGAAGGCAAGTCAGCATAGGTCAGGCAGGAATCCCGGGCTGCTACGTAACCATTGGCTTCTCAGTTAGATAAAAGAATAAAGAAAAAGAAAACCTGGAGTATTAGGGCATGTCTCCAATGCGTTGTTTGATCCATCGGGACCCCCTACGTTAAGCACAGTGCTTGGCGGGGGGTCCCGACGGAATGACCATACACTTTACTTGGTCGGCGCATGCTCTGTTCCAACGGCGCTGAGCCATTCCGCTGATCCAGGGGTTAATGTAGTGCAGTACATCTGAACAGAGCATATGCCGAGTAGGTACAGTGTATGTGATCCATCGGGACCTAAAAATAATGATCATGGATGGCTGGGACTAGTGGTTCTCATTCCCAACATTACACTATGGATATTGTTGGAGATCTCTGAACTCAAGACCAATTCCAAATAGGGTTTACAATATTTGAAGGTCATTGAGGTGGTCAAATTTTTTTGACTAGCTGATTTTGTGAGTTGATTGCAAAGCCCCTGAACATGGTATCATCACCTATACTTGTGATGTAGTGAAGGGTTGTGGGAACATTTGAAAGTCAAAATTTACACTTTTGAAATTTTAACTTGACTTTGAACTTAATTTTTGCAAAACATGTTTGTGTTAGAGCAATACTTAATTTTATCATATCATTATTTTATCATATGGTTAACTCACAATGCCAAACATTTCAATATCAGGAAAAATCTATGCAGTTGTGCCCCATCCCCCATTTACTCTTGACATACTTTATAACATACAGTATTTCATCTCATCAGAATTCTCTCTGCTTAGGTGGGAACTGAATAAATGCTTAAGTTTATTCCACTTAACAGTTGAGACTAATACTGACTACTTTACAGCAAAATCAAGCAACTTTGCATTTACAAAATGTATCAACTCATCATGGCAACCTAACACAAATGTATAATCTCATGCGGCAGGAATGTTGGTAGAATGCCTTGATCTGTATGATCATAAAGTTGCTAGGGAAGAAAATGTTTTAATAAACTGCAATAAAAAAATAAAAACTGATGTTTTTGTGTCTGGAAATAGCAGAAACGATGTGTATATTATTTCTAATTTTATGTTTTTATTTTTTCAGGGAGGGGTTATATATGGGAAATGGTAGGAGGATATTAACCAATGGTGTTTGCGCTCAAAATGCTAATGTAGAGTAAATATTTCTCAATAAATCTCTGTTTACCCAATGAACCTCAAAATCTGAGTGACAACCTTTAGGGGTAAGTAATACCTTAAACATATAAGTCTTTCAGCACTTATTAGTACATCATTTCATCCCCTCTATTTAGTTAAGTCCCTATGTGCATTAAATAGTTGTATATTACAACAAAGTCTTCTTAAAATAAAAGGTATTTGCAAGCTCCATTCCATCATAAATCCCAAAAGTTTAAGTAAAAACCCTTGTTTCAGGATAGTGGGTGGAGCCATGCAAATTATTCCTTTACACCCCATCAGCCAAATACACATCCAGAACCGCTGATGTCCAGTGCAAATATAGATCTATTGTACAGAGGCATTTATTCTAAACTGCATACAGCTGTTTCAGGCTCATTGCCCATCATCAGTGCAGTGCATGCAAACCATAGCTCTATGGTGTAGGGCTTGGGAGCCAAACATAGAGGAACAACCATGACAATTATGGTGAGAAGGGATTAAAGGAATTGAAAAGCCATCAACTTGAGAAGTGCATAGTACAACGAAGCCTGTACCTATATAGTTGTATATTATTTTTATCTTTTTATATAGCATGGCGCTGTTTGCCAGGATGAAAAAAACACAAACAAATATTGAACTCACCTAAAAGCCAGATCTGCATCATATATTGTAAGATGCAAAACATTTATATGACTAAAGCCCCCCATACACCTTTAGATCACTCCATACAATTTCCATTAGATCTACCAACAACTATGTAGTGCCAGGTCCTCCCTGATACATAATGATTGGAAGGTTTAGAAAGGTATTACATGGTTTTTGGTAGAAGAAAAGTTGATTGTACAGAAGTTGTATGGTAAGATTGTAAGGTGTATGTGGGGTTTTAGACATTTGGGTTTGGGTATACAGTATGTAAGTAGTGGTGAGCTCGAATATTTGCTTTTCAGATATTTAGCTTGAATTTCGCAAATATATCATCGGATATCCGTCACCATTGGCATTTTTAGCGTTTCCCTTCATTGCAAAGGATTGCGATTATATAATGCAATACGATTTTTTTTACGGAAATGACGAATATTCTCTCAGTCAAATGTCCGAGCTCCATTGAGTTGCATGCATTGTGCATATTTAATCGCATTGCAGGTATTTGCGAAATTACGGAAAACTAGAGTATTGCCTAGTGGCTCATCACTATATGTGTACATATCACTATATATATATATATATATATATATATTTTTTTTTTTTTTATTACTTTTGGAATACTTTACCCACTGGAACCAGAAATGAGCACGGGTTAAGAGCATTTTGTACTCTGCTGCTAGCAGTTGGTCTTTTTTCAGCTTAATATCAGACTGCATATAATCACTGAAGGTTTTTGTGATATTTTGTACACAGCAGGCAGATCTAAAACCAAAATTATTATTTTTACTTACAACTGAAATGTGTATTGAAAATGGGAATTATCTATATTTTTGGCAAAACCTTGTGTCCTAAACATAGAGGTTATAAAAAGACTAATCTAATATTGTGGCAATTCATTTCCAGAGAACTTCTATTATTGCAGCCCTCAAACCCACTAGGAGTATTGAAAGCCTTCTTTAAGCCCAGTGTGATGCAGCAATGATAGATCATACTTTAAGTGCTGACTAAATAGGACAGGATCATAAGTAGCTATTGAAAGCTCGAAAAAACAAAAGGCCTAGTACATACTTTCATTTTCAGTCTCCTAAAGCCCCCCATACACCTTTAGATTCCTCCATACAATTTCCATCAGATCTACCAACAACTATGTAGTATAGTGACCTCCCTGATAGAATACATAGTGATTGGAAGGTGTAGAAAGGTCCTCATATTACATGGTTTTGGTAGAAGAAAAGTTGATTGTACAGAAATTGCATGGTAATTGTATGTGGTGTATGGGGGGCTTTAGAGTAGAAAAAGCTAGTAAAACAAATAAAACAAACATATGAGAGGGTAGGCAGCAGAAGAGCTCCCGTTTCCCGAGCACAGACACCTGCATTTTAAACAGCCGCAAGCAGCTCTGCAAACCTCCAGAAGGTGAGTGACGAGATCGGCGCAATATTATTTTCTTATTCAAACCAACCTGTTTTAAAGCAATATTTAAGGTGGTTTTATCTACAATTAATATATGCCACAATGTTTAAAATTATTGCCAAGGAAAGCACAGTTAATCAGATTTTGATTTATGAAAAGCATTTTATTCCATTAAATTTCTACATTTCTCAGGCAACTATTCTAATTAAGTCAAGGTAAGTAATTTCAATCAATGCCAATGAACTTGAAGCAAGAGACACTCTACTTTCATACACTGGCTTGAGTCTTATTATATACTACAGTTGCAGTACTATTTAATAGTTATGAATTGTATTTAAATTGATATGGCCATTGAATAGTTTTCCTCATTGATTAATGATGATTTTTATTATCAATTATACAAAAAAGATAAAGAGAGAGAGATGCGCTTTACTGGGGGCAACTCCAAGAAGGGGATCTGTCTAAAGCAGTGGTTTCCAAACTTTCCTTGCAGGGCCCCCCTTTCTATTTAGGAACTTATCGAGCCCCTCCTCCCATATTCAAACGAATGTAAGAAAACAAGGGGGACGGCGGCCCACCGGTAATACCTTCGCTCCCACCCAGTTTGGGCAAACCATGGTCTAATGTAAGCAAGTTGTATATCCATAGGCATTCAATATGTCAATAGTTAATTTGTCTATTTATGACTGGGAACATATGCACACCTACAGTAGGGTTTATATACTACTCATATAGCAAGATACTTTGGGCCTTATTAAAATATCAATGTAGCCTCTCTCACTATTTTTATTTATAACTAGTGCTTACAATAAGCAGCTTTATTAATAGTTTGTAAAAAAGTTAAAAAAATATTATTAAATTATTAAATCTTAAAACTAAACTTGGTCTAAATGGTCTAAATTTGGAAACTAAATCCACTAGTCCACCTAACAATAAACCCTTACACTAATTGTCCAGGAGACATCCAAAGGGAGGAACTATACTGCTGAAAAGATATAAATTTAATATATATATATATATATATATATATATTATCTATGTATAAATAAAATTATAAAAACTGAACAAGCGAAGGAAACCAACTGTAAAGACTAGACAGCGTAATATAGGACATGTTTTCATCTTGGGTTTAGCTATATTTTATATATGTGCAATGTGTTTTTTCTTCCATGTTGCCTTCCTGTGCTATGAATGATATATTGCAAGCCCCCTGTGAACTACCCAGTAAATGAAGGTAGGTATGTAGAAGTCTTAAGGCCTATACATGGGTCAGATTTCCATCTGATTGCCGGTACGATCGATTCCGGAGGCGCCGTGCACGCGAAACGATCGTGCCGGAATCGGGTGCAGCCCACCTTGTTGATGTTGGTCGATTTGATCGGGGCCCAGAATCGGATCGGACAGAGAACCAACATGGTTGGTCTTTCTGATCCGATTCTGCACACATCAGGGGGAGTTGCCATGTGGAGTAGCGATCGGACACGGAATGGTCCAGGAATCGTGGGACAGGTGGTATGCAGCGATGGATACTCTAATTGGCGATTGATCGGAGCTCCGATTCCCGCTGAGATCGCCGGAATCGATCGGATGGGTGATCGATCGGACATGGAATCGGAACGTCTATGGCTAGCTTTAGAGTCCAGTCCCAAAATGTTGTAGATGATTTCACTTTTAATGGTCTTCTGACCACAGAAAGCTAATCTTGGAATTTAATAGGTTACTATAAGTGGTACCCATCCATTTACTTGTGGCTTCAGCCGTTACTTATACATATTTCAGACTAACCCAGAGATATGTGTAAGCATTACTGACCTGATAGAGGAAAACAGTATTATATTGAATTTAAAAATTCAGAATATTATTTGTCATGATAATCTACAGCTTAACTCTTAGGTCTGGTTCAAACCTATCTGTTTTACACCTATTGACATGCATTTCATGCTTTTTTAATTAAACATGCACAAAAATACCCAACATGCAACAAAAACGATACCCTGTTTCACCTGAAAATGAACCGACAGGGTCTTATTGATGGCAATTTTGACTCCATCAAGATGCCCTACTTCGTATTTCAGGGGATGTAACTTACTGTCCATGAAGAAGACAACGGCAATGAAGGTGTCAGGTGTGGGGCGGGGGGGGGGGGGGACACTTAAAATTACACCAGGGGGATCAGAGGGCGTAATCAACATGGCACAGGAGACTCAGAGGGGGGGGATTACCATTTAGTAACCCCTCTGATCCTCCAGTGTCATTTTATTGCCCCCTTGATCCCCCCCTGTCCAGAGGTTACAAGTACCGTATCTTCGGGGGCCTGATTGTGGGGGGTTATATTTCAGCATGAGGCAAAATGTAAGGGTGCCTTATTTTCGGAGGATGTCTTATTTTTGGGGAAACAGGGTAGGCATGAACTAGGCCTTACGGACGTTTTTCCAATCTTCTTGTTCCTGTGAGATTCAAGCATGGGCCTTCCTATAAGGTAGTCATATTTCCTACATGAACTCAACAATGTTAATGCTCGGCTTCAGCTGCCTGTTTTGTATGTCAGTTATCAGCTCATGGGGTCAGAACTTGTGGACCTTGTAGCCTGAAACAGGGTCACCATTTCTGCTTTGACTAGGACAAAGTACAAGAAAAAGTAATAAACTTCAAATATAAGCACAAGCCTGCCGATGAAAAATTAACCTTTTATACCTAAAAACTCATAGATGAAAACTTTTAAAAATCCCTCTCTTGTAAACTACTGTGAGAACTAGTAGTTAATTTATGACATAGTCCATATGTCCTGAATATGTTTTATCATTTGCTTATACAGGCTTAATTTGGTGTTTGGCAGCATAACAGATTCTCTTTTGTGTTTTCTTACAAGTGTGCCATTTATGTTCAAGGAGATGAAAATCCAAATGGTGCCTGATCAAGTGTACCCGTATTAAGACGCACAAACATCAATCGTACCATGGTGAGCTGCTGAGAAATAACAGCTGTGATCACATTTAACTCATCTTGGGCTTTAATGTAGCGAACCAAAGGACATTCTATCCAACTGAAAGCCAAGAGAAAGCCAACAGTGCAGTATGAATGACTATCATGTCAATATTATTATCACAGATTTTTACAAAAGAAAAAACTCAGAGTCAGATTACAAAATAGCATATTATTTTAAATAAAGTACTGATAAAACATCCCAGGGCTTCAGTGTGTGAATGTTGTAGAAGGAGGAGGTAATTATAAGCAGCAGATGGGGTGGGATATCAAGGAAAAGGAAATTGCATTGCCTAATTGGACACATTGCAGTGAATACATTGTTTCTTCACAGGTTGATAACATTGCTTATTCTGCAAAGAAACCATATTTGGTTGCCACCTAGTAAACTGGGCAGTTTTCTCTTTTATAAATTACATCTGTAAGCAACATTAAGGTTGCCATACACAGGTAGAGTTTTCCATTCAATTGACTTGAACAGAATTTGTCAGTTTGAAAATCGATTCCTTTTTTTGATCAGCCAAATGTAATAGAAATGGAACATAAAATCGATAGAGCAGTGATTGGATATGTTCATTAATTTCAGTCAGTTGTATCTGACAAGTTTTCAAGGTTGTATGAATTTGTATACGATGGCGCTATGGAGCATGCACACAGGACTTTGGAAGAGAATCGATTGGTTGTGAATCTACAGATTATGTGGAGGTAAAACGATATAAATTTAAAATGATCGACTTAAAAGTGTCGTATTTTAAGTCCATCAGATGGTAAAATTTAGCTGTGTATGCCTAGCTTTGGAGTTTGTCCCATTCCATGTTAATGCTAGATTACTTGGGCAGCTTTGCGGGAGTGTACACAAAAATAGAGCATATATGAAGGGATATAAATTTAATAAAAGAGTTTAAAATTAGTACTTACATACAGTCACTAGAGTAATAAACATTGTATGATAAAAGATACTCCACTGGAATAAAAGGGGACCTGATTGCTTGGGCTCACTGTGGCAATGGACGAGGAGTTGCAAGGGATATGATTTACAGATTCATTCATTTCAAAGTAAAGTTAGATAAAACCCCAGTGGAATGTTGAGGATGGGGGTGATAGTTTTCAACCTGGAAACTTTTCTCATTTACTCTCATTTGTACCCATTTTTTCCAGGGTCACTTTTGGGATCATCGTTATAACCATCAAAGCTTCAAACTGACATGCATTAAAAAGATTTTTTACATCTAGCTGTTCAGTCAGGCATATCTCAAAGTTTGGAAACCCTTAACACTGCCTTTAGGGCATTTTTGAAGACTTCATTTTATTTTTCCACAACTGACATCAGCAGGTGTATAGTCAAGCTGTGAACACAAAGCTATTTTCATGCAACCAGAGAAATTTCAATTGCGTTTCACTGCATAATAAATCTCAATGTTGCTTTGATTTATTAGAGACGATCATGTTCTTGTCAGAAAAGTTCTACTTTTTTTTGGCATTCTGATTAATATATAATAAAGATGCAATAAAAATAATCTTTAAGTTATCAAGAGAAATCACATTAAATCTGGCATAGATATCATTAAGTGATGACATTTTACAAGCCTGTTTTACTCCAGGTTATATAATCTGCAGCAAAGATTCAATAGCATTTAGTAGAAACAGAAATGAACCAGAAATGTTATAATTCAAAAAAAAAATCACGGGAAACTATAATATAGGATTTGCCTATGGAAACAGATGACATTTTATGTTATTTAACTGCAGAGTGTACAGCCACCAATCAAAAATCAGCTCTTATTAGGGTTATGAAGTGGTTTCTGGCATGAAATGGGTAGCATCTACCACAAGTAGTTAAAGGAAGGACAAGTAGTGAGCCATCAGGAGTCATGGGTACTCAAGGCCACTTCATGGGTGGGATTTAAGGTCTAGTCTAGTCTCCTCCCATGATGAAAAATATGATGCTGGTCAAGAGAGAAAGATATTATATCATTAAGTGCAACACAGCTTAATGTATATGGCAATCAGGTCATACTGAACATTGTCTAAAGTACCTACAATAATCACTTTAGCATCACAACTAGATCATGGGAGGCTAAATAAGAAGGTGTCCTGTTATGATGGATCCATTTGTTTTATTTTAGATCATGTGGAAGGCTGCGAGGTGTATGCATCTTTTACTTGGAGATTTGCAGGAAAACCAAGTTTGATCCATGAAGAACTCTGACCTAGTGTCACAGCGGGTGACACCAGAGCAACGGTGACTCATAGGTGTGGACCCACTGGACCAACTTGCACGGTTGGCAGGGGTACAATCTGGGGCGCAGAGTCTAAGGGACTACCTGGTATTCACCAGAGCTCCCCGCAAAGGGAGTTGGATTTGGCGTCTGAAGGGACAACCGATACGTAGGGCCAACCGTTAGGAGTAAGAGAAGTCTGATGAACAAGCCAACAGTCAGAGGCCGGAGAACCTGTAGAGGTACCAGGATGAATTGCTGAGGATCAAGGAGTAAAAACAGTCCGAGGAACAAGCAGGGGGTCAGGAACCGGGATGTCAGGCAGGTAACAAGTGAGGCTGGTAGCGTACACATATAAGACCCAAAGATCATGCTACTTTCTGTCACCTGAGGCATCCTTATAAAGGGCAGGAGGGAGTGGCAGCTGATAGGTATGCAGAACCAGCAGAGGGAGCTCCAGGGCTGGAAACTTAACCCCTGGTGTCAAAGACGGTTCTAAGAGCTGGAAGCAGCTACAGCAGACACAGATCCTCTAGTCATGCTGGGATCTGTGACACCTAAAGGACATAAAGGATCTGCTAGTAATGTCACAGTTTATTTAGCCAATAAGTAGCAGATTCCAACATATTGTATGTTAAACAATTTCTTAGCATTCTGTACATTTACGAAGAAAAAAAACATAACAAAAAACTCATTGCATTTTAATAAGATTTTTCTTTCTGGGTTGCTAATTTCCCTGCTCATCACTACCACTTCATATACATTTACTGCAAATGGTGGGTGGGAAAAATCATTGTTTCCAAGACTATAATTATTTTAGTAAAAAGAAAAAAAAATCACAGTTATTCCAAGTGTAGCAAGCTTTAATGAAAACTCTTGGCAATCCGTCAACCACACTTTATCGTCTTAATGTTATTCTGCTAATAAATGTGTGGAGGTAATAGGAGTAAGATGAGACACTTAAAATTATGTGTGCAATTAGGCTAGAACAGCTTACATCCTGAAAAAGAACACTTACTAGGTACTTGTGAAATTAGCTGGTTTTGCCTCAAATGCCACATAGAATAACAGAATCACACGTCTAAGAGGCATTTTCTCGATATTTAAGGGCTGAAGTACTGGTCAAGGAAGGCTGGACAGACCAATGTAGTAACGGCACCATAGCTAGCAGAATAAACCAAATTCCTGGAGACAACATGCTGGAGCCGTTATACTCCGCACTTGATTTGTGGGCTTTCAGCATATTGATTTTTTTTCATGTGACCAGCTTATTTATGCCGTTTAACTGTAAATGTAATTTGTGTATTGAGCTTAGACAGGATAAGACATATATTCTTCATAATAGATAAAAAACAAAGAAAATGTTACCTGATCCATTGTCTACTTTTTGTAAAGCACCCTGCTTACCTAAACCAGAGAAACAGTATATAGCTCTGTACTAATAGATTTGGCATGACCTTATATCTGCTAAGACCAAAATATAATTTACATTTAAACTTTAACCTATACTGAGTCAGTTAATGCAAGAAGGTATGCAACTAATCTAAGAGCCCCTTGCTGAGCAGATCACTGCTACAACTTAAGATGCCCATATGCGTGTATATATGGGCTAGATTGATGGCTGCTTTGAGTTCCATGCACACTTATGGCCATCTATCTGGCCAATATCTAATGCGGCCAGGGATATTGGAAAAGGCCGTAAACCGCGGTCAATGTCCATTTCTTTGGATGGAGACCACTGGTCTCCATCCAAAGCAGAAGTGCTGCGGCTGACTTCTCCTCACACAGGACACAGCCTACAAGCTCTAATCAGCTCCTGCTTTGTGTCCTGTGAGAGGGGAGGGGGGGAGCTGTGTCATAGCAGGCTGGCTGACTCCCTCTGCTTCTGCCCAGCCAGGGCAGAGACTCAGGGGACCACAGGGGAAACCGGGTCCCCATCAAACAGGAATTGATGTGCCCATGTGGTGCTGTTAGGTTCTTGATGGGATTCAAACCCAGAACTCGGTTCTGGGTTGCTCAGCAAAGGCAGGGAATCTGACTGT
>CM070034.1:34385688-34403482 GCA_036250615.1 Ptychadena robeensis | reverse complement strand
GGTTTCCAGTCCTGTCTAAAACCCAGAGTAACCCCAGCCTCCAGTATACCTGCCCTAGTGTCTCCCAGTTCTATGCATAGCCTGTTCTGAATTCCACAACCCCATCCAGTCTGCCCTATCTCCAGCTAATGGGCTTAGCCTGCCTTGTTCCCCTAGCCCAGGCGTAACAGGTCCACATTGAATCCAGTTTGATTGACCCATGATCAATCACAGTTTGGTGACGTCACCACGCTGTGATTGATCGTGGGTCGATTGCACGGCAAAGTCTCACAGACGCAGGCCCCCTTGTTTTTTCCCAGTGGGGACTCCTTCCCCAGGGGTCTGGTATGGGCAGAATGGGAGGCAAACAAACGCAATGCCTCCCATTTTTCAGGGCCCACTCCTTCAAGTAAGGTCTGGTTAAGTAAATGAATGTCACTTTAGTGCAGGGGTCCTCAAACTTTAAAAAATGGCGCTGAACTTTGAAAAAAAAAGATATTAACAAAACCCCATTCTTACTTTAGATATCTTATTTGTAGAGCAAAAAAAATTTTAAGAACAATGGGAAGTGTAAGCCTATTTCGACAGATGAGATACAAAAAAAAGGTCTGCTGCAGATTTGTGTTAGCAGGTAGCAGGTGACAGATGCTGCTGGCCAAAAAATAAATACTAACTCTTACTAACTCTACAAACAATTACTACTTACTACTCTCTACTAACAATTCTGTCATTCAAAAAAGACTGCAATATCTTCTTTTGCTAAAGGGTGCACTCAGTGTACACTTGGCAGAATGATGTCCTCCCTAATTTTGTAATGTTCACTCACTGTCCAATTAGGTGGGGATTTGTATTCTAAAGTATTGTTTCTACAGTATAGGTCAAAAAACAGGCCATGATGTTTGGCATCATAAGCACAAATCCTGAACAATATAAAAGCTTTTGAAGTAAAACCATTCTCATGCACATATATACATAACTGTCTAACTATCGGCTTGCCTGAAGTTCAGCTTTAAGTCTTATGAATTATATCAGAATCTCTATACACCAATGTGACCTCTGTGCTTACTAGCAGTAAATGTCAAGACAGGCAAGATAGTTTATCTTTTTCTTTTATTTTCTGCATCTGTGATTAATGAGAAAAACTTAAAACTAAGTTTGAAATGGATGTGTCTTTGATTGTGTCTTGTGACTAGATTCTCTGCACTTGTCTCACCTTTGTGCTAGTGGATGTGAGTAAAACACAGTTCTCCTGAGTTCAGTTATGATGATATGCATTTTTTTGCACTCTATAGACCTTAGAGGTCAGCTTTATTCTACATCTCCCAGAACAAGAGTATGAAATGACTTTTCACTCCAAAGCTGCCTCCGGCTAATGCTTGAAAGGAGGTACAGTGTATAGGAGGAAAACAATGGTAGACAAATTTAAATTCAGTGTGATTCATTGTTCAGGTTTGCTTTGTAAGCAGATTTTTGCGGTTTTGATTTTGAGAGCGTACCTATGAGATGTTGCTTGGGAAAGAATGCAGTTTCACAGATGTCTTCTAATATTTTCTCCTTAAATATTAATGATATTGGTATAACTGGATACATTCACAAAACAAAAAGCACTAAAAATAGCATTGAATACCATGCTGTCAGCTATGCCACATACAGGATGGACAAAGCTCTGACTTTTCTTTTTTTCTATCTAGTCTTTTTCTGAATGAGATTTAAAATGTTTTACTTCAAGGTTACTTTTGTAACATAGTGTTAAATAATAATTTGTAGCAGCAAGAACAGAACAATTTCTAGGATATGGTCATGATGGTGTGGTCCCAATCCAGAATGGAACAACTGCACTAATAACCATCAATGAGCCTTGTTGTCTCTATAGCTAATGCCCAGGTGTTCATCCTTAAGCATTGCATAACATGAACACCACACAAAGCCTATAGTTTTAGAGATCCTCTGTTCAGCCATCACAATTTGAACCTTGATGTTTGTTTTCATGGCATTAAGTCTAAGGTTTAAAAAGGAACTCATAGAGTATAGTAATCAACCATTTTCACATGCATAACATCTATTAATCCCATTATTCAATAAATGAGATGTACATGTGAAGGCAGTAGAAGCTTCCTACCACAACAGTAAATTAAATGATCCAACACCATAAATCAGATGATTAGTTATGGCCAATGTACCTGCTAGAAGTTCAGGGTAATACACAGTAGTCATGTAAGCTAACAACAGGGTTTCTTTGTAAAAATAAAGAACCCCCAACTAATACTTAATACCAATTTTACAACCAAAATACTAGTTTTAACTTACAACTTAAATGGTGGTTACAAATTCTCTGGTAGGCTTGGTGCATTTTAATCTTTTGGTGAGAACACCAGGAAAATTATTGAAGTATCTGGTAAATATAAAATATATAAATATAAAAATGGTAAAATATACAACACTTTAGTATAATGAAAAGGTTAGGTAAGGGGTGCTTTGGGAGGTTCAGAACAATTATGGGCATTTTCCTTTTTTTCTTATGGGACAAATTGTCTTACAACCAACCCTTGGGAATGAATTAAGATCTTAAGCCAAGGGTAAACTTTATTACTCTGTCCTTTTGCAGTATGAACAAATAGGCAGCATGTAAATTGCCTGCTAACTTGAAAGTCATTCAGGATGATATCAGTAGGTTTGTGGAAAGGGTATGAACTTGCATCATTCAATATAACAGTTTGTATGACTTGTGTGTTGAGTTGCTGGGAAACAAAGAGGTCTTGTCAATCATTAAAATGTTCTGCACTGCTCCTGGAACATGAAAGGACTTAACATATTTTTCGGACTATAAAAAGCACTTTTTCACCCCCAAAATCGGGGGGGGGGGGGGGGTGTCTTATGGTCCAAGTGTGCGACCCGCGAGTGATTGCAACTTGGCTCCCCACCAGCTCTCCCGCCAGATGGGAGATCTGAACACAGCCCTGTATGAGGAAGATGAGATGCCATTCAGTGTGCTCTCTAGTGACACAATTTTTGTGGCTGAAATTGGGTACTGCAGGGGATTATTCCCTTATTCATTTAAACACATGAAATATTTTTTTCTGTTTTTTCTGCTCTAAATACTGGGGGTCTTACAGTCAGGTGCGTCCTATAGTCCGAAAAATATGGTCTGTTTTCCAAAACATCAAACAGATGCTAACACAAAAGTTTGTTTTTCTTAAGATTTAAAATATATGTGAAAAGGGAATTAACTGGAAAAGAAAAAAATTAAGTGTTACCAACATAGTTTATAACTAGTACACAACATTATCAAACTTTTTTTTCTCCCTTTAAGTACAGCGCTACAACAGCAGCAGCTGATAATGCTTCAACACCTAACGCATTTAATATTTGCTACTTCTGTTTAATGCATCAGGTCCAACTAGCTCTAGGAACTAAAAGCTTTTAGAGAACATTGTTGTATACTCATCATCAACAGAACCTGTCAAAATATGTTTACACAAATGGGTAACCTTGGTTTTAATAAAATGTTTGTCTCGTACAGCTAACTGACTAACAATCCATATGTTTACTGCACATTTTAACACTTATACAGTAATGTTACATTATTGGTGCATTAACAATTCCTGTCCACTATACAAAGGTAAGTTTTGATTAAAGGACAGTTCATCAGTGTCATTTCCATAAGCATTCTAATTAACATGAATGCTATCAACAAAGGCATACCTTTTTTCTTTGAACCTGAATCATGAAAGCTGTCATGGGTGAAAAGTTTTCTGACTGATGAAAATGTCATACTTCTGAATCCTCTTTATTAAAATTTGAGCCACATGCTTATTTAAAATGTTACTTTTTATGGACAAATTTAAAAGAAGGCTGTTGTCTAGCTGCCATAGGTCACCAGTCCTTTTAAATTTGCCTTACCTAATAAGCCCATATATTTGTATTATATATTTTAGTTTGAACTGATTGTGAATTGATGAGAACGCGATCAGATTTTTTGTTGTCAGCCAAGCCGGTTCCTCTAAGAATGTAGCATCAAAAATTAGATTTAGTCTCCAAATTTTCCCAAGATTTTGATTTAATCAGTTAATTGCAAATCCCAATGAACATGGTATCACTACAATTGTTGGAGATATAGGGCAGGAAAAAATTAAAAAAAATGTAATTAAGCATAACTTAATTTCAAAGGCAAGTCTAAATAATTACTTAACTTTGAACTCAATTTATGCAAAAGTTACATAAGTAAGAGTAATATTTTTTTTGCAAAGTTCCTACTACCATTCTCCAACCAAACCAATCAACCAAAAATCGATGCCTGTCCACATGGTTCGATCAACCTAGTTCGATCAAAATTGACAAAAAAATCAATCAAAAAGTGATAGGAATTGTTGTCAAATTTTGATCAATCGAGTATAAATTGAATGCTATTTTGTTGTACACAATTTTGGTTCGATTTAAATAGTCAGCATACTTAAGGCCCCTCTACACTTTACATTTTCCCATTCGATCGACCTAAACCAACCAATTTTAAAGTCGATCAACCAAAAATCAATGCCTGTCCACATGGTTTGATCGACCTAGTTCGATCAAAATTGTAAAAAAGATATGGATCGAAAAGTGATGGACATGTTGGAAAATTTTGATCGATCGAGTATACATCGAATGTTATTTTGTTTTGCCCAACCGATTTTGGTTAGATTTAAATAATAAGAATACTTATACATCCTTTGGCAGACATTTTGGTGTTAGGATCAACTTCCTTCGATTATGCTTTTGATCGATCAAACCAACATTGATCAAACAGCGGTTTCTCCATGTGAGAGGTATTTCAACCGAACTTTGATCATAAATTACGATCGAATCTGACTTTGACCGTGCAGCATTTAGTATCTTACCAAGGAAGCATAGAAGGATACCTATGGAGTCATAGTATAGGACCAAAGACAAAGCATGTATACAAACAAAAACAAAAAAGGGGACAGAGAAGGAGGCACCCTGGTGTTTATCAATATGAGTAAATGTAAAAAAAAAAGATCCTTTTTTTCTACTTGGGAGTGCAAATTATTTGTTATTAGACCCATCTAAAGATTAGATGTAAACCTAAGTCTGTAAATGCACAACATGTCGAAGATCAATACTTTTAAAAAAAGGGATTACAAAGTCCCTCAAAAATACATTTTACCTGTGTATTTGGAGGAAGTCACATGACTGCTACATTCCCTCTTCCTCTCTGAGCTTTTAGTTCTTTCAGTCAAGGAGGCTCAGATTCATAAGAGGGCAATACCTAGGTTGATCTGCATGCAAATGCAGTCCGCCTTGAAACTCCTAAGCATTCAGATTGGGTCTAAAAGGTGTATAATAAAAAAAATACATTTATTTGAAAATTCCATTGCATATTGATAAGATGAAAATGTTAGAAACAGAAATGGTTGTATTGGCAGCTTTAATGTTCTGAAATGGGAAATAAAGCCTGCTCCCTTGACCAATAAAGCTCCAATGGAACCATACCTAATGAAACCTCAAATATCTATACTGGCTGTGTAAGGCTGTTATTTGATAACGTGATATCTTCTTCCATTAGGTATAAATGAAATATAGTATCTTACTGTCATTTGCTGTGTTATCCAAATTTGATCTACACTTCGGGGCTTGGGGTGAAGGCTTTTTTCAATCGAAATGGAAAAAAATGGTTATTTAAGGGTTTAGTGACATTGTACTGAAGTACTGTGATTTATGAGTGACAGAAAATAGATATCCTTTAAGTAGGCAGATTTCTAACTGGAGAGGTGATGGCCTCTTGCTTGGTGGTGTGAAATGACAGCCATATAAGATAGGAAAATGTGGCTTTTATGTTTAACATCTGTACTATGGTGGAAGCTGGCAATCATTGTTTTCAGTGATGATAGAATGGGAAGATTTGATCTTTTTAGACCACATGCAAATCATGATCCTCCATGTTAAAAAACAGCAGGAAAAAAAGAAATTCACCAGCCTGGGAGGCAGCATTAAACAAATGTAGGTCTCAGGAACAAGCTGTCAATGATTGGCAATGAAAAGGCATAAAAATTAATGTGAAATGAACGATGCATTTTATCAACAACATTCACCAGGCTGTTAACTCTCGGCTAGCATTCAGCACTGCTGTAAGGCGGCCAGTTCTCAAGACTGGACGATAAATACATTGCACAAACAGAAATGACTTCAAATGATATGTAATCAAAGGCTATGAGGTAGTCTTAACTATCCTGGTAAAACCTGCATAATGTGTGTTTGGAATACAAAAGCTTATAGCTACAGACTTTGCCACGTTGAATACATTGTTTCTAGGCTTAGAACAGCCTGCAGCAGGATCGGGCAGAAATAGAACCAGCAGGACGGATCTGTGTGCGATCCGACCTGCCGGCTTTTTTCCTCAGAAACTCAAGGTGGGCTCCCTTATAGTTGCGGCCGACCAACCTTTATGTGCTCCGCGGGAGCAAGCACGCTGGTTGGTCGGCTGCAACTATGGCCGGGAATCGGGGAGGGGGAGGGGGCTTTAAACCCACCCTTAGCCTTCCTCCTCCTCCTTTTCACAGAACCTAAGGTGGGTAGTATAATAAAACTTGCATAACGTGTTCAGACTTCTGTTGATTGCTTTCTACTGGAGTCTCTTGTACATATTAATCTAGAAAAGGAGAGGAAGAAGCTCTAATGTTTCACTAACAAAAGATGGAGACATAATATTTTGACTTGCAGTTTCTTTAATATCTAATCACATGTTGAGGTGGTCCTTGAAAAGTGGTTGAATTGCTTTAGAATAGATGATTGGTAGCCTAATGGCCATGTAGCATGGGTTTATGAACAGCCAGCAGCTAAACAATTCTAAATTATAAATCATTTTGACAGGTTACTTAGGTATATAGTTTATCTATAATCATTTATCTTGAGTTGTCTTTTAAATACTGCTAAATCTGTCATTCTGTGCCAGCAGAGTATTTCTTCAAATTCTGCTTTATGAAGAAGCAAAAGAGATGAACAAAGGACCGGCTTAGTTAGAAAGGCTAGCCAAAACACATCCACTCTAGTACTGAGAGAGAAACTTTTCTTGCTGTCTTTTCTTTTCTTCCACATTCTTTGGGTCAAATACTAATGGTAGTAAAGAATGAAGTGTGACCTACTATCCCTTATTTATCCATCACAAAGTTTTAGGTAAAAACATTTCCCTTTTTCCATCATACAATCTTTGCATTAAGGCAGCTAGAAAAGTACTCAAGCGCAAGCGAAAAACAATTTAACTGAGAAATTATCCGTACAAAACCCTTCAAGGCAAAATCAATCACTTAAGATCTGATAGTATATCTGCAGCTCTGTCATTATTTGGCATTATTGTCAGAACCGTTTGGCTTTCTCTTGTTGCTGCTTAGTACTAATGTAAAATACCATGCTCTACAAAGAGACAGCCTTCATTTCTAGAGATCTACTTGCCCACAGATTTTTTTGAAGCGTCTTATCCACAAATGCTTGCATCATGACAGCAATGAATCAGTTGAAATGAACCAAGTTTAAAGGGACATGTCCAGATGAATGAACAAGCCACCTTTGATAGCTTCTGAGAGTCAGCTAAAAGTGAAAGCAACAAAAGTGCCTCTTGGGAGTTATCTACAGAGAAACACTGAGAGAGACATATTTGCCATTTAGAGCATGTCCACATGAGTACTTAAAATGTTTCATTCTGCCATTCTGAATGGCAATACAATATATACACTGTTGCTATCAAAACACAATATTAGAACACTGTGTATCTAAAATAAATTTTAAGATACACACTGATAAAGATTTTTGGAAAGAAAATAAAAAGATGCATGCTATGCATGATACTTTTTGTAAAGTCTAAGGCAGGTATGTAAAGAGCTGGCCAAAATTAAAACCTTGGGCCAACCTTGATATTTATAGCAAAAATGTCCACAATCGTGAAAGTTCAGTTAGAATGATGAACCTTTTCATGTGGACACATTGAATTTGGGGCCAGCAAAGTATAATACTGTACCACATGTGAAATCAACAGTTGCACTATCCCCTTGGTTTGTAGCTAAAACATGAATGCTGTAGTAGGACCACAAACCCCTAATTCTTTCCTAGTTCCTTTTGGAACAGAAAAAGTAGGTGTCCCCTAAAAGTAACTGGCGTCTTTGTTTTGATAGCCGTCACTAATGATGGCCGAACATCGGCCAGGTCGTTTCTCAAACAGGTGGATTCGACTTAAGCTAGCCATACACGTGTCGGATTCCATGTCCGCTCGATCACCCATCCGATCGATTCCGGCGATCTCAGCGGGAATCGGAGCTCCGATCGAGCGGCCAATTAAGTGATCCGATCGCTGCATACCACCTTGTCCAGCTGATTCCGGGACGGATCCGTGTCCGATTGTCCACCTCACAAATGGCAACTCCCCCTGATCTGTGCAGAATCAATCTGATGGAACCAACATGTTGGTTCTCTGTCGGATCCGATTCTGAGCCCCGGAACGGACGGACCTGATCGATCGGACAAGGTGGGCTGCACGCGATTCCGGCACGATCGTTTGGCGTGCACGCGCCCGGAATCGATCGGCCCGGAATCAGACAGGAATCTGACCCGTGTATGGGGGCCTTTAGAAAAGTCTGACATCCGCCTGTTCGCAGGGAAATTCAAATCCCCCCCGAACAGGCAGAAATAATGAGAGTGACACCACTGATGTTACTTCCGGTATCTGAAACGCAGTCCGATTGCCGGACGTGGCATCACTGACGTCAGTTCTGGTTTTAAAGCCTATTCTCTAGCCGATGTCTAGTAAAAAATATTCTTATTCCACTGGCCGGATCTTTCTGCTCCTGATCTGGCCAGCAGAAGAATAATAATAATCTTCTTCTCACTGGTGAACGTGGCAGTTCGAACACCCGTATTGTTAGCCGGGAGATGAAAAGCGAACAGCTCTGCAATCACTAGCCGTCACGGGTATTCCTGTTGCTAGATATTTGCTCTTATTGCAGTGACCACAGTATATTTTTGGCAAGCCATCATTTCTATCGCTGGTGGTCACCAAGGCAATAAGTGAGAGTCAGACCATGGGTTTCTCCTTTACATGCTTGAGCTAAAAGTTCTGGCAGGAGATCTTTTAAGACGCATGCTAAGATCATAAATACTCAGCATGAATAGCAGTTAAAAAGCATTTGTTTTTGTGTTTGCACGCATCATTTGAGAGACAGAACAGTGCTCCATAAATTGCAGGAGGAAATGAACCCTGGCCAAAGTAATATCCTACCTTTGTGGGTATGAAAGTGCAACTAGCCATTATACATAATGTAACACTATACTGCACTAAGAGTTAGCTATTTTTCCTTAGTTGCCAGTAGCTGATTTGTACATTACAATTTTCAGAGTTCAGACTAAATCATGGGAACAAAATGCCAGTACTAAAAAGTCAGGTTCAGTATCAAATGAAAAAAATATATGTGCAAAGAAACTCGAAGTTTAATAAAAGAAGTAAAAGCCCTAAGGGTTACATACACCTTTAGATTTATCTGTCAGATTTCCTTTAGATCTCCTTTTGTTTTACCAAAACCATATAATATGAGGGACTTTCTAAACCATCAAGTCTACCTGTCCCAGAGGACCCTATACTACAAAGTTGTTGGTAGATCTGAAGGATATCTGACAAAGAGATCTAAAGGTGTATGGCCAGCTTAAGAAAAAAATGGGACCCACCTTGACTACTTTAGCTTAAAAGAAAATCTTTCAGATGACCCTGGTAGATGTATGCATCCAGTTTTAATGGTAAGTGCTGAGCACGAATATTCGATTCACAACTTTTTTTTGGGACTTTGAAAATTTGTGAAGATCTGGAATACACTGCTATATATTCATAATTTCGAATATTTGAGTTTCTGGGGGAAGTAGCATGAACTGTGCATGAACAAATGCAGATATTCGCCAAGAATTTGCAAAAAAACTTTTTTTTGTGAATGATTTCACATTTTCAGCTGCAATTTCACAATCTGCCACCAGATTTCGCCATGACAACGCACATTGCAATAAACTATAATGACAGGAGATCTCAAATTTGTGAATTTACTTCAAATATTTTGAGAATAATTAGAGAAATATTGCAAATTAGAATATTGTCTATGCTGCTCATCACTATTAAGGAAACATAGATATTCCATGCTTATAATACTGCAATTGTTCACTAGAGTATATATAGTAATCAGCTTTTACCAGCTTATCATACAACAAGAATTGGTCTTTACTAGCAATTACTTAATTTTTGTAACTTCCATATACAGTGGTGCCTTGAGTTATAATTAGCTTGACTTAAGACCAATTTGCGTTTCAACTTTTTTGGTGAGAACACCAGGAAAGATTTTTGGTGACGTGCTGGTGGAGGGGGCAGTCCCTTGGAGGACAACGTTGAGCTCTTTACAGGGTCAATGACCCAAGGTGGTGATGGTTAAAATGGTGGTGGGAGAAGTCAACGTTGGCAGAGTACCCACTGAGCTGGTGTAGGGGAGGCTGGGTATGTGTTATGTGGTATAATGATATTTTGAGTAGGGGGCACTGTCAGGGATCAGGTGATTTATATTCCAATTGTGTAAGCTGTGGCCAAAAATATATTTATCCACTTCTCTCTCATAATATTGTTTTGTGTCTTCATTTAAGTTAAAAGTCAAAGTTACCTACGTATTTGGTATATAAAATAAGGAGAGTTTGGAGTACAAGTGATACCGTTTATTGGCTAACTGAAGTCATTAGAGAAGCGAGCTTCTGGGATATCGCAGATCCCACTTCTCCGCTATATACACATCTGGTGTGTTAGTTTATGCTGTACCCTCCGTTCATACATACTAAAAACACAAGTTGTGTACAACTTGGCAGCACCATAAATATATTGAATAAACGCTCATATCAGTTTTATTCAAGGTGACACCGCGCCTAGCACATGCTGACGCGTGAGGGCACGGTGTCATTAGTGGTAGCAAGTGTCAGAGGTCAGCCCGCGCGTTAGGAAGCCCAGCGTGGTATCATCGGTTGTGCGGTCGCGGTAGACGGCAAACACTTCCGACTAAGTTTGAGTGGAGTAGCGCACGCACACTACTATTCAGTGTACTTCAAGTTTTGGACTGTGATTGACTATCGAATGAGAGGACATACAGGGTGCACACGACATACGCGTGGGACGTGAGGTGGAAAGGGACATGAAGGACTGAAATATGCAGCCCTCGCAACAAAGCGCCACAGGGAGGTGTACTTAAAACTAAACGAAGCAAAAGTATAATAAAAATACTTTGTCAGGTTTCCTAAGGCTAACCCGACTTTTTCAACAGCGATGTTCCGGAGATGGCACAATGAATGCTTTGACAAAATGATTAATAATCTTGTATTTTGTTTTCTTTTAAGCCCATCTGACACCATGGCTTTGCAATGGGGAAGTAATATCTGCCCAGTGACCATCCCAGAAAAGAAAATTAACTATTCATATCAGTGAAGACTCTAAACGGCTGTTTCATACACGGGTCAATGCCCATGAGAGGATTAACCTTCGAGATCAGCGTCTACAGCTGTTTTTAACTCCCCCCCCCCCCCCCCCCCACCCCCAGGAAGGTCACCCCTCCCCCAAGGGACGAGGAGGAGGGAAGACGGTGCCCATCCAAAGTGCCGCAGAATATTGAACGATGCTTTAGCATGCGGCAATGTTATTTCTATATGTTCTTTATTATGGTGAATAGTTCATAGTTAAGTCAATAGAGTATGAGACAGTAGAAGGGAGTGTCCGACTACTAAGAATGTGTGGAAAGTGTTTTGCATGCCAGGTGGTGGGGAAATATAGGAAACTAGAGCACCGGCAGTTACTTAGTGTTCGTTATGTGTGTTATAGAAATTCAGATTGTATATCACTCACGGGGTAATGAACACATGAGAAAGTCAGCATTGCTCCAACTGATCGGGCACCGATATCTACACGCAGGAATTGATGCGAATTTCCTGTAGAATTAGTCGCCGGTCGCCCTATTTTCTAGCCGACATTCCAGCCTAGTCCTGTCATGGATGATTTTAAATTCCCCCTCAGTAGGTGAGACGAAACTTATGGAGAGGGGGTGGTGCTATGTGCTAGTCAATCGACGGGTGCCCTGATGGCGCCTGGAAGAGAGTGGAGCACGCGCCCTACCCGGGACTTCTGTTTTTTCTGTTCTTGATTGCGTTGGTACTGTAGATGAAGTTAGCTCGGAGGACACGGGGATACGTGGTGATTGCCCAAGTCTACCCCACCAATGAGCACAGGTAAGGTCAATAGAGGTCTTACGGATCTCCTAAAAGTTGGTAAACATAGCGCAATACACCCTTCATCAGCAGGAGTCAGCAGCATCTGGAGGTCTGGCCGTATGAAGCAGAGGCCAACATACAGACACCTGGATAGAGGTTGATAGCACTTGATGATTTGAACTGGAATTTCTAACCCACTTGGCCCAATATAACCTTCTCTCCTCGTCGGAAGATACATCACTTAACCAATTAGTTAGGTGTCTGGACTCCTTCACATTTCACACTTTGATAAGTTAACTTATGCACATTTTTTGTTTTGTTTTTTTACACAGTCTGCATTTAGTAAGTATGTTCATGGCATCTTTAGTCATTGACAATTTTAATGTGTTAAGAGAGGTTGACATATTTTGGCTGGTCTACCCGCTTATCTTTAGTACCACCAAGCTAACTCTTCCTAATTGGCTAGGCATACACATGTCCGTTTATAAACGGCCGGATTTTAATCTGACCGCCGGGGCCGTGTCACCGCTCTCGCCTGTCGGTCGTGTTGTCAAAACTTCGGCTGCTAATCGGCATGTTGCCCCACATGGGGGCGTACCGATGCCGCTGTCGCCCCACTTCTCGTCGCCGGGCCAGAGCACGGACATGCCGGAACTTAATCTCCTGGGTCCAGCGCGAGCCGATGTGAGCCCGAATGCCACTAGGCCTGCAATGAGTACGGCCGTTCTCCATCGCCAGCTTATGGCCGGCACACAAAAGGGTGCCTGGCCATTGAAAGTGGCGCCCACAATGCCAACGGGTGCTAACGTGATGATCGTTCATCACCTTGTTAGGCTATCTCGGCATACATCGGGAGCAGTGTTCGGTCTGACCCTGCTCGCCCAGTGTTCTGTGTGTTTACGAGCATAACTCCTGCCACTATCCTACAACTAAACTAATCTTCCTCACCCTTCACCTCAATCGTGCTAGTGTGTCTTGAGAACAACTTAGCTTTTTTTTCACTATTTAATGTTTCTCTTGTAACTTTTGTTTGGTATCAATGTTGAGCTTCTAAACTCAGATTGTGGTAAGCCTGAATTGTATAGGGCTCTGCGATATCCCGAAAGCTTTGCTTCTCTCATGACTTCAGTTCAGCCCCCCCCCAATAAAAATAAAAAAAACCGGTATCACTTGAACTCCTAAACCTCTCCTATATTTATCGATGGCTAACACCGGTACACACTCTACTATTGTATATAAAATAAACAACTGAAACAAGTCAACACTCATTCATTGTTGTTTCACCTGTAGAAACTGAGAATTTGCTGGTGCGGTAGGATTAGCTTTTACAACCCAAGAGCTTTGAAAGTGTTTGCTTTATCTCCTGTGATATATTTCACCCTAATGTGCACCACAGAGAACAAGTCCATCAGTAAGATTAATATTAACCAATGAAGATTGTATATTGTTAAGAGAGCGTGTGCCATCCACTGCTGTTTTACGACTCTCTGGCGCTGCAAGAGATATGCAATTGTTATCTGTTTAATTATTGATTACCTTCCTGCAACTAGAGCATAAAAGGAAACTTTCTGTGTTATAATATCAACGTTAATGCACTGAAGAATAGCAGGAGGATTTAGAGTTCGCAGAAGGTTATGGAGTAAACCTGGGAAAACAGCCCTAGAGACTTATGCCTGCAAATCAATCTCAATTCCTGATTTTCTCAAGGAGCTGCCCTCAGCCTTTATATCTTTGTGTTAAACCATAGATCAAATCAGCAGAGATGATGTGAACTTCCAACACAAGAAGCCACTGTTTCCATTGATATCATGTCATCTGACAAAACACATTGCATTGTATTTACACTGCTTCACTTTGTGCTTACATGAGTCAACATTCTGTATAGTGCTTTGTAAAGAGCTTATCTATTGTATATAAATTCATGTCCTCTTTATTTAAATGTTTGATGTCCTTGAGTTGTATTTTTTTAGATTGTGAGGTTTGTATGGTAAACATTTCTGTACTTCAGCATTGTTTTTCTTATTCTGCTGGAGAAAACTTCCAATAGTGGAGATGGGTACAAAACCAGATTAAGTATTTCTGCTATGAGGTAGTAACAGATAAGAGAATTTCTCTATCACCACTAGCCTAATGAGATCACGATTTAACATTAACATGCAAATTACATGCAAACTGAAATTGAGCCAATCAAACGGCTTAAGTTTAGTCTTCCTGTAATTCCCGATTTCCTGTAAAAGCATTTCTAGCCACCGTCCCCCAGGTCTGGTTTAACCTCCTTTTCCTGCCCAGGACATTCCCCCAAAAATGTATCACATTACAAAGGATAAATTCTTAGATTTTGCTGATTGCCTTATGTTATGACAAATAGGTCCACAGTGGCACCAACATAACATCTTAGTGTAGCAACTGCTAGAATTAATTCTTACCCACAATGTTTTTCTCTTTAACGATACCTATTACCTCCAGGTCCGAGGTTGCGAGGAGGAATTGTGCCCCATCGTATGCCAACCTGTACCTGTGGGAATGAGAATCATATTCTACTATGGAGGTAATACATCTATGACATCCTACCCATCAGGACGGATAAATCCATACAAGTGAAAACTTGGAACCTCAAGTTAGTTGTGGAATCGCCTCACAGCACGATATAATTTCTTGCCATTTCTATAGAGCAGGACAGACAGATCTTTACCACCCTGTATAGAAAAGTGAGGTAACACCATTTTGCACCATGAAAGCTTCCCTCCTAAACCACTGTTGGAATCTCATACAGTCAATATATACATCTGAGGAGGAATTGTGTCTCTGACACCCAATTTAATCTCAAATGTAAAGATTTACAAAAAAGGTTATTCACGAGGGGTTACAGCAGACGGTTATTGAAAAAAGCTTACTGGAGGGCTAAGGCCCAAAATAGAGATGCCTTGCTATATGATAACTGACAGAGATCAGATAATAAGACCCCAAGAATAATTTATACATATTCCAGTGAATAAATGCAGATTAGAAATATTCTGCAGAAATTTTGGTATATTGTATGTGCTGACCCTATGGTTTCCCAATTCCAGAGATTACTTTCAGGCAGGAGGCTCCATTAGGGACAGAT
Source organism: Ptychadena robeensis (assembly GCA_036250615.1). Classification (NCBI taxonomy): domain Eukaryota; kingdom Metazoa; phylum Chordata; class Amphibia; order Anura; family Ptychadenidae; genus Ptychadena; species Ptychadena robeensis. The sequence continues at coordinate 34,388,142 of CM070034.1, read as the reverse complement.
TGGTCTATAGCCATTTAATACCCAAAAACCTGCATGTGAAAGCATGTGTCATGACTGTAACCATCGTCCTTGGTTTGGGAAGGCACCTGGTTCAATACATTTTACAATGGAAAGACCTGCCGAGAACTAAGGATTCAAAATTGTGAACAGCTATATTCTATTGAAAATGGGAACCTATTGACACCAATTGACAGACATGTGGCACAGTGCCACAATTAAGATCCACAGGCCATTTGATTCATAGTATTGGTGCATCTTAAGTCTAATGAAAGAAGGGGTTATACCAACAAAATCCTTTTACAGAAGGGATCTCTGTGTATTTATCGACTTAAGGCAACCATCCCCCAGGTCTTAACCTGAAAATGGTATCATCACCAGAATTGCAGGATATGTAAAAACGGGTTGGAGAAACATTTAAAAACAAAAAGCTTTGCTCTAGCACATGTAGTTTTTGCATAAATTCAATTCAAAGTTAAAGTCGAAATTCCGAATTTTGAAATTAATTTGTGAAAAAACTATTTGTGTTTCTTATTTGTTTCTTTTTTGTAGTATACCCCCAACCCTTCTCTACATCTCCCGCAAGTTTGGTGATAATACCATATTCAGAGGCTTTGCAAGTAACTCGAAATCGTTGAAATGGTCGAATTTTTGAAAAACAATTTGACCATCTCTACAATGGTCCCCTAAAATCATCCATCAAAGTGGCCGTTTGTCCGTCCGAGGAAACCAGTCAGTTCAGAAAAGGTGCAGAGAGTATGATATGGGGATACACCGTAAGGTAAGTATCACAGTTAACTCAGAGGGGGAAAAGTGCAACAGAAAAACAAACTACTCTAAAGAGCAAATCCATCAAACACACCAGTGTATCAACAAGTAAAAAAAAGAAGAGATAGTTGTGGTGAGTGTAGGCATGTGCGGAAAAACACGCCCAGAAGACGAATAGTGAGCAGGAGTATCAAAACATGATAAGCTCCCAGTCTCAATAGATCGCTGAGATGCCTCAATAGATCGTTGAGACATCAGAACAGACAGATCAGGAGAACCCAGGAAAGAGAGGAGGGATGTGTAAGTCTATACATGCTTGGGCATCCAAACTGCATATTCCATCTCAGTAAGTGATTCAGAGAGTATTTAAGCAGACCAAAAAAAATACGAACTTGTTCAACAATGTCGGCCAACATAATGTCTCAGGAACAGATCCACTTTAACAAAATATATTTATGCAAATGTCAACATGGACTTGGATAACTTCAATAAATTTGAAGTATTTAAATAGGCTGTCATCTTTTTGCAGTCCTGGAGACTGCTGATACATGATAAAACAGTTATGTAATTATGTAGGCTGGGTATTTGATGTAATTGATGGCTTTTATGTCCACTGAGGGCAGCAATACATTTTTTAAATATTTATGTGTTCTCGCCTTAGAAAACTGCAATACAAAGCTTAACACTGCAACTCAAAAGTCATTGGCAAAAAAAAACATCATTAGTCTTACTGTCTAATTATGAGGTCCTAATTATCTTAAGTGTGGCAATCCATCTATAAAAATATTAATGCAATGCCATTAAATCTTCTTAAATCTGGAAAACTTTGGAGAGTTTGAGTTAATAATTTAAGAGAAATTCCAATAAGGCAAAGCACTTCCATCTGGTACAAAGCTAATTTAACATCCAGGCACAAAAGTAAGCCCCATGTGTTCTAATGAACAGGGAAGTGTTTGACACAGAACGTTATTGAAAGTGCTTACAGTCTTGTTCTCCAATTATCCTAATGCAATAGATCACCACTGGGCAATCATCCCAGCATGCTAAGATTTGTATGCATGTATTTTACAGCTCTATGTTCTTGTGTAAAGCTGGTGACAACCAAACTAAAACGGATTTAAAAAGCAGATTCATTCTGCCCAGTCTGTTGGCATTTGCTACAACACAAATACAATATATAGCGTATACCTGTCAAGTGTACTGTTTTGGCTGCGAATGTCACGTTTTCTATGTGTCTTTCCCAACCAAACCCGATTTCAATAAATCCTGGATTTTCCCCGGGATTTTAAAATTGGAGTAACGTAGGAGGGTGGTGGCATTACTGCTAAGTTCCCACCCTGCTTGTGCAGATTATGTTAAGTCAGTGACATCACTTTCTTTACTTGGAAATCAGAAATATCGTTCTGAATACCAGAAGTCACATAACTCCTATGACCGGGGGTGCACATACGTGGTACTCTGGTACTAAAAAGGGGCCACAATCTAGCTATACGTACCTGCATTATTGCAACAAAGCTCGTACTAACAACTTGGAGGCACTCCGTGTCTGGGCAGCCGCAGCTAAATGTTAAATGTATACAAATTATGTCACTTTGATAACTGCAGGAAAACATGGGGGTGAAAGTCAGAGGGGAAAATCTCACAAGAGAAAAGCACTGTGTAACAGCTGGAATATGACTATGAAAGGTT
>CM070034.1:34327473-34363976 GCA_036250615.1 Ptychadena robeensis | reverse complement strand
GAAGGACCAGAACTGTCCTCCCATACCAAACCCTGTGGGATTGGTAAATATGTCTGCAGGCGAGGGGCGCCTTAGTAATGTCCAACAGAATGGGTGGAAGTAGATTCAGGCGCCAGTACTTAAGATGGTGCCTTAGGGAATGAGGAAGTGAAGATTGTAAGTACCTATTTTTTTTCTCTGTGTAGCAGTTCTCACAGATGTATACTGCTGACAGGTGTGTAATATGTCCATGTCATTACTTCCGCTTTAAGTAGTGCAAACTAAGATTAACCAATAAATTGTTAATGTGATTAACAAAATAAAGTTGTCCACTCAATCACATTGCTAAATAGATATTAAAATCGAAATGTGTTGCTTGATAGTACATGTGTTCTTAATTTTCTGAATTGTGAGTAAATCTGTAGGATCACCGTACAAAGTATTTTGACTGTTATGTAGCAGGAAAGGGTTATACATTCGGTCCAATATCATTTAAATGCCCTCTTCTAGAATATGGCAATTTGGATGTGTTCTGTATACCATTGGTAAAATTTCCGGAACCCCATTGTCAGTGTATGTCTGCACCAACGCAGAAAAATATTGCATTGTCAGCCACACAATGGCTGGTTTTATTGGTCTTTTCCTTCCCAGCAGATGACATGGGATTATTTTCTTAAGTGGTTTGCACTTCACCGATCTGTAGTGTATAACTGCTTGATTTAGCTGCCTCACATCTGTGCCCTATCTTCTACAAAGAACTTTATATTGCAATTTATGTTTTGCATAAATAAACTTTATTTATTAATCTTTTATAAAATTTTTGGATGAAAAAATTGGTCTTACAATGTTCCAACTTCTATAATAATCACACCATTCAGATTAAAAATGTTTTCGCTTTGATAACGCTAATAAAACATTAACACATTTTATGGCTCAAACACAGAATGGTGCAAATACATCATTTAACATAGACAATTAATATTCTATTTTAAACTTGAAATATTATACAACTGTACTCACATTTTCAAGTAAAATTTTGACTAGTTGACTGATTTCATTCATAAGCCCCTAAACATGAAAATGAAGTTTTAACTTAACTTTCAACAGAATTTAACCAAAAACTAAGGCATATAAAGTTCCCACAATTTCTTCTCTACATCTCCAGCAATATTAATTATAATACCATGTTCAAGGATTTTGCAATCAACTCAAAAATAAACTAGCCAAAATATTCTCTAAAGACAACAAAACTATAGATTATAGGTAGGGCATACACTGTAAAATTTTTTGTACAATTTACTTAACCCCCTGCCATTCCTGATGGCACCATCTCATCCAGTGCTGTCCTGTCAGTACTGCACTGGACGAGATGGGACCGTCTGATGGAGATTGGAGCCGCAGCAGAGCAAACTCACCGTTCTGCGCTGTCCCAGTGGCTCCAATCTTCTGAACTGGCTTCTGCATGGAGATTCAAAAATAAATTGCATGAAAACTGTTTTCTATGGAGAAACTGTTTTCAGTGTGATTCCCCAGATGTGCCCCTTTGAAGTTAACCCTCTCTACCCTGGTGTGATGTCACCAGGTCCATCCCACCAGGGGAGAGAGGGTGCCAAAAAGAAATTGTATACAGTGATAACTGTATCCAATACAATTAAAATTTTTAAAAAATACAAAAAGTTACAGGCCTACAACATCAAAAGTGGTGCACTTTTGGTACAGAAATCTGGACCTCACAAGAGCTCTAGGGAGGTTAACCAATGATCATAATAAAGTTGATAACATTAAATATTAATAATCTAATGTTATAGATTCAAACCCGATCGATTCCTTTCCTTAGCCCTGTGCAAATGTAGTACGTACAAATTGATCCATTTTATGTTCGATTAAAATCTAAAGGTTTTCAAAGGAATGGATTGGAAATGGATGATTGGAAAAATCAAATCGTGTATGTCTACCTTAAGGATGTTTTTTCATGAAGTATTAAAGATCAATTCTAAATTTAGAAATATCCACACCAACATTCACCATGAACTGAATGACTGCTAAACGACCATACCACAGATGAGAATGAAGAAACTTATATGCCAGGTCACAGAACCCAATGCAGTTAGCAGGCAATTGGTTGTTCTAAAGATAGGTGAGCTACTGTATATTAACCTGCATAACCTACAGAAAAACAGTACTTGGTCAATTCACTTATTTTAAATATAATACTATATTCTTAAGTAAACTATAAGTACATTGCACAAATAAATATATAAATGTAAACAGGTCTAACAAAAAAAACATGTAGGGAACATTTACCCTGTCCGCTTAGAATTTACATAGGTCAAGTTCTCAGTCCTTACACAATCATTGAATTCTTGCTGTGAGCACTGCTTTCGTGCTTGAGATGTATTGTTCAAAGAACAGAAATAAAATCACTTCCCTGGCGACTTTGCAATCTTATTTCAAGGCAAAGCAAGACAAATTGACTTGGTATGGGCAACCTGGAAGTGTACTGGAACCAAGCTGTGAAAGCTTTCATTTCAACCACAGCGCTCTGATGACATTGCTTGGGCAGTTTCCAAGATTAATTGCCTAAGTTTGTTTGTGATTTTTATTTGTGGATTGTTGCCTAGAAATAAAATTATCCAGCAAAGCTTCTTGTAGAAGTTGTAGAAGATTTAAGCAAACAAGTACATTAGCACAGCAAGCCTTGACGTGAGTGCACTTATATCAAGTGAACTGTGAGCAGAAATGTTCTGGTTTGAGACTGGAATGCTTACATTTAACCTTTGTCTTAGAAAAGCAGTAAATTGTTATTATAATAATGTGTTCTAGAGACAGTTGCTACTTTATAAAACACTGCACGACGTGTTACTTAAATGTAACATCAATGCAAATACTCGTATTTTCCGGCGTATAAGACGACTGGGTGTATAAGACGACCCCCAACTTTTCCAGTTAAAATATAGAGTTTGGGATATTCTTGCCGTATAAGACTACCTCTCTTCAAACGCTTACCAAATAAAAAATGTTATGTCTACTCTGACTTTCAACCCCCAGAAATCTAAAAATGTAATATAGTGTAATAGAGTTGTGTATGAAGTGAAGTTTTTGTACAGCTATTTAATGTGTTCTAGCTTTAATCTCAATATCCCTGCAATACCAGTTTCAGCCACAATGCACCCCAATGTCGCTAGTGAGCACACTTGTCAGTAGCAGCTAGCTAGTTTCACTTCGCAGACATCAGAGAAAGAGGAGTGGGTGAGGGGGATTCTGAAGCGTTCTCTCTCCTCTCAGCGCGGAGAGCATGGCTCGGGCATAGCAGACCTCAGATCTCCCCTAGATGATCGGAACAGAACAGGAGAGCACCCTAGCACACTGTACCCGGGGTATAAGGCGACCCCCGACTTTTGAACACATTTTCCTGTGTTCAAAAGTCGTCTTATACGCCGGAAAATACGGTAGTCATTTTAGGAGCTCATTAAATTTCCCATTGATAGGTTCAATTGCTCCAGAATGTTTGTACTTAATTAAGATATTCTTCTTTATAATAGCCTATTTAAACCATCCTCTTAATATAGCGGCCCTGTTATGTAGTGATCACCAATTTATGCTATTTATGCAAACTTTTAGTGCCTGACATTAAAATACTCAATTTTCATTTATTAGGTAATTTGTTAGGCTCATACACTATTACAGCAGAATTAGTTTGTTTCATTAACAGTTATAAAATTAGGAATGTGATAAACCAATACATTTGTATTCACTCCGATGCTTATTTCTGTTATCAGCACTTTTGTTTTTAATTAATTTATCTTTCCTTAACCATTGAATTTTAATTAGTGCAAACATTGTAACCTAAAAGAATCATTTTATACCAGTGTACAACAGGCAGACTAATCATTTATTTACACTGTCCCCAGACAGGGTTTAAAGCAAGACTCCAGAAAAGCATATGGTGATTCTATGACTTGGTTGGGTCTCTGTTCTCTAAAACTTGGTCAAAGCGTTACAGATTCCATTATTTGTTGTTCCTGTAGATGTATGTGATGGGAACGTCCATTCCAAAAAAAGACAAGAAAAACAAAAACATAAAGGGTACATACCAGGGGGCGGGGGGGGGGGGGGGGGGGGGGGGGGGGGGGGCACACTTTTTCACTTGTGGGCCCACAATTGGTTTTAAATGTGATATAGTGCCTGTACCAATAGCTTGCAAGTGCTGGGCCCGTCATAGTGTCCTAGGTCCTCATCGCTAGGACGGATATAAAAAAACAAAAACATATGTTCAATTAATAAATATAAGCTTTTGATCGCAGAAGCTTACACATTCTATTGCTGGCAAACTATGGCCACTAGAAACAATCAAACAAGTATCTCCCTAGGTTGTTATCGTCCTTCCAGGGAAGGAGGGTATCCAGAGCGTTTTGACATCAAAGGAACAAAGGGTCCCATTATAAGATAAAGCGTTTTGGGCCTTGACCCTCAGTTTACATACCCACATCTGACCTAGGGCATTAACCTTCTGGGTTGTTAGCCCGTTTAACTCGGGCTTAATAACGTTGCTTAAAAGGAAGTATCATCCCTAGTTAACTCGGTCTGCTGTTTACCCTGCACCCAGTGGCTTGCAGGCATCCCAGAGAACTTCTGCTCTTCTCCTCCGTTGTGCCCCACTGTGCTGATCGTCTCAGATGCCGATGATCGTGATCGTTGCCCGCGGGTGCGCGATGACGTTCATCGTGAGGGGGAGGTGCGGTAAGTTAAAATTTGAAAAAAAAAATTAAATAATTTTTTTTTATATTTTTGCTCATTATAGTTTTATCTTTCATTTCTGACAAATTGATTGAGTGGATTTTTTTTTTGCGCTTCCATATTCATTTACTGAAAAATTAAAAAAAAAAAAACATATATTTTGCTTATGATTGAAGTTTCTTACTGGTGGATTTGATTGGATTGATTTTTTCTGTAATGCAATCAAGTTCAAAATAAGGGAAAACGCATAAGAAGTAAAAAATACTTTGTAAGGGTTTGGTCCACTGTGGTCTTTTCCTCCCCGCAGTGGACTTAAGTCCGATCAGGGAAAAGATGCAGAGATAACCTTCCCATTCAAATGAATTTCAACAGTTGTTCCACTCCTGCCTATTTGTTAGTTGTGCATCCGCGTGATGTATGAAGCTGCGGGATGCCGAGCTTCCTTCATTGCACAAGCACCGCACATTGCCACCATAGTACAACACCTCAATTCAACCGGAGATCAATGGGGTGTCCCAGACGCGTAAACATCGTCATACTGCATGCATGAATTGGCAGTATGCGCAGTTTTTCTGCATTTTTGGCTCATCTAAATCAATAGGGAGCACTCTCCCCCATGCGACATAGCGAACCCTAATCCAGCGGGCAATCAATGTGCCAGCGGGCGACTTTGTTCCCTGCGCGGTGTATCCCGACCGCCTGTTCAGTCTTGGTTGATTTAAACAATGAATTCTAGTTTGAGCAGTATTTTTGTTGTTTTATATTTTATTTGATCATTCAATGTGATTTTAAAAAATATTTACGCATTTTTAAAACTTTATATATTCAGGATGTCTACTAGACCCGTGTTGTTTGGTCAGTTCAGCCTACTCACATTTTTTTTTCAATGGAGAACAGCGTAACGCTTTTGGTACAGAATCTGGACCTTGGTGAAAACGCTTAGGAGTTAAGGAAGAATCGACAGTTGGATGACTCAACTTCAGAGACATGACTTTCCTCTCTCTGTATGCGCATTTTTTTACACAACGCAGTCTCTGTCTCTGGGTTATGCTGGCACACGTTCCTTGACTTAATCAATTATTGCAGTCCCTTCATAAAAAGGGCGGGAATTTTACCACAAGACAAGGCAGTAGGTAACAGACATACATCACTCTGACTCTGACAGACATACTTCTCTCTGGACCACGCAAACTGCACAGTGACCTGTACAATCTGCAAGTCCGTGTTGAAGTACAATAAAATTACTAGTGTTATGTACTGCCTTCTGAAGCGGCATCTGTGAACTAATAAAGGTGATGCATCACTACCCGGAGTCTGAGTCCAGAGCACACTGAGTAAATTTACAGTTATATTTATTTTATAATGACAATGTGCTCTTTTGTTGACTCATTCTGTATGTCTTTGCTGCCACTGCTTATTGCCATTTCTTGTAGACCTAAGGGACAGGAAGTGAGGTAAAATCCACCAATGGGACTACAGCCAAAAACTAAACCCCTTATTAAAACTGTAAAGACAAATTATTCAGAACAAAAACAAGAAAAAAGTGTTAGCGGTAAGACTACACATGTTACCAGGAGCTTATGAATTACATTTTCTCCAAAATTGCTTTTGTTTTCTTAGATGTTGCATTCGCCTTGCCTTGTACAAACCCTTAGTAGGTATGATCCCTGGTCTGTAGGCTACTAAATACGACTGAAGTCAATAGTCTTTTAGGTAACCTGTTGTGCAAAATGTGAAGGTTTCCTCTGTGAACCCCATTTTGAAAATACTGATTTCTTGAATGTCATGTGGTTCATTTAGAGCCAGATCTTTTTTTTCACTGTTTTCAAACAAGCATTAACTCTGAATTCTGACATTACTATGATTTTCCTTGTTGCACAAATGCTTTGCTTCTTTGTCATATAGTATGTATGCAATGTAAGGACAACCGAGCAACTAACTGCACCATCAGTGTCAGCCTACATCTTTTACTTTGGCACACGGACTACATAAGACTACATTCAATGCTGGTTCTACTTAATCTTATTGTGTCCAGACTGTATCCTGGCCATCATGTAGGGAAAATGGCGTGTCTGACCATATGATCTTGTAGAGGAGAGGACAGCAACTTCTGCCAAATTGTTCCCACAACCCTTAGACACTTCACTGAGTTCTCCAGAAGACCCTTTCTTCCAAAAATGTTTTTAAATTCAATTATTAAATTAATAAAAAGGCATTTGTTGCAATAGTCAAGCTATACATTACAGCATAACAAATCACAGATAGCAATATCCGAGAGAGAAAAGACACAATATTCACACTTAGCTCTACAATATATTATAAGTTGCAAACAAATCACAGAGCTCGGTTATTGGAACTGTAAAATATGCTTGTGTTTTATTGTTAAAATGATTAATAAAGTATACATTACACATATAATTCAAGAATATATAACAAATCCTAGTGATGCTGCAAGCTGAAATTAAATAGTATTTTATTAATAATTCATAATGTGTTGCTCAATATTATAGGTTCCAGTGCAAAGTCAAGTGGAGTACTAGTTTGACAGTGTTTAATGACTATATAGCAAGTGGTTCCTTTGAGAACATTTAAAATTAGAATGTTTCCTAAAAATTTGTAACCCCCAGCCCCTTTTCTATCATGTCATAATTGAAAACTACCCCAACCTTCCACACACTACAATTTATTTTCAAAAAATCTATACAACCAGATGTATACAAAAATATTACATCCATAGTGCATTAATATTGATAATATTATAAAGTGTAAAGCAGTGGAGGGCAACTGAGTTAATATGGAGGGCCACAAATGCGGTACATAACAGTTTCAATTTATACTAACTTGTATAAGCATTGTTTTTAAAATGTGGAAATGACAGCAGGCAGAGCTAGAGGACATTATTTTTCATTTTTAAAAAACAAAACCTATTTTAAATGATACTTCAAGCATTTGGTAACACTGTAGTATAGTGATGCACATTTTGATTCAGAGGTTATGTGATGCAATATGAGTTTCTATGTCCTATGCATGAACAGTAAGTTTTTGGGGGCCACAAGTGGAGGACTGAGGAGGGCCCAAAGGCTGCATGTGGCCCCCAGGTGGCAGGTTGGGCACCTATGGTGTAAAGTCTTCAGTGCAGCCCCAGAGTATTATACTTTCACCAAACACAAAGAGTGTAGATAATTATTCAGGGGTCTACAATATAGATCAAATCAAAACTCGAGTTTACCAAGTATCAGCAAAGGTAAAGACAAAAGCACATTGTAACAATTAAATCAGTAGGCACAACACACTAATGCATGCTAAGGTTCACAACTAGTGCATCTGAAGACACATTTTTGCAGTGGTGGTGGTCTTGGATGAGAAACAGATTTATGCAGGTAGCCAGCTACCTACTGTAGAACTCTCTTGTAAAATATAGAAATCATTTTAGCTATTTTAAAAGTGAATTTACATTTATCACACACACAAAAAGCATTTTACTAACCAATGCAATTGTACCTAAAAGCTGTGTTTTCTAAAGAGTTTAGAAGATGAGATAGGTATCTTCAAAGAGTATGCAATCTATAGCAGAGAGCCACATTAAGCTAAGTACATGATTTCTTCTTAATTGCAGCAGTTGTCAGTTAGTAAATGTTCCCAATGTGTTAAAGCAGCTTTAAAAGATAAACATGGTCAGCAGTCACATAATTTTCTTTTGTTATTTAGTCAGCCATCCTTGGGTTAGTTCTTCATGTCTAGCACATTTCTTTGCCAAATGGGAGTTTAATGAGTCAAGGAAAGTACAATTAACAGGATTGAACACCATCGTCCCACTCATCATTTTTCAGCACATGTAGTACATCTAATGGTTGAGCTGTCATAGGCTTTAAGCCAGCCCGAATAGAAGATACTTAGTTAAGGCAGCCCCATACATGAAACCACTTCCACAGGCAGCAGTTCTTTGGGAATACACATAAAGCAATCAATACATGTACACCATCCCTAATGTAGGCTTGTAGTGTAAAGTCTAATAAGCTTCCAGCTAAAGATATAGGCAGACTTGGGCATGTTGTCAAAATATCAAAAACTCATATCAATGTCCCACTTCACATCTATTAAGAGTGTGAGTCAGACAACAAATTGGGACAAAGAGCCAAAAAAATTTCAAATAGTCACTAAGAGTTCAGATGTATAGTTTTAAGGAAAGAACAAAAAAGTAGGTGGGGCAGGAATTAAACTTTTTAATACAGTAAAGGTGTTGATAATGTTTGTAAGGGTAACATCTTCAATATGAAGCCAATATCAACAATGGGGGACTTGGCCACAGTTTAGCAGCTTAAACCAACCCCCATATGGCTTGATTAAGTAACAGAATCTCGGGTGCCGTGCACGCTCACAGCTCCCGATGTTCCTCTAATCTGTTTCTTCATCTGAGCCATCCACGGTTCCTTCGAGCAACCCTATAAATTAAAAGTACAAATGTAATGTATCACTTTACTAATAGAGAAGTTACTGCTTGGAACATTCTTCTGAAAGTGGTAGCCAGGCAGTTAACAGTCAGTAAATATAGGCATGTTTGGAACAAGCATAAAGCTATTATAAAATGAAAAGGTTAGAAAGGCAGACTCAGTAGGCCACTTGGTCTTTTTTGCTATTTCTATTTTATGTTTCTATACATATTTACCTGTAGCCCAATTTTCTCTCAGTGAGTGCTCAGAACAGATATACATTTAAGAAAAACATGTATCTAAAGCAGCAAATTGTCACTTCCAATGTTCATCCATTAGCACATCTTTATTTATCAAGTAAGTGTCCAAGCTACAGGAAAAGAAGAGGGAATGTGCAAACCCTGTAATGATTGTGGTAATTCATTTGGGATTCAAAGTCACTTAGCCTTACATTTTATAGAACTCCTTCTGGGTCACTATACATGCCGGTGTACATTCTTGTTTGAGCTTTGAAAGCTTCTACGATGTTTGGTCAAGGTTACTAAACAGGTTCAGTGGAATGCAACTAGTACCCAAACACCAAGTCCAACTATTGCCCACCAATTCCATGGTTAAGATATGAGATATATATCATTCTTTTTTTATTCCACCTCTCAGCATACATTATATACACATCTTAATGAACCTAAATTAAGGTGTTTCAGTCTAAAGCCCCCCATTCACCTTACAATTTTGTCATACAACTCTTCTTCTTCTCAACTTTTCTTGTCCATTAACATAGATGTCTATAGCACCGACCACCCTTCTCTTCGCCGATGATGCCGAAGACAGGGGGCCAGAACAGATCAACGAGTCTGCAGGTTCACAGAGGATGGGTGGTTATGCCCGATCCTGGCACAGTTTAAGAACAAACTGTGACCATACTGAGTTCGGGCATAACGCCCAGGAGGTTAATGCAATGTGCTACAAGATATAATAAAATACAGTGGCATTGCAGATGATCACAATCTTACCTGTTCTTCTCTGCTTTCTGAAATTTTTTGCTTAGAGGGGCAGCCCCTATGGGCTTGTTTCCATTATACGTCGGGACCCCTCCGCTAAGCGTATACGCTAAGCAGGGGTCCAGACGTATCCCACAGACATTGCCTGCCGGCGGATGGTCTGTTTACACATCCGCCGGTGTAAAGGCTGAACGTACTCAACTACGGCTAGGCGCAATGAAGACAGAGTCTCCGCCGAGCAGGTAAGTCTATCTGTTACGTTGGGACCTCCCACTAAATGTGTACGCTTAGCGGAGGGGTCCCAACGCAATAGAAACAAAGCCTACGTCTACTGCCATTGCCCAACCTGTATGGTCACCATGGATTCTCTTCGCTCTTTCACAGCTCGTACAATTTTTTTTTCCTATAAGCTCATACAACCTTTTAACCCAGCTTTACAGTGCTCCCCTCAGCTCGTTGACTGATATGTCACCATGTTGTTCATGCCACTGCAACATCCCCATGGATGAAACTGCAGTGATGAGCAGAGGGGAGCGCAGTACGGGCCATAATAAAAGCTTAATGGGCCAGATGTGACGTGTGGGCCATAGTTTGCCCATAACCTCACAAAAGCCCTTCTGGACAAAAAGCAAGAACCGCCAGACAAAATTATTTTTGATTTCCACAAGAGTGAAAGCTACAAAGAGAGGAGCAACTCCACACTGATGCTCATAGTTTTAGAAAAGGATGTCATAAAAGCTTCCAGTGTACTTTATCCAAATAGTTATGGCTTAATAAGGCTTAATTTCTAATCTTTTAGAAGACCAGCTCATATGAAACAACATTTGTCTTCGCAATATCGCAAACATGTGATGTTTATATTGTAAGAAAAGTACTTACTGTCATGTGAGATTTTGTATTTGGCAGTGTGATCTATGTGTTATTTTATATTATTTAAATACAATGAGCACGCTTCTGTTAATAAACTATGAAGTTGATTGAGCATATTTCTTCAGAAGGCTAAGCACTCACACCTCTTAGTGTGTTTGTATATCACATAATGATCACTTCTCTCAATGCAACTCCAATGCCTATTGTCATCTGTTGAAAAAAGCTTGAAATCCGCCACCGCAGATGGAGATGTCACTTGGCAAGATCTGCACAGAAATGTGTAATTAGCTTGCATCACACACACACAAATGTTTTAACTTTTATACGCTGTGCTCAGCCTTTCCAATTAAAGCAAAGATTTGGAAAGTGACCAAGTCCTTAAATATCTAGCAGTTTATTAACATCCACAAAACATCATGAAATTACACACATTAGGAGGCCATTATGAAAGTACAAAACTTTACATATGCACATGAACATTTCTGATCACATGCATTATAATATAGAATAGAATAAAGCACTTTTAAAGCATGCAGATGTGATGCCAGATGGGACATAATCCACCCTTCATGGTGAAATCTTAGGTCAATAAGCAACTTTACACTAGAGCTAAATACTGACTTTATCTTTACATGTTCCCTTCACAAATACTAAAGTATACATCAAATCAATAAAGTTTTCCTTTAAGTTTTTTTTATATTGGTAAAGGAGTCAAATCTCTGTCATTGGGGCATGCACCTTACTTTCTTGTCAAACAGACCATTATTTACAAGAAGGAAAGTGAGGAAAAACCACAATTCATCAGATGGGGGTTTTAGACTTTTTCTACTATACGCTATATAGCTTTTTCTAGTGCTCAGAGCATAGGCTAAGGTTGTGATATCATCCAACCACAAAGCAGAGCCTATTACTTTATTGAGGACAAAGAGGGGTCATCCATGTGAAGGTATAAATGAACTCAGAGATCAGCTTTAACTGAAGTATGCAACCAAAAGTATGTGGACAGCTGTATAAAAGATTAAAATTCCTGAAATGTGATGGTTAAGAAGCCTCCATCTGAAGAGGGCGTTAAAGTGCACCTAAACCTGAAGCTAAAAAAATTCTAAAGCTAGCCATACACGTGTCGGATTCCATGGCCAATTGATCACTCACCCGATCGATTCCGGCGATCTCAGCGGGAATCGGAGCTCCGATCAATCAGCCAATTAAGAGTATCCGATCGCTGCATACCACCTTGTCCCACGGATTCCTGGACGATTCCGTGTCCGATCACTTACTTCCCAAATGGCAACTCCCCCTGATGTGTGCAGAATCGGATCAGAAAGACCAACATGTTGGTTCTCTGTCGGATCCGATTCTGAGCCCCCGATCAATCGGACGCGAACGATCGGACAAGGTGGGCTGCACGCGATTCCGACACGATCGTTTCGCATGCACGCGCCCGGAATCGATCGTGCCAGAATCCGGTGGGAATCCGACACGTGTATGGGGGCCTTAAAATCCCAAAATAATATAAATACTGGCTCTGCTCTTCTCTGTATAAGTTGCCATGCTTTTTCTAGGCTTCTGAGGGTTAATAGCTGCAGTAAAAGTACGGGGCTACCTGGGGCACCAGATAAAATAGTTTTTAATGGGAAAGAGATCAATGTTTTTTGTATTGGGATTCAGATGAACAGAAGGGACATAAACACCGCAACTGTGGTAAAAACAGAAGAGGAGAGGCGAGAAGGGACTTTTAGCAATATCGCCTTACAGGTAAGGATTTTTTATCTTTCTTTCACTGTGTCCCAATAATAGGGGGGTTGCCAGCGAGGAACACAAGGTACATCAGGTGAATTTAGGTGTGTTTCAAGCCAAAGTTTGCTTCTTAGTTTTGGATAGTGTGAAGCTACACTTGCATTCTGTACAACAGGGTAGGTAGAGTAAGGGTAGGTAGAGTAACTGAGGGTCCCCATCCAAAGTATCAAACATGATTGATTGTGCAGGAGAAGACTCTTCATTCAACCGAGTAAGCTTGAGCTCAGTGTGGTGACATAATCACGCTGCGCTCGAGTGTTCACCGGTATGGATCATGTATGGCCAGACTTAGTGAAGCCCTTACCTTAAAAGGAACTCAGAAGTTAACTAAAATGCTAAAAAAAACTGAAAGCATACTGCATTTATTAACAGATGCCCAAAAGATAAAGCCTACACAAATCAACAGCTATTTTGTGTGCCAAATGTAATTTTTAGCTTGCCTATGGCTTTCTTGAAATTCTTAATTTGAATTTAGCCAAACAAAAGTTATTGCCCTATTTGGGGAGGCAGTAATCTCTCTGCCCAGGGGCCAACATATTCCTAGGTCATTCAGACCCATAGCTCTTCGATCAATAAAAAAAATCAAGGTCTTCCTGAATATTATGCCCTACCACACCTTTGCAATCAGATGTAACAACACAAACTTTTGGTTTAACCTCCCTAGCGCTCTTTCAAGGTCCAGATTTCTGTACCAAAAGCGCACCATAGACTCTAATGGAATTTTTTTTGTGTTGTAGGCCTGTAACTTCCTGAACATCCTGAATATAATAATGTTTAAAACACACAATTATTATAAAATAACTACAATTAAAAAATTTTTACTTCAAAGACCACATCTGGAAATGACAATGAGGGTGATATTCCAGGTGTGCTCTTTAAAGATAGCCCAATTTGCATATGAATGTGTCGCGCCCCCGCCGGGGGCGGGGGGGGGCGGAGGGCCGCGGGACATTCATATGCAAATTGGGCTGGGAGAAGCCGGCTTGCTTCGGATCCACGGCAAGCTTCAGATCCCCGGGACAGCACAGAGCAGAATGTGCTGCCGGGGGATATGAGTTTAGCTGGACGGCTCCATCTCGTCAGCTGCAATACAAGACAAGCAAGTGCAGGACGCCGTCAGAAGCGCTAGGGGGGTTAAATATTTATAAATTGGGTATTTAAACTAAGCCACGGTTCTAATCAGAAAAAAACTGCCCCATTCCAGCATGATGCACAGTGGAATACTTGCTATGTGGAAGGGAGGTCCCTTTGCAGAGGGTCCAACAGACCCCTATTTGTCTAAGAGAGCCCTCAAATCAAGGTGGAGCATTAGTTTTGCAGAGCTGTAAGTCACCATACATTTTACAGTCTGACTGTAAAATCTTTGTACAACTTACTTTTTTTTACCAAAACTATGTAATATGAGTAGAGATAGTTGAATTGTTTCTACTAACTGACTCCAGAATATGGTATCATCATCAAGATTACTGGAAATGCAGTACAGGGTTTAGGGAACATTTGAAAAAGCAAACATATTGCATCTCCAGCAAGTTTGGTGATTATACCATGTTCAGGGGCTTTGCAATCAACTCACAAAGTTGAACTGGTTGAATTTTCAAAAAACTATTTGACCATCTCTAAATATAAGGTCTTTCTAAACTATACGATTAACCTGTATACAATCATGAACACCACTGCGCCACACAGTTATTGGCAAATTGGATAGAATTTAGAAGGGTTTTATGTAGCTGCTGGCAGGTGGGTAGGCTTTCCTATATAGGTTGTGGCTGCTTTAAAAAAAAAAAACATAAGCTGTAAGAGATAAAAGACTGTTTGTGTTAATGTGCCTGAAATCAAAGAACCTGAAGAGTCAGTTGTATTTGAAACACATTGTGTTATTTTGCAATTTTTAGCAGATATGAGGACCAAATAAAGGCTACAAAAAAACTTTTGCAAGTACAGTATGTGGGCTGTTGCTAATGCTTATAATTATTTATGTCTGTTTTGACAGGCATAGCTCTTTATTTTCTAGTTAATAATATTGTAAGTTCATCTTGCAGAGAAAAGTATTTAATGTAATTTGTCTCAGGTGTATCAGTTACTGCATTTCCAGTAGCTATCTAGAATCGGATGTTCTCCAGCAGACATTAGCTAGGAACACCAGGATAAAATTAGGAACATATTATGTGACCACATGCTTCCATTTTCTGGAAATGAATAACCGAAAATCTTAAATGCATTCCAAAGTAATGCCCAGAAGACTATACTTTTTCAATTATAAAACCTAGGAGGGAGCAGTATGGTTACAGTAGTATTTCCGTGCAAATAAGTTATGGTAACATCTTGTACTACTATGCATAGGATGAATTTAAGACCAAATGAAATCAATTATTCCTGAAAGGGTTACACACATTTTCCAGTTAAACAGAGTTCCATCTTTGGGGACAAAGACAGCATTTAAAATCTAGTATATATACCATCCAAAAAGCATTTAAAAGCATCATATTAGATTCTCTCTTCTACTTCACCCAACGATTATTCTTTGGAGATGAGTTTGAGGCTATTGCTTTGGGCTAAGTCATGGTGGAAGAAAAAAAAGTTGGAAGAATAGAATCATACAAAATGTCAAAAAAAAATTATAAATACTCTCAGCAGTGATCACATGGAAGACCATTAGGTGGTGCATCCACCCAGCTGGGACTAAGGGTTAAGAATAGCAGGGTTAAATACAGGTAATCCGCCCACCCTCACACGTCGCTGGCATCATCAATGGCGCTGTCGATGTGGGCTGGAAGACCAACACCCCTCCATTAACATTTACTTTGGTGGCACCGTCCGTGTGGCGCAACAACCTCCCTAGCATTTGAGACAAACCTAATTCGTTAGCTGTTTGGGTTCGTTCAAAATGCTAGGTGAGCAGGGGTTGGGAGAACCCAATATACTACTGAAGCGCTGTAGCGATTCTCTAAGTCCGCACAGCATTTCCGGGGGTAAATTGGATTCTCCCAATCCCCCCTCACCTAACATTTGGAATGAACGCAAACAGCTAATGAACTGGATTTGTCTCAAATGCTAGGGAGGTTAATCAGGAATAAAACATTGTGGAAAACCCTATGACAGCAAACAACCAATTAAGAGTGTTCCCTGTCATTAGCTATAACAATGGATAAGTATCACAAAACACCAAAGAGCATTATAATAGGCTGCTGGTTGTTAAGCAGCACAATACTGCCAGGCGTCACGTTTGCAGGAAACCTCATCAACGGGCAATACCAGTGAAGCATGTTGGTGGCAGTATCATGCAGTGAGGATGTTTTTAAGCTACAGGAACTGGGGAACTGGGGTCAGGATAAAGAGAAAGATGTCAGCAGCAATGTTCATAGACATCCTGAATGAAAACCTGCTTTAGAGCGCTGGAGAAAAATCCTAGGCACACAGCAAAGATGTCAAAAGACCAGCTTCAGGATAACTGTGTAAATGTCCTGGAGTAGCCTAGACTTGAATCCAATTGAACATCTCTGGAGATGTCTTTAAATAGCTGTGCACAAACGCTTCCCATCCAACCTGATGAAGCTTGAGAGGTGCAGCATAGAGGAATGAGCGAGGATAAGTGTGCCAAGCATGTCGCATCACATTCAAAAAGACTTGTGAATGTAATTGCTGCCAAAGGTGCATCAAAAAAGTATTGAACAATTGTATTGTGTATACTTATGCATATGTAATTTCTCCGTTTTTTTTTAAAGAATTTTCCATAAAGTAAACTCTTTTAAGGCCAATTTGTGGGCAGGTTGCCGGTGACTTGCAAGCTGTTTACCCGTAGCATAGGGCAAACTTGAGTGAGGGAGTAAACGGGAGTGCACCCTATTAATTGCCATTAACAAAGAGGTGGAAAATCCACACCGGAGTCTTTTCGGGCACCGATTTTCCGTGTTTAACAGACATGTCCATTGATCCTCAATGGATGCTTCTCTGACAGCACCACACGGCGCCGCAATGAGGATGCAACACTCTACTTTCTAAACAAAAGTGGACACTGTTCCATCAGAAAAAAATGATTGTGGAAGAAGTGATGTGCTGTAAATACTTTCCATATGTACTGTACATATAATGGGCTTCAAGGAGGATGGTGGAAGCAATATGTTACTGAGAAGAATATCATTGCTCTGTGTTGTATTATTTCTTTTATTGTTTTACACTGTAGCACCCTGTTATCTGTTATTTAAATTTTTTTTAAAGTAGCCATGATTTAAAAGTCATTTTTGAGCATTTCAACTTTTGCCAAGAATTCTGTATTTAATGACTACTAAATTCACAGAAAGTCTACAGAAGCTTTCATCCTGCTAGAATGATAAAGGGAGTGTTTCATTTAAAATATTTCATATGATGTTCTTAAAAAAACATCATTGTAGTCTGAACTGTGTCATTAACGAAGTAACCTGGATAGGAGTTGACACAGAAAATAGATTTGCCCAAGAAAAGCTGGAAATAGCTGACTCTGTGTGTTAGTGAGAAGCACCGCAGCCAATATCAGTAAGCGGTCATTGGGATCATCACAATGTGCTTATCTCTGTTCTGTGAAAGAGCCGGGAACATATCACTTCACTAATATATAAGAATGTATAAAGTGTGCTCTGTCAGTGATTTTACAGTAATGATTTATTCCTCTTACAGGAAACCACACAGGAGAATTGATTGAAGCACCGATAACATATTTCTCAATCAGTACTGTCATGGCCTTAAACATTTATTCTTCTTGATAAAATATGTGATTGTGTAGCCTAAAAAATATAAAATACCGCACATACAAAGCCTGAAGGATAGAAAGCGAACGGGTAGAGGTTTGTGATCAATGTGGTAGATGGTCACTGTCCCCATAAATTCAATGAATTTAAGAAAATATAGAAACACATACTCAATAGCAATCACGGCAGGAGTCGTGGGGTGGCCCCTCCCCCACAGAAGGGGATTTTTTGTGACCTCGAGGTCACAAAAAATCCCCTTCTGTGGGGGAGGGGCCAGCCCACGACTCCTGATGTGATTGCTAGGGAGTATGTATTTCTATACAAAGCCTGAAGGATATTGGTGAACATTCAACAGTCATATATACAATTATAATAACTTTTTAATGGTTTATTTGCCACCGAGTTATTGTTAATAATGCATTTAGGATGTATTATTAGAGATGGTCGAATTTTTGACTTGCTAACTTTGTGAGCTGATTGCAAAGCCTCTGAACATGGTATCATCACCTTAATTACTGCAGATGTAGAGAAGGGTTGTGGAAACATTCGGGAAAAAAAAGCTTTGCTCTAGCACATGTATTTTTTGCATAAATTAAGTTCAAAATAAAAGTCGAAATTCTGATTTTCGTAATTTATACTTGACTTTGAACTTAATTTGTGCAAAAACTATTTGTGTTAGAGACATACTTCTTTTTTTCAAGTGTACCCCAAACCCTTCTCTACATCTGCAGCAAGTTTGGTAATGTGACATGTAACCATGTTCAGGGGCTTTGCAATTAACTCGAAATCTTAAAAATGAAAAATTCGACCAACTGTATGTATTAAAGCTCTTCCCTTTGTACATTGTACATTTGGAGACCTGTAACTGACTCTTATTGGGAAAATGCAAGAATATTAAGAAGTACTAGAATTATTTATATTAACCTTCTATGATAGGGCTTCATTTATAATTTATATACCTATGTAAGACGAGCTGAAAATTTGAAATTACACTTATTATTCCTGTACACATGCTTTTGGGGGAGCCAACTGCGACCATGGGCTTCTGGTTGCTTCAAAACAACTGCTTAGCTTCCCATCCAAGTCTATGGGAATTGAAAAATACCTGTAAAAGGTCAAATGTAGATGACATTAATTCTAAAGGATCTTTTCTACCATTTGTCAAAACTAGGCAAGGCTTACTACTATGCTGAGGTGCCATGCTTGAGGCACCTCAGATATCATGCATTGACAGTAAAACATGGTACAATGTATGTGTAAGATACTTACCTTGCCAGCGGCCCCATGTCATCCTCGATCCTGACGCAACAATAACAGTCAGTCTCAGGAGAGCCTGAGCAGCGGGTAGCATGGCCAAGGAATGTCTCCCTGCCCTGGCGGAGGAACCAGTTCTGGCTAAACTACTATTTAGCCAAGGCAGCCATGTGGATGTGTTCTGCACAGTACAGGTATGTTATCCTGCTCTGGCAGAGGAATCTATTCTAGCTGTGGCTCTGTGAAAGTTTTGTCATGTTCAGTATGAATTTTCTGCGACCCATTAAACTTAAGATTCACCAGCCAATTGTTTTTCTATAATATGGTGCCAGAATGTGATTGGGTAATTAATGGTGGATCTGGGATGCACACCATTGCCCGTTGCCGATATACCTGTCTTTCTGCAAGTGTCATTGTTGCCAACAGTGATTTCTGATATTGCTCGACCTTTACCTGGCCTGACTTTGGATTGTCCCTGATTATATCTCCTGCCTTATCCATCTGTACTGTACTTTATTGGACTGACCTTTGTGTATGACCCATGGGTTGTTTTCTGGATTACCCAATAAAGTTTGTTAACTGGATTCCTGGTGTTGTTAGTGATTGTGTGTCTTAGCACATATGACCAAAATCTACAGATGAAAGTGGTCCTTAATGTTTATAGGGTAGGGGTCCAAATCTATCTATTTTCAGTGCAATGGCTAGTTTACTGTATAGAACCTACAGAAGCTTCAAACTGTCTTAAATATTAATGGCTTTTGAATAGTGCATCTAGAAACAAAAAAATGTAGATATGTTACTGCTTACTTTGCATATTTATTGCTGAATTTTGTGCTTTGCTTGAAGGTTACCTTTGCCATTCAGGTGTAAACTTTAAAAACACATTTAAGCTGTAATGCTTCTTTTGTAGCTGACTGTAAGTAAGCAGAAACATTGTGAACTTGTTTTTTGGGGATTAATGAACCTCAGAAATGGAGGCTTCTAAGCAAAGCTACAGCTCAGTGAATAGTATATAATGATTAACTGGTACGGGTGAAACTATTTTAACAGTGCAGTTTGGAAGCAACAGGCATTGGAGCAGAATTTTACTCTTTTTTTAAATATATTGAGCTTTTCATTGAACTGTAGAATACCACAATGCTGATGTTTCGACAGCGGTTTGGTGCTTTCCAGAATTCAAAATGTTTCCTGAAGGCATATATGCATGATTAACTTTCAGAATAAGGAAATGTTGTTATGTCAAAAAGAAAATCAACACAATTTCAGGGATTGGGACCATGACCCAATAACTTAAATCATGTATGTAAAGTTTGGGTTTATCTAACTGATGCTAGTGTTGGGTGGTAAGCCAACATTAAAAACATGCAATTAGGTTTTTAGAATACAATGTAAATATATATATATATATATACCTTACTTTCCGGCATATAAGACGACTGGGCTTATTAGACAACCCCCAACTTTTCCAGTTAAAATATAGAGTTTGGGATATACTCACCATATAAGACCACCTCTCTTTCAACGCACACCAAATTAATTTTTTTTGCGGACATGGAGCTAGGGCCTTACATATGCCTACACTGACTTTCAACCCCCTGATCTCCAACTCTCTTAGAAGTCTTTTTTTTGGAATACCAATTAACATTCCCAATTTGACACCCCTATCTGCAACCTTTCATAGTTATCAATGCTTCCCTGCGTTTATCCATGGGACATAAATTATATACATTTAACAATAAAAACTAAAAGAATGTTGGCAATTTAAAAGTTAACTTTAACAGTTGTGTATTAATTATAAAGTAAAGTTTTTGTACAGATATTTAATGTGTTCTAGCTTTAATCTCAATCTCTCCGCAATACCAATTTCAGCCACAATGTCACTAGCGAGCACTTGCCATCAGAGTAGCATAATGGGCTCCTTTCATAGACAGCGAGGAGGGGGGGGGGCTGAGGGGGATTCTGCAGTCTCTGTCCTCTCTGTCTGTTAATCAAATATGCGGAGGCTGCTGTCAGTGCGGGGATCACGGGTCCTTCTAGATACTCGGCAGCCCTGGCACCAGGTGTATAAGATGACTCCCAACTTATGAGAAGATTTTCCTGGGTTAAAAAGTTGTCTTATACACCAGAAAATACGGTGTATATATATATATATATATATATATATATATATATATATATATATATACACACAAATGTTGCAGCAGTAATTAAGACCAGGCAATGCTTTGCAATCTTGTCTGTTCTGACCCCCACCTTTAACAAAACGTTTTAACCATAAGCTGCAACTGCATAGTTTTTCCCGTTCAGGCCATTCTGGGTAAACCCTGGTGACTGCTAGCTGAAATCATCATCAAACCCCGAAGTGTACCCCGGGTGAAGTGGGAAGACCCACCCAGATCCTTCCCTCCCACTCCAGAGTCCTGGACCCAAAAACCTAAGCAAATTGCAACTATGGCTACCCGTATATTTTCCTGGACCATAATACGGGGAGAAATACTTCCCACCCAGGATCCACACTTGAGATCCTCCTCTACAATATATATATATATATATATATATATAAAAGCCAAACAACTTAAAATAAGTTTTAATTGATTTTATATATTCCTAAATAGACTGAAGTAAAGGACAACCAATACCAATTGTTGTATAATTCACAGTTGTCTTAGATTGGAACTTTTGAACCTGAAAGTTTTGCACTTGCTAAGCAGGTGATTAGCAATGAAAGACAGAATGATACGAAGCCTGTAACAGGCACTCTACGAAGTCCCATAAGGCTCATGCCGTCTCAGTCACTAGGAAAGCTTTCATGGCATATTCAGTGAAAGAGGCAACAGAGCACGAGAGAACTGTGTTCAGTTAAAAGCTGCACTTTATCAAATCACTTAAAACAGGTTAGTAGCTATCACAGCACTTTCAAGAAAAATTGCTTTCATTAACGGCAAAAGGCAGAATACAGACTCTCCCTTAAAAGAAGTCTAAATTCTGGAATAACTATCATTTGATATGCTTCATATATTGTCAGCTAGATAATTCAGACATATACGGGGAGTGCAGAATTATTAGGCACGTGGTATTTTTGAGGAATAATTTTATTATTGAAAACCCTGTTCTCAATGAACCCAAAACTTCATTAATATCAAAGCTGATATTTTTTGGAAGTAATTGGTTAGTTTGTTTTTATTTGTAGCTATTTAAGGGGTGATGTCCTGTGTGTGCGGTGACTATTACTTGTGCATAATTATTGGCAACTTTACAAAAACAAATTTATACCCATTTCAATTATTTATTTTACCAGTGAAACATAAACATCCTCACTTCTACAATATATTTCTGATTCTGAACATTCAATCAAACCAAACAAAACAATCATGACCAATAGAGCCACCTTTTCTTTGCAAGGCCACTCAAAGCTCCATCCATGGATTCTTTCAGTGTTTTTGATCTGTTCACCATCAACATTGCGTGCATGCAGCAACCACAGCCTTCCCAGACACTGTTTCAAGAAAAAGTGTACTGTTTTCCCCCCTTGTAATCACACATTTGATGATGGACGCACCAGTTTCTCAATGTGATCAGATCAGGTGAACAAGGAGGCACATGTCATTAGTGTTTTCGTCTTTTTATACCCTTTCTTGCCACCACCTGGTGGAGTACTTTGACCTCGTGGTGATGGCCATGGGTCTCTGAAAGCAGTTTTTTTCTGAGGATTCAGACTGCTTCCATTACCACTGCTTGGAAAGAAGGTGGTCTTCCAGAAAACTGGCATAACTGGGAGTTGAGTCTTGACTTCCATCCTCAACCCGAAAAGGCCCCACAAGCTCATTCTTTGCTGATACCATCCAAACCAGTCCCTTCCCCCTCCACTTGCTGGCTTGGCTGAGTTGACTGAGCTCTCTGCCCTTTTCCAATCCAGACCTTTCCGCATACCATCTGGCCCCATCAAGACTCACTCATCCTTTCAATCAGTCCAAAACCTAGAAACAGTCTTAAGAATATTTCTGGCCCAAGTCTTGACGTTTTAGCTGTGTGTCTTGTTTCAGTGGTGGTCATCTTTCAGCCTTTCTTTCTGTCCTCTGAGTATTGCACCCTTGTGCGTTTGGGCACTCCAGTGATTGTTGCAAGCTCTGAAATAGGCCCCAACTGGGTGCAAGTAGCATCTGGCACTGCAACCAAACGCTTGACTTTCTCTCAGTTCATGGGCCAGTTTTTTGCGCCTTTGTTGTTTCCACACGCTCTTGCGACCCTGTTGACTATTTTGAATGAAACGCTTGATTGTATTTGATTGATGCAAGTAGAGGGCTTCAAACCCCATTTGCAAGATCTCTCACTATTTTGACTTGTTCTAGCCTGTCAAGTCCTTCGTATTGACCCCCAGTTGGCCAAAGGAAAGTAATGCCTATATTATGCCACACCTAATATAAGGGTGTTGATGTCATTTCCACAACCCCTTCTCATTGCGAGTGCACATCCCTAAATATGCTTAATTGGTAGTAAAGGCTTCAAGGCCTATACGCTTGAGTAAGACAACATGCATAAAGAGGATGATTTGCCTAATAATTCTGCACTCCCTGTATGTTCGAATTTCCTCTGCCTATTTCAATGTATTTTGTATATAAAAGGACTACAGGAAATAAATGCAAATTCTATACATTCCGTGACCAACTTTATACAAATACTGTTCTCTACTTTGATGTACTAAACAACCTTAGAGGCTCAATCATTCTACAACATGGTGCACTGCAATGAAGCAAAACCTGTTGCACTGGGCAGCACTGCAGGCATGAGCTGGGACAACTTAATAATCAATAATACATAATGAGTGGGTGAGCAGGTACAGAGCTTAAAAATTAATAATCAAGGTGGATGAGAAGCCTCATCCCTATATTAATTTCAAAGTAGAAAGAACAAGCAAAATTGGGTTATAGGGGTGGCTACCCCCTGTGGGACTTTTAATAGAAAGAGAGGTACCCCTCTAATTTCCACAGAGGCTCATTGTGGGAGGGGGGCTGTGATGGCACCCCTCATTTGAAAAAGATTTGAGTGGACGGCCCTCTTTAGGTCACCCCACAGATATTCTATTTGTGATTTAGTTCTGGCCTCTGGCCAAGCTAAAGTGTAACTGTTGAAGTTGAGTTGGATGCATGCTTAGGATCATTGTCGTGTTAAAAGTGAAATTCCTCTTGAAAGTTTTGGGACAAAATTTACTAAAATTTTGAATTATTCATGATATGGCCACCACTATGCTTCATTATGGGGATAATGTTTTGAGAGTCAAAAGCTTACTTCTGATATTGTGACCTAAAAGCTCAAACTTGGTTAAATCAGAGCATAACACATTTCCATGTGCCTTTCGGAGACATGACTTTTTTGGGGGAATATGCATACACATAGAGTATATATTGTGAGTTGGGCAATGCAGCACCTAAGTTTTTATGGCTTGAGACTTCAGTATATACAGTAAAACTATCTTTGTTTATCCTAATAAGTCGAATAGTATGTCCTGGAACCTATTAGGATTGTAGAGCTTTTATTTTGTTATTGGGTTTACATCATAACTGGTATCAAGAGGTCGCTATTCATTTAAGCTGTGCAAAGGCCTTTTAAATATGGATGTTGGCTGATGCTCAGAACTGTTTAGGAAGACTGACGGATAACTGACGGATAACATAGCACATAAAAAAGTACTAAGGTAGGAGCTGCTTGTTTATTTTGGGGAGTCCATTAGTGGGAACCCCATAACTCAGAAATTAATTTGAATACTGCCATGAATAAGCAGACATGTTTATTAATTTCATTCTATGCATCTGAAGTGCCAAACCTGCAGACAAGTAAGTCAATAGAAAATATATCTGGGTTAACTTTTATAATCTGCAGGCACAGCAAAGACAATACTGATTATTATGCACAAATGATTCATGCATACACTGTAATGCTTAGGGGTTAGGATAATCCAGGTAAAGTGTTATACAAACCTTGACTGCTGATGGAAAGCTCATGGGAGGAAGAAATTCTAAATTATTCTTGCGGGACCTTGTTTCTGTTCATGTATTTACTGCTTGTTGGTTATGTGTATAATAAAGCTGTATGATGAAGACATTATGATGATTATTTACAGCTAGTTTTAACATTAAATGTAGCTATTTAAAGCAAATTGTATACCATATTGTGTCCTATTGACTGTGCAAGGATTTGTTGTATGATTACTATGCCATGTTATTCCTGTTTACATGCTTTCCTTAGTGATTTATCCTTCATATCACAATTGTCATTAAAAGTACAATTATTTCAGCTTGAAGGGTCTTTGCCAGCTTAGCAGTTCTGCCAAAAAACTGAAACCTACCCACGTAAACAACGCAGGCAGAAAACATTGTAAATTATCAGTAAATGATTAGCTCACAATGCTATTCTCACTGGTCAGTGGAAGCTCATTAGAGTTTCTGAAAGATATGATGCCTTTCTGACAAAAGGATGGAGGACTTAAGAAATTTGATGCAACAACCACTAATAAACAAACAGATTTGTGGAAAGTTGTATCAGCCAAAACCACAGTTAGGTCTAATTATCATAGTTGGTTGAAAACATTGTGTTTTCACCCAATAACAACCCAGAAACCATATGAAGCAATATCTGCATATTGCCATGGATCACAGTTACCTGGCACATTGACACATTCAGTGAACTGGTAAAAAGCTCACCGAATGGGTCAATGTGCATCCAATTTATTGTACAACACTGTTTAATAAGTTGGCACTATATAAATAAAAAAAAAATAAAGAATAATAACTGGTAACAAGCCCATATATGTCACATATTGGATAGCCTTATTAGGGTTTAACCACATATAAAAAATAAACATCTTTTGTTAAGGCTAAGTTAACACAGCCTATTGTAAGATGTCCGTTTGCCTCCCGGCCGACTATGAACCCCAGTAAAGGCTTAAATGACAGTGGAGAGTAGAACCTTTCAAGATACAAAAATAAATCAACTAATATAAATGTCCATCTTATTTAAATTGATTTGTAATTTGTTACAGTACACTTACAAGCTACAAAATTAAATCTCCATGCTTTTTTATGGGTACCACCTATGTTATCCAAACAGCACTGCCCAGTTAGGGTATGGACTCTACAAACTGCATTATGGGGGTAAATGATTGGCAGCAGAACTAGGTCATGTAAGTATATATGTAATATGAATGATTACACCGTGGTCCAGTTCAGATGCTCACATGCCTTTTGTAGGCACTTTAAGGGATGGCCAGGGGTCAATATGTGGCCTTCTGAAAGGTCAGGTCTGAAAGGGCAAAGTAACCTGTATGTGAAAACTCATTGCCAACATGAAGATTTCAACACTGTGATATAGTAGATCTTCTGAAGAAATGAACTGCATAAGCATCACCTCCATGTGCATTAATGAGCCTTAAACACCCATGATATTTTTTAAGATTTTATGAAATAGAAATAAACATTACAGAAAGTCAAGTGTAACCATGGGTAACATATCTCCAAAGGTCAGTGTAAGATTAGGAAAAATCTATTTACTGAATCACATACATATACAATAGCAATGGTGTCATGGAATAACATTCATGATCTTGGAGTTGGTTCATTAGTTATTCTGTTCTGGACTCATTTGGAGCGATAGGTCCCCTCATCTATCTAAGGCTAGTCATCACATTTTGGCACAATTCGTCCAATTGTAATTCACTTCAGCTTTTAGTTGTTTTAATATTGGGGATGATACTTTGGAAGAGTAACCCAAAAAGTAAAACATATAAAAATTGTATTATTACATGCCAACTTTAAAATCAATTTATAAAAAGTAGAAATTGTGATGTTGTTGTTGTGTTCATGACAGGAGGTGATTTTGGTATAGGATGAATGTTTATAACACCAAAACATTGTTAACTTGTCAAGGCTGATGACAACCTAACTGATCTGCTTTGACGTTCAGAGGACTCAACATCTGGCATTTTTACACTCTGCAACCTAACAACCTTTGTTGCCTTAAGGCCCCCATACACGGGTCCGTTTCCCAACGGATTCCGGGACGATCGATTCCGGGCGCGTGCACGCCAATCGATCATTCCGGAATCACGTGAAGCCCACCTTGTCCGATCGATCACATCTGAACGATCGGGGGCCCAGAATCGGATCCGACAGAGAACCAACATGTTGGTCTTTCTGATCCGATTCAGCACACATCAGGGGGAGTTGCCATTTGTGAAGTAAGCGATCGGACATGGAATCGTCCAGGAATCCGACAAGGTGGACAAGGTGGTATGTAGCGATCGGACGGACATAATTGGCCGATCGATCGGACCTCCGATTCCCGCTGACATCGCTGGAATCGATCGGATAGGTGATCGATCGGCCATGGAATCCGACTATGTATGGCTAGCTTTAGACGTTTATACATCTGCTACTGCCTAATTTTATTGTAGCAGACTGCATTGTATTTATTCAGAATTCATCATTTTAATGCTGCCATATCCATACACAAGTGGATGCCCGTGCAATCGGGAAGCCATCGAGTGCAGCATGATGACGTTATCGTGCTGCACTCAAGCTTCCTCAATCGAACGGAGAATCAAGTTGCAGCACTTCTGTGCCCTCGATCCTGTTCTATACATTGGATAGGGGCCCGCAGACATTGAACAGGCTTTACCAACATGTTGGTTCCCTGTACCATCAAGTTTGGGTGGTGGCCACAATCAATTCAAGCACAATCAATCAACATCAAGGCACACGCCGATTAATTGTGGTTGAATTGATTAAAACATTGAGCTGTGTATTTAGTGCGCCACCTTTAGTGCTCCAAAAACATATCAGTCTGGTGTCCTTTGCCTACTCTCAGTGTTTTATTTCTCATATACTGTATATGACTAGTTTTGCAATCTCCTGGGATAACTCACTAGGCAATTATGTATGAGAGTATGTCGCATAAACTAGTCAAGTCTTCCAAAAAAGGGGTGCTGCTTCAATTTATGCTCTCCATTATGGATAAACCTAGCACGTCTCATGAAACATGCCTAAAAAGACAGAAGCGCACTGATCTAGGTCATGATATTCACTTCTTTTGCCTGCAGGATTTTATGTTTCAGAAGCTTTAATTATTTTTTACATATTTCTCTCACTAGGCAAAGATTTGATTTGTTGTAATGGACAGAATTAAATAGGAATAGGTTTGCTACCCCAAGAGGACTCTTCAACTGCTGGATAAAAAAGAAATTATGCACTCTCTGGATGCAAATATAATATTTGGGTCATTTATTTTAGGAACACAATTCTTTTATATTTAAACTAGCAAAAGTGTGTTCATTTGGGCACAGAATGCTAACGACAATTAGTTATGCCTGACAAGAAAGTTATAGGTTTATGTTTGTAGAGCAGTGGTGCCCAAGACTTCAATTGCAATTTACCTGTCAATCGCAAAGGCAACAGGAGTCTATTGTGGAGCCCTGACATTTTTTTATTGTCTTTAATGAAGAGCAAAAAAAGCATTATGTTATTAAAGTGTACTCAGTATATATATAAAAAAATATGGTAGATTAATTTGACTTAGTCAGTTTAAAAGTGGTTTATAGTGTGGGCCCCCTGTTGTTGAGTGCATGTAATGTGTGCAGTATGTGAGCCACGTTAATATTTTGTTAATAAGTGCCAAGCCAACAGTTTTGAATAGAAACAGAAGGGATTAGATCGAGTCAGGTTTTTGTTAATGTTGAGATTTTACACAGGGCAATATTAAAAATCAATGTTTCCATTTAGATGGAAAGCATCTTTTTACCTTATTTGCTTAAAAAACAGCATCTAGTCATGTCCCCCTGAGCCTTTAGAAAACGGTAAGACTTTAAGGAGGGTTAAATGGATCTATACGCATGGAAATTCCTTTTTATGACTATTAACCTCCCTAGCGCACTGCTAAGGGAAAAATTTCTGTACCAAAAGCGCACCATAGAATGGAAAAAACGTTTTTTTTTTTAACATTGTAGGCCTGTAATTTTCCAAAGTATGTCCATACAGGAGTCTAGTAGACATCCTGAATATAATAACATGTTCAGGTGCTTTGTGAATAACTCACAATATCAGATAATTAATATTTCAATAATTCACTTTCTCAGAACAATTAGCAGTGCAACCACTAGATGGCAGTGCAGATGTGCCAGGTTACATAGGAGAGCATGGGGGGGGGGAGTGATCAGTTCTCCTGCAGCTGCCTCATTAGATCTGAGCGACACGGATATGTGAGTTTGCGCTCCTGTGGCTCCCATCTCCGTCTGACGAACCCAGTTCGTCCCCTGCTGTCCACTGCTGGATGAGCTGGGATCCTCAGGAACGACAGGGGGATTAATAAGCACTATCCTGCTTACCTCATTAGTCTCCATCACTAATATTTTAATATCTTATATTTTACGGCAAGCCCCATCCCCTGTATGATGTAATGCCGTGGCGGCTAACACAGCCTCCTCCTATGCAGTGACTCTTGAGAAGGCTGCATCACGACCACAGACAATGTCATTACGTATACTGCTTGATACTGACAATGTGGCAATACCGGAAAGTTGGAAGAAATTATTGCACCACAGCACCTTCTGCCCCCTACCTAACTTGGATTTGCCTGCAGGAGAGATCAGGGGGATTTCAAAAAGGACATTTACAGTGATTAACATTTTACATACGGAACAAATGGGCAAAGCCGCATCGGAGAAGAAAGGTAAGTATAATAATGTATATAGCATTTTGAGTCTGCTTTAAACTGTATGTTTTTATTGCATAACGTGGAATAGTTGGGTTCTTACTGCTGTCAGGGTCTTTGATATGTCTCATTTTCTGTCCCATGAAAAGGGACAAACATTTAAAACAGAAAAATTGATGGACATATCATTTTACTGCCCTTACCATGTGCTGCTGCATGAGTCCTTTGATAGATCCTATGTAAGTAGGCCATATCATACCCTACCTCATGAGATGACTATAGGATTGTGATTGCAGGCCTTACCATTCCCTGCAATATATGCATATATGCAATCTTTGTTCGCAAAGGTTTGCTAAGATCTTGAATATAGAGCTATATCTTTGAAATTTTTTTATATTTTACATCAGTGCCTGTAACTTATGTACACTGCTTTTGCAATATGTCTATTAAATTTTTAGTTTTCATGTGTTGATGGCAAAAATATTGCGAATATGCGCATTTTGTATTGTGAATATCTGCACTTTTTATTGCGAAAATCTTGATCGCAATGAAGGTAATAATGACTGTCGATCATGAATTCTTGGATTTACCAATTTGTTACGAATATTAGATAAAAAAATTTGTGACTTTGAATATTGCATAGTAACTATGCCTTTCCATGACATGATAAAACAGTTATATAACATCCTATTTTCCCTGCCTCCATTTCATTTAATCAATCTTTAGCTCTGTTGGTCAGAGACCTTACATTTTAACTGCTATTGGAAGATGCCTAAATCTAAATGTTTAAAGTTTTGGACAGATTAAGAAAAAAACACCATTATATCTTGCAATGTTTAGTTGTCTGCATTTCTGTTCTGCTTCATGAAAAGTGTAATGTTTAGTTTTTACAGGGATGTCAA
Source organism: Ptychadena robeensis (assembly GCA_036250615.1). NCBI lineage: Eukaryota > Metazoa > Chordata > Amphibia > Anura > Ptychadenidae > Ptychadena > Ptychadena robeensis. The sequence goes on along the minus strand of CM070034.1, from coordinate 34,333,587 downwards.
AAAATATTTTTGTACGTCTCCAATACAGTTGACATTCACTTTTAAATGAATGTAGCTTTAGAACCAATGAAACTATGCACTCCCAAGAGGATTGGTCATTTATGTCTTGGAAAAGTAAAAAGCACTAAAAGGTTTTGGTTCTTGATAATGGAACATTGTGTAAGAATGTAGAGTAGTAAAAAAAAATTGCATCAGTTCTAGCCTATAACATTCCCACTAGGAAATAAACATCAGCAGCAACAAAACCAAAATATATGTGTGTCGTAGTACCTACACAGAATAATAATGGCCCCCATACATGCACAGATATTAGCCGACCGATTAAAAACGATAAATTTTTAGATCGGTCGACTGAAAATTGGTGCATGCCCACATGGTCCGATCAACTAAATTTGATCGTAATTGTGAAAAAAATCGATCAAAACATGATCGGACATGTCGGAAAATTTTGATGGGTTGAGTACAAATTGAGTACAAATTATTTTGTAACCGACGGATTCTGATTGTTCTTGATCATTTGCATAATAATACTTCACTGTCATCAAATGACTATGCCCTCTGTACACAGCACTTCCGATTGAAAAAATAATTGCCCGATCAATTTCATGGATGATCAAAAATTTAAAAAATGTGATCAAAAATAAAAAATTGATCAAAAATTGGTTATTCCATGTGGAGTATATTCTATTTTCCATCAATCAATCTCCGATTGTACGATTGATCGTTTTTAGTCTGTCTGACACTAAAATCTGTGTATGTATGGGGGGCATAAGTCATGTAAGATAAGAAACTTAATTGGGCAGGGTCCTCTCCTACAGTACTATAGATAATATATATACCCAGATAGAAAATATATATATGACAGATTAATCACTGTATAAATGGACCATATCCAGTCAAAGGGTCCCATCCATGATGTTGGACATCATCTGGGGGTAAGGAATGAGAAAGGACCTTACTATTGCACCCAGATACACCTGTGGGACCTTAGCAAAGTAGCCAGGTATGTCTCCACAATAGGAGCTAAGGCCACTCAGTCATCCTTGCCAGGTGGGAGGCACACAAAGAGTGTGAGGTCCAAGCTGATGATTTCTGAAAGGCCATACAGACTTTACTGGACATCAATGAGTACAGATCTAATTCCCATAATAATAACACCAGTGAAGAAATCTAAAAACAGCTGCTGAGAGACCTTGCAAAGGAAGAGAGGTCCAAGATTCTAGTAGTAAAATGTAAAAGACTCATCGGTTGTAACAGAAAGTGATTAACATCAGTTTTTTCTTCCAAAGGGTGTGCTACCAAGTATTAAGCGGAGGGTGTCTAGGCTATTGTAGACTATTGTGTGGATCATCACCATATATATCATTGTATATATATGAATAAAAAAAAGTTAAAATCAAGATAGAAGCCTAGGGGGTCAACCCTGCTCATTCATGCATACAGTGCATTGGGTATTAAGGTACTCCCTTATCTAGAGTGACAATGTTCTGTATCGTGCCATTGAGTTGCTTTACAAAGGTTTAGAGATGATGAAACTTTTTCATCTAGCTGATTGTTTGCAAAGCTTCTCAACATGGTATCATCACTAAAATTGCTGGATATGTAGAGAAGGGTTGTGGAAAATGTTGAAAAGGAAAAAAGTATAGCTTTAGCATATGTAGTTTTTGCATAAATTAAGTTCAAAGACAAAGTTAATTTTGATTTAACTTCAAACTTAATTTATGCAAATCTTATACCCTCAACCCTTCTCTATATCTCCAGCAAGTTTTGTGATAATACCATGCTCAGGGTTATTGCAATCAACTCACAATCAAGTCGAATTAGTCTAGTTTTCAATACTATCGGAGATTTTGTCCTAGACAGAATTATCAAGTCTAGTTTTAAAAAAACAAAACATTTCTCTACTGTGGGTTACTAAGCCATAAGCTGTCTGCATTCAGGACCTCTCTCTTAAAATATGTGCAGCAGCTAAGCAGCCAATGAAAAATGTGAAAAAGTAAAAAGAACTTCTAATGAAGACTACTAATGGTCATTTCAACCCCAAAAATAAAAAAAAACAAGACAAACAGAGAATTTCTATGATTGGGTACACCCATGTAGATAGGAAATGGAATTGAGACGAAAAGAAATCGGCTGCATGGAGATGCAACATAAAGGTGAATAAAGTGTAATGTAATTTATTGACAAAATGTGGTTATGATCCACAGTGCCAACCTATTCAAACTCATTATCCTGTCACTGCGATTTATAATGCATATGATGTGCCTTATATGTGTGCTCTTCACTGATCCGGCATCAGGACAGATTACTAGAGAAAGTAAAAATCCCTGGGGCATTAGAGTTCTTTTCTTACTAACATGGTTGGAGAAGAGCCAAACATGTGTCCATGCTCTGCTCAAATCAGCGAGCTGCTTCTCCACCATTGGGAAGAAAGAACTTTGTGAATGGAGACAATGACCTGCTGTCCCCCATAAATAGTTAAGTGAGTGAAGGGTAGGGAAAGACCCATTGAGCTGCACCAGCCACAAGCTGGGCGCTGCTCATTCATAAATATGGTGTAATATAAAAGCACCCGGTGATATTGTATTATCTGAAGCCGCAGCATTGGCTACATGATTCCTAAATGATCCCCATACATCATCTTCTCATTTTTGACTTGCTTGGAAGTTATGTTTCCACTGACTTTTGTATTAAATTACAAATTCTGATTATTTATTACAATATATATACATCAAACCCATGTCATATATTAGTGATGGTATAACCCTTTGGAACCTGTAAAATTCATAGCGTACGTGTTTTATTTAAAATCCGCTCTGCAGGTTAGACACCCAAGAGACGGTGAAGAGCAAGAGTTAGAGAATGAATCATTCACAAGTTTTGCAAGCAAACTTTCTGATGTATTTTAAAGCCCGGTCGGTTAGGCACGCATCGCTATTTCAGAAATTGCAGTCCAAACGCTCAAATATTTATATGCTTTTTGAGGTGAAACACGGCCTGTGTGCTTTGTGCATTGTGCTCCTTCTTCTGTCACATCCTTAAGATTCACACTCGATCAGGCTGGCAGGAAATAATTGAATGCAACAAGGGAGCTGCGGTGGAGGTGAACGTAAATTTTCATTTGTTTACAGCATACCAAAATAGCCGGCGTTGCTTCACCTCTGCCTCTGCGTTTTTGGAGAGTTAAAAACCAAAGAGCAGAATGACAAACGAGGCAAAGCTAGCAGTCGAAGAAAATATTTAGATTGCATTTATTAGGCCTATTAGCAAGCAGGTCACACTTTGCAAATGGTACTATTTATGCATTTGGAACATTTCAGGCTCATTTAATTTGAAAATTAGATATGCCTATTTCGCAATCAATCTGATGTGAGGCTCTGCTGGAGAAACACACAAAATCTTCTGGTTTATTACCAAGTCACAAATAATGGCACATCGTTCTTTTGATATATATGTTTTAAATATATTCTGGTGCTAAGCCAGCTTCTCTGCAGCAAGAAAGATATGGTGAGTGAAGAGCAAGAACAGGATCTATTTGATGTCATTCTGCTCTTGAGATCATAATAACTCCACCATAAAGATTTCTACAACATAGCTTTTTGTTCAGTAGCCCAGCTATTTTAGATCAATATAAAAGTCCTCCTTTTGAGAAAGGAAAGTAGATCCAAGCTCTACCTAGATGGCATTTGTTCTGTCAAAACAATGTGCATCATAAATTGGGTTCTGATTTTTTTTTTTATATCACAACACCCCCAGCTTCACAAACTACCTGGTGGCAGACAGCACATACTACATACTACCATACTACTACTACCATCTATCTGGCCCATATAATATGCGACTATTGCTGTTTTCGAGCGGGATCAGTCCCAGCCGATGTCCATTGCTTTGCATGGAAACCGTGGGTCTCCATGTAAAGCATCGGCTGAGCAGCGCTGTCTCTCCAGCTCCACCGATATCTTACAGCAGCGTGATGACGTCATCACGCTGCTGCAGGGAACATCGGACGGCTCAAACATCGATGTACCTGCTTAAACAACGCTTAAACCCTCGAAGGGGGTCAGATCTATTTTTTACATGCTAGGTTCTGCATAGGATTTACTTAAGAACAGCAACACACACACATATAAATGCAATAAATAAGAATTTGTTGCACTCAAATTAAATCTGTTTTGATTTTTTGATATCTTCTTAAGACTATAGGGCTTCTATTAATTAAACAGATTAATTTACTAACAGAATTTAGTATTTCTTGCTCTGTAAGAAGGCCTCACTGCGCCTTCTTCAACGTATACGGCCTGGCAAATGTATAGAAAACAACTGGCTGACTGAAACTAAAAAAGCACAAGTTTTAGCTTTGTCTTATCTCGATCAGTCCACACCCCCCCACCCCTCCCTTTTGCCAAATTATGCCGCACTTTTAAAATCGGGGAACACAGGGATAGATATGGCCAGATCAAGGGCTGCTTTGAGCGCCGTGAGCGCTCACGGCCATCTATCTGGCCCATATCATATGCAGCCATCCCTGTTTTAGAGCGGGACTAATCAATCCCACTCAGAAACAGGGATATCAGACATGACCATAAACTACGGTTGATGTCCATTGCTTTTCATGGAGACCGCAGAATCCTTCAATATCTGACAACAGCGCGATGACATCCACGAAATCGAGCGCAAATCTAAAGGTTTAAAGTTACATTCGGCCATAAATCGTCCGGGAAATGGATCTAAGAAATTACAGGAATGTCTGTAAATTTCAGACTGTTTCCATTACTTTGGATGGTCCCCAACTGCCGGCAGACAAAGGGTGCCTAGCAGATTCTCAGCACGGCTGGTCTGCCTGATGATGGCAGTATTCCGAATTATTTATGCCCAGCTTAAGATTTAGGAACTGCATCAACTTTCTAGAGTTAACAAGTAAAATGTAAGGCGTTGATTCACTATAATGGTAAAAGTGTAGCAGCTGTTCACATAACATTGTAAATAAAATGAAGCTTATTCGCTTAAATAAATACCCAAGCATATGTAACTGGTAGCAGATGATTGTGTATGCAAAGTAAACACAGCCTTACCTTATTTGCCAACATATACTCTGCAAAGTGAACATTTGTTCTTCCTCCTAAAATAAACCCCAACTGGTACATCTGGGAAAGGAGAATAATGGATTTTACATCAGCAAAACACTGCTGGTTTTTTACGTTCCAGCATAACTCCAGTGAAACTCTTGAGAAACCCTCCAAGAACAAAACAGCTGTTGTGTCAGGGTTGTGGTACTCTTGAATAAAGCTGCTTAGTCTCAAATTTATTGATGCAATTACATTTATTTCACTGCCTCTGGTGACAATGTCTATAAGACAATCAGTTGGAAAAGTGCCATGTTTTATGGGTCAGTAGGCATCTCCAGGTGCAAGCCCATGCCATAGCTTTTCTTAAGTACAGGGAGTGCAGATTTATTAGGCAAGTGGTATTTTTGAGGAATAATTTTATTATTGAACAACAACCATGTTCTCAATGAACCCAAAAAACTCATTAATATCAAAGCTGAATATTTCTGGAAGTAGTTTTTAGTTTGTTTTTAGTTTTAGCTATTTTAGGGGGATATCTGTGTGTGCAGGTGACTATTACTGTGCATAATTATTAGGCAACTTAACAAAAAACAAATTTATACCCATTTCAATTATTTATTTTTACCAGTGAAACCAATATAACATCTCAACATTCACAAATATACATTTCTGACATTCAAAAACAAGACAAAAACAAATCAGTGACCAATATAGCCACCTTTCTTTGCAAGGACACTGTTTTCCCTCCTTGGAAATCACACATTTGATGATGGACCACAGGTTCTCAATGGGGTTCAGATCAGGTGAACAAGGAGGCCATGTCATTCGATTTTCTTCTTTTATACCCTTTCTTGCCAGCCACGCTGTGGAGTACTTGGACGCGTGTGATGGAGCATTGTCCTGCATGGATGCAGACTTCTTCCTGTACCACTGCTTGAAGAAGGTGTATTCCAGAAACTGGCACTAGGATTGGGAGTTGAGCTTGACTCAGGCCCCACAAGCTCATCTTTGATGATACCAGCCCAAACCAGTACTCCACCTCCACCTT
>CM070034.1:34271663-34296288 GCA_036250615.1 Ptychadena robeensis | reverse complement strand
GGTAGATCTAAAGGAAATTGTATGGAGTGATCTTAAGGTGTATGGGGGCTTAAGCAATATGCTCCTTTTGACATTTACTTGCCTTCTTTGATGAAGACGTCTCTTTATAGACATTGCAAGTGATCAAATCACACATTTTCATGCCCTTAAGGTCCCCAAACACGTCAAGATTTTTCGTTCAATCAAATTAATTCAATAATTTTTTTGTTGATTGATTGAAATCTATGGCAGCGCATAAGGTTAGATCGACCTAAAACTAATAACATTGGGAAAATTTTCGATCGGAAAATGATCGGACATGCTGGAAAATTTTGATCAGTTGTATTGAAATTGAACTTTAATTCAATTATGCGTTTTCGATCCAAACAAAATTCGATCAAATATCTGTTCCTACAGTTGGCTTACAATCAATCACCAATTCCCCCCAACAATGCATCTTTTTAAGTTGATTGAAGGAAAATCTAGACGTGTATGGGGGCCTTTACACTCTCATTCTGTATAGAAGTCTTAATGCAAAATAACATACTGTATATACTCGAATATAAGCCCAATTTTTCAGCACCTGAAATGTACTCAAAAAATGAAATTCGGCTCATATTCGGATCAAAACATTTTAATTGCGACACTGTGTAGGTAACTTTATGAGTGAACTGCAAAGCCCCCAAACATACTATCATCATCATCATCCTGGAGATGTAGAAAAGGGTTGTGGAAACATTTGGGAAAAAAATTATTGCTCTAGCATATGTAGTTTTTGCATAAATTAGGTTCAAAGTCAAGTCAAATATGAACTTATTTTGTGCAAAAACTTGATATGCTAGAACAATACTTTTTCCTTTTTAATGTCCCCACATCCCTTCTCTACACCTCTAGCACTTCTAGTGATGATATCATGTTCAGGGGCTTTGTAATTAACTTACAAATCTGCTGAATTAAATAATGACACCTCAAAACAAAAGTACATTTGCTGTGTGTTTCTGTGCCTTAGTTTCTGCATTTCCCTCCCTAGGCTTATACTCGAGTCATTCAGTTTTTCCAGATATTTTTTCTAAAATTGGGTACCTCGGCTTATGTTCGGGTCGGCTTATACTCGAGTATGTACGGTAATGAGAGAGTCTTAAGGAATCAGCTTCTGCTTTGCCTCATGATATTGAAGTGTGAGAGTATACTGACAGTTAAAAATTTGTTAAATGGTTAATAAAAAGCTTGCTATACTTAATGCTCTTTGATTTTATTTCCACATGATTTAACAAAGCTTACATGTTTAGGGACCAAGAGACAGAATGTAACACTTTTAGTTCTGCTGGAAAATTACATGGAGCAAAACTCCATGGAAACAAAACTACTTTCGTGTTTAGGGACCATGAGACCCAATTTTACACATTTATCATCTATTCACACCATTGTGGTACATTAAAATGTACTTTTGCTGGCAGTACAGAACACTTTAATGCCTTGCTCTGCACTATACCGCACCACATGTGCAATGAAAACAGTTCATTGAGGTGCCATTGGTTTACTACAATGCAATAGTGACACTGGCACTTAAGCCCTATAGAAATCTTGTTCTTAATATTGATTTGTAATGTTTCTGTGAAACGTAAATTCAAAAGTTAACATGGTTAGTAATTAGTGTATATTGGCACATCCACAATTAGAGATGCCTTATTTTGCTAATACAACCACCTTGCCCTAACCCAGTGGTTACCAAACTGCGGGACTGGTCCTCCTGTGGGGGGCGCGAAGGTATTCCAGGGGGGCGCTGGCCCTCATTCTGAACCTGTATTTGAATGGGGAGGGGGAATGGATAATGTAGAAAATAGAAAAGGAGGGGCCTGTAAGGAAAGTTAACTAAGTAGGTTCCAATGGTGATACCCAATTATTAGAATACTGACAAGTATTCTTTCCCTATAAATAAATGGGAGAACTTCAATAGATACTTCAGTCTATAGAGAACCCATGTAATATAAGTACAGTATATAAAAGACTTTGAGTTCGTTGAATTGATTGAAATATTGCAGTCTGATATATATTACACTCATGCCCAGTGATTGGGTCCTATCAGAGACCTTCAATTACTGGCTGATACATTGCATAATCATGAAGTCAGCTAGGTTATGCTGGGAATGAAGTATATTTATAGTATTAGGCATAAGTGTATTATGTTCATATTAACTGAAGTTGTGCTGGAAGGTGCAGTCTTTTATGTCCACATACATAGTATAATAGAGATGTATCATCCTAAGCATCATGACTACGCAAAGTGCTTTATGTAAGGATTTTTAGAAAGTACATTAGGACTCCATTATGATCATGTCTAGGAGTCAGACCACATAGGAGTATAATGTTCCATGTCTGTATAGAATGTAATTTGTTATGATTATGCCCAATGATCAAAGTATGCCAAAGAAGAAGTATCCTATATATAGGTTATAAAGTATGATCAAAGCTTTTATTATAATTTATATTATTTTATAGTCATTTTGAATTGGTGGAGAAGGGGGGTCTTGCAGTAGAAACATCAGTAGTTGCTTTAGCTGTTGGACAGAGCCCCATGCAATCTAATGCCAGCTTTACTCACTTCCTCTACTTAGCAAAATGCCAGTTTGTTAAAGTAAGAAATATTTTCCCTTCCAGTCCTTTCTTTTGTGAATACTCTGTACAGCCTTAAATATGTTTAAAAGCTCCCTTCTTGCCTACAGCAATATCCATGGCAAGTCTACTTAAACAGATAAACTTAATTTATTTTATACCTTTGCATCAACACACACTGCTTGGTGAAAAGACAAATAAAAATACCAGAAGGTGATTACAAGGTAGCTGCATAAAATACTGTGTAAAAGGTCTAGCCCTACCTTGGGTTTTCATATGGGACACTTTGACCAATATGTCCCTGACAGTGCTTATTGCCACATGATATATTTAAACAGATGGGACTGTCCTGAAGCTGCAGTCTTAAATTATAGCCCTTTAATTGTTCTCTGTCCATCAGTTTCTTGTAATAACTGAATGCTGAGGTGTCTTTTGCATGATTGATGACTTCTCGCAAGTAATTCTCTTAGGTCAGTCAGCTTGAGGTCAAGCAGTCCCTCTGATAACCAGTCAACTGAATTAATGACATACTTGTCCAGAAGGTTCTGTTATAGGCCTCATTAACAGGCTACACTTAGGGCCTTTGACAGTATACTATTCCTATAACCCAAAAACCCAGTTTATAATAGTTAGGTTTATCAACAACAACTATACTTTTCTGTAGTATATATTAAAGAAAAAACTTGGCTTTGATGTTGGCAATGGCCAACCTAAACTGAGCCTTGAAAAATTACTAGTTATTAAAGTATATGTCGATAAACACTGGTGTCCTCGTCATTGATCGTTTCCTGAGGATGACGGATGTATGACACCCAGGGGAGATGTCTGACTGAAGGAACTAATTGGGAAATGTCATTACCAGCTGTGCCCCTGATGTAGGTGTTTGCTAGATTGCCAAATGAATTCTGTAAACCCTCTAGGTTAAACAAATGTAGATCCTACCTGATATGATATTAATTTTAGCTTCAGTGTAAAACCTAATGTTAATTCTTGACATAAGTCATAGGTCTTAAACATGACATTATGTTGTTGCAGATTATTTCTAGAACAAGGTCTACAGTATTTAAACATGTGGTTACCCATGACCTTGCAGTGCATACTAATGTGAATAGGCATTCCTGTGTAGTGTATAGAAATGCAAGATCACCATTTATTTTTATTATGTAGCTTACATGTTTAGGTGATGCCTTCTTCCTATTTTGTATGTTTTTCTACTAGCTAAAGGCTGATATGTTGGACTGGATACAGGAGAGCGACTAGGCCAGAAAGAACCCACAAGACTACCTAGTCCACCAACCAAACCGTGCTCACCTATTACAGATTATTATTAAGAATTAATAGTGTTTCCTATGGATGTCTATTACACCAAAGCATCTTCTTTAGGTGTATAATTTATAATGTTTAGTACCAATAGATCAGCTGCATTTAAGAGACTTTCCATTGTGTATTTCAATATCTTAGCTCAGTGGTCCCAAAACTTTCCTTGCAGGGACCCCTTTTCTATTTATGAACATTATCGAGCCCCCCCCCTGCCTATTCAAACACAGGTTCAGAATGGGGGACCCGTGATCCGCCCCCCCCCCCTCCACCACCACCAGAATACCTTCGCCCCCCAGTTTGGGAACCACTGTCTTAGCTAAAATAGTATATAGTATTAGTGCAAAAGTAATTATATTATTTCTTTATTAAACTTCATGTCTGGTTTGGTTCCTTGCTGGTATTTTAGAAGTTTGACTGGCAGTGGGCCCCAAAAAGGCTTTGGATGTGACCAACCCCAGGGTAATCAAAACATGATGAGTTTTATTAATAACATGAAGACCATAAGGTATTATGATCTCTCAGAAAAGGGGAACCCTAGCTGTGGATAAATGTAAGGATAATCTTATAATCTTTTTTTAAAAGAGAAGTGTGATTTGCAATGCAATTTGCTCAATTTCAATTTGGTGTGTAATTTTGCCTCTCCGGCTGTAGCTTTTGTGATCTGCATAATAATATAGTACGTTAACCTTAACAATACTGCCAATAGCTGTAATTGCTTAGTTTGAGGAACTCACACTTTTAAGTTATCTTCCAATATACTTTATTGCACTTCAAACTTTCTGCAATAACATATATTTCCAGTAGAGCTATCATTTTCTGCTAGATGGGTCTTTTTAATGTGTTTCTAGGACAGCAAGTGCAGGGAAATCTAGTGAATAGTGTTCATATAATATAAAAGGAACTGCCTAAGGATTTGAAACCTGAACTCCAAACCCAATACACTGTGAGCTTTGAACTACAGGCACTGCATTGAGCTGCTTTAAAGAAGCCTAGTATAGAAGGATGTTGGGGGAGAAAGGGTATATTCCTTTATATCTACATTCAGACATCAACACGCATTTGTAATGTGGGGTAAACTCTACACAGTTGTTTTTTGTTTGTTTTTTATACCTAAATGAGGAGTCGCCCCTTTTTTACTTTCCAAAGCTAAAAACAAAGGTTATGGCTATAAATATACATTTGAAAGCTACAACACTTCTTGAGATGTGTGTAACCCAGCACTCTTATTTGATACTTTTTTATCTAGTAAAAAAACAATCAAATGGGTTTTTTTTAATGTTACATTGTTTGCAGGTATCTCTGAGAACTACAGAATAGCCTATGCCATGTATACTGGAATTCTGCCAACATATGACAACACTGCTTTCTGTTCTAGACACAGTACGATGAGTATCAGATTTGTTGGGGTTTACATATGATTTAATTGAGAATCTATTACTATTCTTACAACTGCTTGAAGCAAATAATGGTATACAACTATCAGTAAAACTGATCAATATTAATATTAAACTGATAAATATACATTTTTCAAAGGGTTTTTTTTTTGCATCCATTCTACAACATGTCAACTTACCAATCATACGACTAGAGCAGTCCCTCTAATTGCAACCAATGCAGAAATTTTTTTTAATTACCATTGTTGTTTATTCCGTGTATGGGGTGCCAACATTGTTATAGACATGTTGGTATTCTGATAACTGGTTTCATTTGAGAACCTCCCTTGGTTACAATTCATTAACACAGATGCATCTTGATGTATAACTTCTAATATAAACACAGTTGGCAGTTACTAATTAAATAATTATAATAGTGCATAATATGTAATATCCCATTAGAAGCCTAATAAAGACCAAGCTGTCAGTCAGGTAGATCCACAGTTAAAGTTGGAGCTATGCATATTACACAGGCAAATGCTTTCTTTGTAATAAAATACGTATAAATCCACTTCTGAGATGCCCAAGTAGAATGTAGTATTTAATCACCGCTGACTGTAATCAAATATTCTACAATATAGCAGCCTGTCCAAATTTAAAACAGAAAAAAATGAGCCATGATGGTTTTATAATAGGTTTGAATGTTGCAAGGCAATTGTTATCCATGTTTTAAATTAAAGCAGATTAATTCGGCAGAGGATATAACTGAAAATGTAAGTAACTGGCTATCCAAGTGTTTGAATAGATTACACTTTAAATAGATAACTTTATTTCAGTATTTATCCTGATTATAATGCAGAGACTGGATGGAATTTTCTTTTCAACATAAATATTAGTATAAAGTATGGATTTATAAAAAATTAAAAAATAAATATACTCTTTGCTTTTCCAAAATTCTATTATACAATTATTTTTTGGGGGGATTTTGATATGATTTATTTACCTGGGAGCTAAGAAAAAAAAAATCTCTAAAAAGAAGTCCCTGAGTTGTCATTAAAAATGTTCTAGGTACAGCTAACATTTCCCAGAAAAAAATTCCATTTTGCAGAAAATGGTCACTAAAACAATTTTATTATTATTATCATTTATTACTATGATTTATTTATATAGCACTAACATAACCCAGCACTGTACAATACAATATAATACACACAGGTACAGGTTATGACACAGGAGTAGTAGAGGACCCTGCCGGGCGAATCACCCAAGCAGTGACACAGAAAATAATATAGCCTGAAAGGGGTCTAAATCTTGACCATTCTATCCAAATCATAAAATAATTTTCTATACATAATTTGATATGACTAATCAGACCATGAATATTAACCTCAATTAACAACAAAATATCAAATATCAACTCCATTAGTACACAAAGGAAAACATTTTGGGCATATATGGAGCTGCATGCCTTATAGGAGAAACCAATAACAGGATAGTGTCAATTTGCATAGAGAAGACAAAAATGAAGGACAGCAACCACCCCTATTAGCTTTGTTTAGGGCCACGTTATCAGCCACACTACATAGCCCAGCCAATAATGCAGCTCCTTTAAAAAAAATGGGCTGACCTATAACTTATGTTAATGGGCACATTAGTTATATATCAGTCTGATGTGTCCATTGACTGTCAATGTCCACGTTATACACCAAGTCTCTGTTGCATTTATGTCAACATAAGCGCGACAGAGGCTTGCACTGATGGTTCAGAGGGATTTAAGTACAGTGAAGCCCTAGCCTTATTGGCTTCAGTTATCCAATAAAAGGTATATCTTTTTCTCCAGACTTTCTGTATTCATCGATGGCTAACAAAGTACAACACTTTACTAAGGACGATGGTTGAAAGATCCTCATCTAGCAGATGGATCAAATGTAACAGAGGGATATGAGAAGCAACAAATGTGCAGTAAAATATATCATTTTAGCAGTTCTTCTAGAAAGTTAAAGGTTGACAAGCAAGGTTTCCAATATGGTAAAAGGTACTCTAAAACAACCAGAAATTGAGTTTATTGGCTCCACACCAAGAATAATTTGAAGTATCTTTAATAGTTGTAACCTTTGTCTCTACATGGTACAGAATTGGTTCATCACTCAACTCACTCATCCAACCTTTATGGGTAAAAACATTGTGTAAAGGGAAGGCATGTGACCTGCTATAGTAAAGAAGAGGAGTAGATGTCTTTGTGTTAGGATACATGACTGGATAAAGGATCTAGTGAAAACTTGAAGAGGGGCCACAGAGCTTTTCTCTGCAATAAATGTAGGGTCCTTTCATTATTCAAATCAGACATACGCCATGGATAAAAAGGAAGAGAGGAGAAAGCTTGTCATCTCTCTTGTATTGGTTAAGTATGAACACCAATGGTGGTAGATGGTTAAATGGTAGCACTTCAGCCCCCCAGAATGACTCTGAACTCCCTAAAAATATAGTAATGTATGCAATATTAGCCAATTTCTGCCTACAACCTTGGGGGTTAGGACCCTCTTGTCTTTCAATACTAGTGGTCAGATACCATAGACACGTACCCTTTTCTGAAAATACTAAGAACTGAAAAAATTGACATTTGAAACCATTGATTTTTTGGGCATAAAAGCCAAAAAAAATCACAGAAAATAGCATTTATGTGCTTGCAGATTGGGCGAATGAATTTCAGTAGGCCACACTTTAGAATGGAGCATTGGATCACTGTGATGTTTGTGTGTGTTTCATTGCTGTGCTCACCGCTGAGATGAATTTGAAGAGTGGGAGTGGAGCTCTGTTTCTTTTGACAATTCTCAATACACACGTAAACACATTCAGAAAATAAACTGCAAAGTAAAAGTTTTAGACAAAAAGCCAGTCATCCAAGTTTGATCATTTTAGCTAGCTCTATTATTGTGACTGCTAGCCCAGAACAAGGGAAACATCAGCACTGCAATTCACAAGGATATTATTTCCTAAAACACAGATAAAAAAAATCATGCGTGCTGTGGTCGAACGTTTAACAGAAGCTTCTTCAGCTGGTAGAAAGTGTGTTTTAGGTTGGCAGAACAATTGTTTCTTAAATTTGAATTCTCTATAAGAAGGCCATGGTGCTCTTTACTGCTTTGATGACTTGAAACCTCATCTGTCTCCTTGGCCTGAAATATAATGTGGCATCCCACTGGAAAATGTACTACTGCATCCAACAAAAAAGATAAACAGATAATTAGATATGTGATCATATTTACCTGTAAGATGTTCAATCATAGATCTGCAAACAATAGAGAATACCCTTGTTACATGTATAAATACACGACAGCTATTTATGGGTTCATGTTATATATATATATAATGGTATTTTTACTCTGATGCACATCGACAGTTGCAAGAAATCTCTATGGTTAGATACAAGGATATCAGCACACCAGTGCTTTAGGGCTTAATAGGTTCATTGCTTAATCTGTGTGTAGTATGTGCCCTCCAAATTGCCTAGGGAAATGAACATATGTAGTGTATACACAAATATGTGTTAATATCTTACTATAGATTAGCTCTATAGTGCACAGGTGGCAAACTCCAGTCCTCGAGGGCCAGATCCTCAAACCATTGCAGCATTGCTGCAATTCACATATAGAAGTTAATGAGAACAGCTGTGGTCCACCAAGCAAAGTGGCTCTGGCCATCCGAAAACAATGGCACGGATCGGCCCCTGAGGGCTGGAGTTTGACATCCCTGCATCCCTGCTATAGTGGTACATTTGCAGTGGTAAATGGTACATGTACAGTGGTAAATGGTACATGTGGTTCTTTGGTACCGAAGCTCTTAAAAGTGAGCCAGTTTATTCGCAATCAGCTTATTTTAATATTTTTTTTTATCTACCATATATACTCCAGTATAAGCCGACCCGAGTATAAGCTGAGGTACCTAATTTTAGAAATTAATCAAACAGGATTAATCTTAGTGCCACATCATCAATACATTTAAGAGAACACAGGATTATTATTATTACAGGATGGGTTTTGCAAGGCAATTCTTATTTTTGAATCATAGGCTATGGAGTGTTGTATGTGTACTAGTAACCGGCCACTAGGTGGCAGTGTGGAGTTTGTTTATATCGATCAGCTGTTAGTCGGAAGCCAGAGCTCACAGAAACTCAGAGAGAAAATGCACCGAAGAGGGAAGCTGGCTGTCTGAATTATTCAGCATGGAAATTCAAGTGAGGTGAGTGGACCCCCTCAGCTGACTCGAGTATAAGCAGAGGGGAGCACTTTCTGCCCATTTTTTGGGCTGAAAATTCGGCTTATACTCGAGTATATACGGTAACTTCAGATAGAAAACAGAACTCCCCGAACTTTTGAATTTACAATGAACACAGAGGGGCCACCACAACCTAACCATCCCAGGCTGCCCCCAGTTGGATAAAATGTGTAATACCTGATTGGGTATATTGGTGTTTTCAAATCTTATAAGAATTAGGGTCTGAGTCTTACAAATATTTGTCAACAATAACATATTACTTTTGAAATAACTGCACTAGACATCCCCGGAAAAAGGCCACAATAGCGAGCTATGCTTAGTAATGAATATAAACATTGGGAAAGCCCTACTTTTGAAATTTAGACAGATGGCATATTAGCACATAAGTAAAAAATATTTTTGAAAATGCAGAAGAAAAGATATTTATTCTCTCTCTCAACTCAGCAAAGCTTCAGGTTTAGCAGAGTGTGGAATGAAAATTGATCAATAATGACTAACCATCTTTATAGGAGCTGCCATTATGGCCGCACGTTGTTTGTCAAGAACTGCTCAGAGTTCAATGTGATCATTACGGCCGGCAATTTAATCAAATTCACTCTTGCAGTTGACAGGATTGTTTTTTTTTCTGCTTCTCTTTCTTTTCTGTCTAAGGGGAGTAACAAACAATGATACTTATTAGACACTTGTATGGGAAATGCTGGAAAGGCAGAGGTTTGGAGAGCCTAGATAATGCATGCTGCCAAACGTATCCAAAGCTGTAGCAGTGTTTCATGTTTAGGCGTATTTAAAAAATGCAGAGCAAAGAGCAAACTATGAAAAACAATGACTCCTCAAGTGACCAGACCAAACTATTGTGGAAGCCAGATTAATTAAAGCCAACTTCTAAATATTTAATGAAGGATGTATTAAGGTTTTCACCACGTTTCTTTTTCATTTTGTTTTAGTCCATTGACAATCTATTGACTGTCAATGGACTAAAACCCACAGCAAGACCACATCCATTGAGCCACGAATTTCGTCAAGGTCCAGGCAGCACTGCGCTGTGGCCAATCCACGGCAGTGGAGACAGGCTCATTGGGGGTAATGGGAGCAGTTTGGGCGCACCTCCCAAACCGTAGAGTCTAACCCTTCCAAACACTAGTGCAGTTATTGCCTAGCTATTTTGTTTCGTTGGTGCCTCTTGAAAAATTATAGGTGGTTTGTAATAGGTAATTAATAAATAGTTGAAAGAATGCATAGAATACATAGAAAAAAACAAGAAATGCATTAAAACCAATATATGTTAAAGTAGAAATCCAACAATCCAACAAAAAGTTATTACATGGCCATTATCACATGGCACTTCCAAGTCATTACCGCTCAACTGTCCCTGCAACTTGACCTGTTTGCTTCACTTTATGATAGACATGACTTTCCTCACCATTCCACCTTCCCTCCCTAGGTGAATAATACCTAGGCTACATCCTACGGGATCTCCACAGAAAATTGTGCTAAGGCAGGGTCCCCCCCCCCCCCCCCCCCCCCCCCCCCCCCCCCCCGAATACCTCTTCACCTCCCAGTTTGAGAACCACTGTGCTATGGCTAATTTATATCACACAACTGAATTCTGCCTACACACACCATGAAAGGTGGTTGAAGGTTAAAACATTTATTTTATTAAAAAGTACCATCAATACATCCAGTCAATCCAGAGCATGAGCTTCTGACACATTTCAACTTAAATGGAAGACCTTTATGAGTAAGTCCTTCCAGGTGAAACACTTTGGAGGCTTGTCTGCTCTGTAGGTCTAGAAGATACACAGGTAATGTTATCCCATTACGGGAAAGAGCAGTGTAGGTATTGATATATAATATGCCCAGTCACACCCATAGACTAACCCCAAATATGTTTACAGGTTTAGGGCCGCTTCAGACTAGCTGCGCTGCAGCTGCAGTGCAATAAAAGTACAACAACACAGATCGACTAGCATTAACGCAAGCTACACATGTTTTCAAGGCCCTGTGTTTGCGTTTAGGATAACAACTACAAATACCCTGCAGCCTGCATTTTTGCAAATGCAGTGCCAGCATCTGTCATACAGTGCAAAGGGTTTGGCCGCTAACAGCTGTGGTTCATGGACGCAGTAGCAAACTGTACCCCACCTGCAGTGTGACTTATGTGAAATAGCCCTTTAAGTAGATCCAGTAACTACTGTTGCATCTCTGCTAATTTCACAATGGTATAGAGTTTCAATGAGCCTTTTTCCCCCTGCATCAGTCATAGTGTATTAGCTCTTCCCAGCATTTTAAAAACCTACAACATTGCAAACTCCACCTTGCAAAAGGCCATTAATTGATGTAATTGATGTAAAAGCAAACAAAAGCTTTTCCATTTGTGTTCATTGTGTATATTAATTATTAATTGGACCGAAAATACAAGCACTGATCAAAGGAGGAAACATTACAATCCTCTCTGAAGCAATAGTCTGTTTTTTTGTAGTACATATGAAGGAATTGAATATTGCTCTACTTTGTACAGGCCTCGCAATTTAAAATCTAGGCACAGGAAACATTTCCTATTATGAATGCAACATGTATGTGCTCAGAAATGGATGTAAAAATAGATGAACAGATGACAACACAAACGTAGCTTTAGTGATGCATATAATTGTAGTTTTTGCTGTCCCTCAGGGTTTCAGATTTTTCTTACTGTGATCAGCTGTTGAAAATAAACTGTTGTTTGAAGTAACCTTATAGAGTGGAAAGAATGTACTAGTCCTTTATGGATAATACACAAGATAAGGCGTTAGATTGTGCCTTTCTGATTGAAGTCTCCAAACAATAAACTTGGACCTCTAAAAAGTTCTTAAGCCTATGCTATTGTTGTGACATCTGCCTAAATTTGCTTTGAGGTTACAACCATGTCTCCCCATAGGCTGTCAAAGCTGAAATTACATGGTCACTTTTGTGGACATCTGCCTGGCGACCGGCCACCCTGTGGTCGGGCACCAGCACACTATGTGTAGGTACGTGGGATTCATAAACGCCCCTATGTTATCATATAGGGTGAGCACCCAAAAACTGCCCGGGAATGTCTCATGCCGTGTTTTCTGGGTGGCTGTGGTTTTTGGGTGTTCACCTATGTAAATTCAGCTTAGGTCACCAAGTTCGGGTGAAAAACCTTTAGAGGCCTTTCACAATGTCAGCCTGGCTGGCAGTAAATAAGACCCCCCATTTCCCATTGTACTGCAATACATCTCCTATACTAGTACCGTGTTTCCCTGAAAAGACACTATCCTATATTAATTTTAGGAGCATATGCAGCTAAATGTTAATTAATGAATTAGGGGAAACATGGTATATGGGAGATGCATTAAGTGTGAAAGGTACAACAGGTTTCCTATGGAAATCTGTGTATTCTGCAGTAACGCTAGTTAGAAAGGGCCCTAAGGCTGCATTTAGATGTTTGTTTGGAAATTAATCATTCTTCATGACCAACCACCTGAAAAGCATGGCTGCCCAAGTGTTTCCCACAAGGATATCATGGGGGTATTTGTCAGTGATTCACAACTGGCACCCAACCACCAACACAATGTGTGCAACTCTTGCATACAATGGTGCGGCTGCAGTTTGCAAGGGGCTGCCGACTGTATAAGTGAAGACTAACGCAAAAAAGGTTGCAATCAATTGAAACACTCTCTAAATCGAAATAATAATATATATATATATATATATATATATATATATATATATATATTGTGACAGACTGGTCATCTGTCACTTTGTGGATGGACCTATATGTGGTGTCCTGGAAGGAGTCCGGGATTAATTTGCCCAGCATCGTTCGGTTGCTGGGTGTTTTGTTTTTAGTTCTGCTTTCTTAAAGGGCTTCCGGACTCTGGGATAGAGAGGATGGCATTGGGTGGGCCTCTCTATTCCACCAGGTACACTGTAAGGGTTAACACCTGGGTTGCAGGTGACTGGAGCTAGGTGTGACTCCAAATAGCTGCAGAGTCCACTGTGTGGGGCTCTCTGATGGAAGTGGGAGACAGGGCTTCTCATGGTAGTTGGAGACAGTGTGGGGTCCGCCTGTGGTTACCGGGCAGCTGCTACAGGGGGCTCACAGAGTGTGTGAGGCCCAGGCCTGTTGTTGCTGAGAAGCCAGGAAGCCAAGGACAATTACTGTGGGACCGGGTAAAGCCAGGAGGCTTGGCATTTCCAAGACATTAATTTTGTTTGGATATTAACCCCTGTGCGGGTAACTTTGCTTTGGACTATTTGTGTGTGAATAAACGTGGGCAGGAGCCCTTAAAAGGTAAATAACAGTGTGGAGTAATGTTGTTTGGAGCACCGTTTGAGTGAACCCCCACAATATAAATAATTTGTATACAACAATTAATCAGAATAGTTTTCTGCTTATTCTAACCCATGTTTATTTTGTTTAGCCTTGCTTAGGCAACAAAGTGTTTCTGCTGTGTTGTGAGCCCAATCCCACTTGCATTGGAGTCGTGCCCCAAGCAGTGTGGTAAGATATTTCTAGAGACCCAACTGAAGGGGAATTTATTGCATAAGAATAGACACCTCTAGGTTCAGGCTTGCAGAGTGTGCTGTTTATAGTAAGGATGGGGAATAGAGGCTGATGGCAGGTTTAGCTGTAAACCAGGCTGACATGCTTCCTCAAGCAGAAATGCCTACAGGCACTACATTTAAAAATGGCAGTGGTAGCTGACAATTTCACAGTGACAGAAGATCAGACAATCCTTAAAGACAGTAACCATAAAAAAAGAATAATTACATAATAATGATCATCCTGGCCTCATGACAACACTGCTTGCTGCTCTCTATTTGTCCCCATGTCAACACTAAAATATATACCGTATACAATAAATGAATTCATTCATATTTCAAATCATGATGTGGAACATTGCGAAGAATCTTAAAGAAAGAAGGCAAACATATAGGAATGATGTTTTAGCATCAGTTACCATTGTTTGAGAATGGTGTTTTATTGAGCTTGCACATGTTAAATTATATGAATAATATATTATAATGATATTAAATTAAACTTAATTATGAATTTCCATCCCTACACAAGCAAGCGAGAAAGGAAAAAGAAAAATAGTAATGGGATTTTGTTCTTAAAATAAAATTACAAAAAAAAAAAGACTCCAAAGAACATCTATAAAAGAAAAAAAGAAATGAGTGCTCATCCTATTTTCTACATTCTGCTGCCTCTGACGAAAGAAATTGTCATGTACATTTTCAGGGAAGCCTAACCGTTCTGCCATGCTGAACTCCTGTGTCTCTTTGGTGCACAATAATTGCTTCCGCTGACCTCTAGGTAAGACCAGGTAGAATAATGACATGCAAATCAACAGGAGGAACCACTGAGCATAGTAGTAGTGACACAAAGTACAGCAATCTTAAAAAAACTGGTTGCGCTGTTACCAAGTCATGAACACCTATTGTGAACATATTGGCAGAATGGGCTGAGGGGCTCTCTAGAGAAATAACTTGCAGGTCAACAAAAGGAATCACTCTTCCCAAGAGCAAATGTTTCCACAAAGTTTACAACTCCCAAAAGTGCTGTTTCTTTGTACACTTCATTACATGGAGACTTTGGGTGCACAGAGCACCATTCTGGTAACATTGGTTGTGAAACTCAATGGGTTTTCCTATTGACCCAAAAGGATGACATGGAGGTCAATAGGAGGAACCACTAAGGGGAAACAAAAGTCCAGCGCTCCTGAATATGTGCTCAAATGAAAACTGGCAAATGGATCATCATTATGGCTTGCTTTTAAATAACTCCGCTCCTCCTGCCTCATCCATATTTCCAACTTATACATAGATATACCCCTATACGCCCCCACCACTCCTCCACTGACCTACTAATGGCATCCTTATAACATCATCACATGCATGGCTTCAATGCTTTTCTAGGGCCACTCATACTCTCTGGAATTCTCTCCCTTATCCCATTAAAATTTCAAAAAAAGCCATAGCACAATCAAGCCTTCTTAAAACAGAAGGTATTTACACGGCCCAATTCAGCAGAAATCCCAAAAGTTTAGGTAGAAACCCTCGTTTTGGGACAGTGGGCGGAGCCATGCAAATTATTTCTTTTTGCCCCATCAGCCAAATGCACATCCAGAAACCGCTGGTGTACAGTGCAAATATAGCCTTTATGGTACAGAACCATTCTTTCCAAACTGCATACAGCTGTTTCAGGCTACTTGGCCATCATCAGTGCAGTGCATGGAAACCATGGCTCTATGGTGTAGGGCTTGGAAGCCGAACAAAGAGAAGTACCCATGAAGGTTATGGTGAGAAGGGGATGAAAGGAATCAAAAAGCCAACCCTCCTCTTCAGTCTGGCCTATCCATCTTCTCATTCCAACTTCATTACCCTGACAGTGCCAACAACCCTACCTACTATATACTTTTCTCACCAAACAATTAGATTGTAACCCCAAATGGGCAGGGTCATCTACTACTCCTATGTCATAGCCTGTGTCTGTGTGTTGCCTTGTGTTGCATTTCAACTCTAATTTAATGTACAGCTCTGAGTAATACGTTAAAAATAATAATAAAGTGTGTGATAGCTGCCAGTAAATATTCTTTGGAGATTTTGCTTAATTACAAGGTGGCTTTTACAGTTCTTGGGAGTGGGTCACGTTCTTCTAATTAGATTAACACTCCAAACGGCAATTGCAGTCCCATATGTGGTGCTAATTTTGGCTGCCAACACCAACAGAGTTCCAGAGTCTTATGCAAGAATGTTATGCAAGCTCCTAATGTGAAGGAAATCCTGAACCCAAGATGCATCAATGCCAAGCAAACTTGTAAATGAGATGAGAAAAAGGAAGCCCAAAAATACAAAGCAAGCTTGTAAATGAGACAGTGACAACATTATCAGCATGCACCTATGATAAGTAACCATCCTGTTTCTATTCCTCATGGGTCTCTGCACTACGCTATATTAGAAGTGCAATAAAGTGGAAGCACTCAGCCAATTTCTCTGTCACTGACACTTTAATGTTTTTTTCATGATCTAAAACATATTTCACCGTTCGGTGCTCAAAAGTCAAAGCATAGCTGCACACCAAAGACACACCAACACATGTGATGAGACAGAATATGAAATATCATGCTCACATCGTTGGCACTTGATTATACACATGTCAGTCAATCAAAAGCAAAATGTGAAAGCAAGGGCCCCAGATGACAGGGGCCATGGACAATGACATCATTATTTATAACATTTCCTCTTATGTTACTATACTATGCTTGTAAATGATGCAGTAGTACCAAGATTGCTCTACTTCTAATCTACATTAAACAGAATGGACTAAACAGTACAGGTCATTATAATTGTAGTCTCAGAAATTCTTTCTGACCTTTCGGAGTTCACATTCATTGACTATGATAAAAGGTTAATGGCTCTCAAAATCAATGTTGGGTGGAAAATTTATAGTAAAGGAATAGCATTGTGGGTTTTTTTTTATAATAAGCACACAATATTTGGCTTTACAGTGTTCATGAAAATGTCAGATGTTGTGGTCACATTATCAAATGCTCATTGTCTTGGATTGTGTTGTTGTATTTATTACAGAGATCTGAGCATTTACCAGAAGAGGGCGCTCTCAGGTTGACTCAGCATCATACGTTGCTATAAGACATAAGTCACATAGGGAGAGCATTGGTTTTAATAGACCAATTTATAGACTTGCATAGCCAGAAAGACAAAAATAAAGCAATGCTGCCTAGCACTACAAAGAATGCATCCAGTGGGTGAAAATGCCTGCTCCTATGTGAAAATAAAATGAAATAAATAAATAAATAAAATGGATAGCATCAAGCTGATTCCAGCACTTAAAAATGTATATTTGTTAAAGTTCTGTGTTGTTCAATAAACCAATAAACATATGGAAATCAAATGCAAAGATTCAGTAATACTACAAGGGTTACACTACCCTCATGCTTTAGGCAAAATCAATTTAAACAGTACGTTTTGTTACCAGTAAGTTAAAAAAGGAGACGATTGTAGATTATTAGTGGCCACAACACGGGTAACCAGTACAATAGGTAACCAACTAAATTTAGTTTGCAAGCACCAACAACTTTCACACAATACAGTTTATAGTCAATATGTTTTTTAATAAATCTTGCCCCAGCAAATCATTGCCACTATCTAAATCCATTAAATAAGGTTTAAAGAAATTACAAAAAAACTCATATACATAGGCTTCTGGGGTTTTCTGATGGAGGGGTTTCAAAACAGTGGAGGACATAATGAGCCATTATGTAGCTAAACACAGTGAGAGGTCCACTTAAGCTGGCCATACACCTTTGAATCTCTCTGTCAGATATCCTTTAGATCTACCAACAACTATGCAGTGCCGGGTCCTCTGGGATTGAACACACATAGACTAAATGGTTTAGAAAGTCCCTCATATTACATGGTTTTGGTAAAACAAAAGGGGATCTAAAGGAAATCTGACAGATAAATCTAAAGGTGTATGGGGGCCCTTAGAAATAGAACTTCCTTGAGACCTAAATTATCTAATTCACACTAAAGATCATGAAGATATTTTTCTAAGCTACGCCTAAAATGTGAAATGTCTTACTGGATAAAAAACACAACGATCAACTTGTCCAGGTCTATTTGGGACCCATGTATATGCAAATGATTTCCTCTTTTAGTCAATGGATCATATTAATATATAGAGACATGGGCAGCTGATATTAGTGCAAACACATATTTAGTTAATTGTATATTATTCTATTAAGTTACATTGTGTGCAAGGTATAACATAGCTTACAAACATAGAGAATGCAAGTATTATATTGAGCTTCTACTTCCACATTGCCTTTATTTGCATAATAAGGAAATATAAGTTCCAGATCATGTGAGTGTAGAAGGTAATTAGTGCCAATTGTATAGCAGTTAAGCTTCTCACACACATACCGTACATTTTACCCTGTTTTAGCAAAAGTGAAGATACATGCTTCCATATTTGTAATGGTGGTGTAAGCATGCCAAAGAAAACACATTTTTGTAACCTATATATAATAAAATAAAACAGCACCTGCCTAATATCATGAGTTTTAGGGAAAAAGCTGGGTGCCATCTGCTAGACCCATCAAAATGAACATCGAGGCATTCTCCATCATCAACTGGTTTTCTTTTGCAAGACAACCCCGTGATTTACAATGAAATATATAGCGTGGCTCACGAATAACAAACACAGGAATTCTGCTTAAGGAGAATGTACATTATGGATTTTAGTCCATGGGTTTGCCTGTGGAAGCACAGTGTTAATAAAAGTGTTTTCCATAAGCTGCCTAGGATAATAGCTCTCTATTAGGAAACACTGCCTTTACGTTTGTCATTGCCTTGAGAGCAGCAGAACTAATTTAGCCAAATTCCCAAGAGTCGGCTGTATGTGACCTTGGACAACGCACAATTTTATCTGGAAGAAAAATGACACTAAGAACTCAATATACTTTTTACACCTTGGATGAGCACAGACGTTTCTCACCAAGCAGATGAGCCTAAACACATCCTAGCATTAATACTAGTACATCTAATACTCATCTTTTCTGTCTCCTGTATCACTATCATGGTGATGACCAATAAGGACAATGTTCACCAATTGAGTATATATTCCTTATCACAGTTCAACCCTGCATAACATAGCCCAAGCAGAGACAGCATGCACGTTTTTTAATTGCTTAAATAATTGTACAGATAAAAGATGTAAACACACATTTTAAACAGATAAGTAATCCTGAAGCTTATCTTCACAGCAGCTAACTTTTTCCATAAACATGAACTGTACAAGTGCCCCATTATATGAATCTATAAGCCAAGTGGTGAAAATGTATTTCTAAGTATCCAACATGAAAGGAGAGCAAATCAAAAGATTTACAGCCTCCTCTAATCCCATCCCAGCATCTCCCCTTCTTTTAGCTGTAAATGCTTAGCTACTGTGTGACAATGACATCCTGTTGATTTATAAAGTCAGACACAGCAGTAAGCTTCATTCCAGTAAAACTTCCACTGGCCTCTGGTGCCACCTAGCCACAGCAATGCTCTTCCACTATCATTATATCCAGCACCAAATGGTACAGACTATGCTTTTATCATGACAAACCTGGCAGCAAAAGGAATACTACGCGTGGTAGATGACATCACTCTATATATGGCCCTTGTCTAATTCAACGGACTACTGCAACTAGTAATCTATTCCTACATATATCCTGAAAATCAACTCTGAAAGCAAGCAGCAATGTGTAGTAACCCATAGCAGCCAATGACCATCTTTTGCACTGCCCTGATATAATGAAATCTAGATTGCTAGCTATGGGTTACTGCATTTGACAATAAAGTTGTTCAATTCCAGGGCTAAACTGGTACTTACTGTAAAAAACGTATTCTGTGTAACTGGACCAGATCTTGTCATCAGTGTACTGATTTACGAATGAAGCCGTAACTGATGAGTTGCAAGCCACCATTTGGAATCCACATTCTGACAGCATGTCAAAGGCTCTCTCTAGATGTTTGAACTTGAGATAAAACCTGGAGGTGTATTTTTCTGGGGCTCGGTCTGGATCCCTGCTTTCGTTAAGTGTTTCTCCAAAAACCTCTTTGGCTAGAGAGATTCGACCACAAACAAGAATTCTTGGAACTCTCCGAAATTTGGCATCTGCTTGGCTTTCCCGACCCATAGTGCAAGATCCTCGGTAACCAATTGTTATAAAGCCCCATTTTTTATCAGAAGGCATTAAAGATGAAGATGGACATATTCTCGTTTCGCTACCTTGGGAGGCTTCTTCAAAGTCACTGTGGCAGTAGTCATCTGGGCTTTGCTTCACTTCATCAGGTGCTAAGAGTTTTACAAGTTCTGGCAGTAGAAAGTATTCCGCTTCTCTTTTCAATCGCCCTTTTTCTGGAAAGTGATCTGGCAAGACCACCTGCCGGTCCCTGAGATAGTCAAGAACGTAACGGAATAGGAACCCATCTCGGTCAATAAAGAATCGTCCTTTGGCATCTTTGGCCAGGTCATTTATAGAGTCTCTTTTGGAGGTGAACATTTTCCATAGCAGTGAATGGGGTATACTGGTCAACGTTGAGTGCCGTGTAAAGTAAACTTGACCTCCAACATTTAACTCAACTACCTCTGGGAAAGCCTGAAAGATAGTCCCTTGATCTCTAGGTGGGGTGTAAGTTCTGCAATTTCCACTCAGTGCCATTTGTGCTTGACAGATGCTCCTTAGCTACAGTACAGTTAGTTCATGAAGTGTAAAACTGGAATGAAGAACAGCAACGTAGATTCCCAAAGTGCAAGAATTGGCTTTTCAGTCTTAAATATGTAACCATGAAGTCAATTGCAAGTGAGCATCAGCTTATGGATTAGTGTGTGGAACTTTTAGGAGCAGTTCCACTAGTGATAACTTCCTAAACAAATTAGGAAAGATGCATACATCACACCGAGCCCACAGGGTGCAAGGTCATGCTGAATACACAGTCATGTCAAAATCTGTGAGAGAAAAACATTGGTAAAGTCAGGAAGGCATTTAAATATACTGAGACACATAGCAGTCACACATACAATGTGTACAAATAAAGTAGATTAGCAAATACTTCTATTTCTAGATGGGATTATATACAAACATATAGATAGACAAAATTCATACATCTCATGCTGATTTTATATACTTCCCAGATAAAAAAACGGATTTCTAAGATGAGAACTGCAATTTAAATGCATAGCAATACCACATGTTCTGTTTACCGTAGCCACATTTACAAGATGCTAGTTAGATTACACAGTACAACATTACAAAAAAAATATATAACAATACCTGAGTTGCATAATGTCTTCTCGATGAAAAAAGGAGTTCATTTTATTTTGTATAAACACGAATATAAATCAATATAAAATACTTATTTAAAAAAAAAAAGTCTCAGAAAGCTGTAGCTCTTATCAAGTGGAGAGAGTTACCAGCTCTTGGGTGGCAGCACAGTGATGAATTTTAAGATGTTGCGATCGGCAGATAAAATAAAATCAGCTTATTGAAAGGGAAAGGAAAAAAAATGTTACTCCAGATGGGATGCTGCCTTTTGTATGCTTTGCAAAAAACTCTCAGCCACGCTGCTTGGGGAAGAATTCAGGTTTGATAGTAGAAGTTCCAAGAGGAACACAGAGGTTAGCATACTTCCAGGTAGGATGAAGGGGGGAAAAAAGAAGAAGAAGGGATGGGAAGAGCTAGAGCAAGCACTAGAAGTAGCATCAGCAGCAGCTGATATTCAGCTGTGGCTGCTATGATGCTCCGTTGCTGAGCCTGCTCTGGATGCTGAGCTGGGTGGATCCACAGTTCCCAGGGCTGTTCTGAGATGGTGCTATTTCAGCAGTGCAGGGAAGAAGCCAACCAGGGAAATAACTATTACATCATCTTAAAGGAATATATCAGCCAGGGAAAATAACACAGCAGAGGATGCTTTTAGACTCAGGCTTGCTTTAAACAGGTAGGAGCTAACCCTGTGCGAGTGTAAAAGCGGCTTAGCTCCATTGAAGCTGTCCTTTATCCACCTGAGGGTGTTTTAACCTATTAACCTCCATTTAAATGATCACATTCTAATTGGTTATGCTGATGCAGATTACAGCAATTACAAAGCTTCGACAGCAATTATAGCCTTATCTGACTGATAACATATATTGTTATCTAGAAGCACTTAGCGGTATTTAAAGGCATCCTGCATCCTTCTTTTTACAGCTGCCATTGTTATTATCCCTATAAGTATTCCGTATACTGGATGAATATAGATCTGTTATACAGAGCAGCCTTTCCAGGTATTATAGTGCACTGATCAGGATCAATTTGTTTAACACCAGTTCAAACAGGGACGGTGTAAAACACTGAACGCGGAGATTAGAAGCCATTAACGCCATAGCTGCAACTTAGTTTAGCAATTAGCTGAGCACGGTAAGAGATGTTTTCTAGGAGCAGCTCCATGGTTTACTGCAGTTAAAATATATACCGTATATACTCGAGTATAAGCCGACCCGAATATAATACCCAATTTTAGAAAAAAAATCTGGAAAAACTGAGTATAAGCCTAGGGAGGGAAATGCAGCAACTAAGGCACACAAACACACAGCAAATGTACTTTTGTTTTGAGGTGTATTTAATTCAGCAGTTTTGTAAGTTAATTACAAAGCCCCTGAACATGGTATCATCACCAAAATTGTTGGAGATGTAGAGAAGGATTGTTAAGAAAAGAGTATTGTTCTAGCATATCAAGTTTTTGCACAAAATAAGTTCAAATTTGACTTTGAACCTAATTTATGCAAAAACTAGATATGCTAGAGCAATAATTATTTTTTTTCAAATGTTCCCACCGCCCTTCTCTACATGTCCAGCAAATTTGTTTGGGGGCTTTGCAATTCAGTCAAAAATATAAGCCAAATTTCATTTATTGAGCACATTTCAGGTGCTGAATAATTCGGCTTCTATTTGAGTATATACGGTATTCGCACTAACTGGGAAAAGTATGTACAGTTGCAAGAAAAAGTATGTGAACCCTTTGGGATTATGTAGAGTTTCGCATGAATTGGTCATAAAATGTGCTCTGATCTGACGTCAAACTAATAGAAAAACACAGTCTGCTTAAAATATTTTTACACAAACATCATATATCATATATGCATGTAACATTCACAGTGCAGGGTGGAAAAAGTATGTGAAGCTTTGGACGTAATAACTGGTTAACCTTCCTTTGGCAGCAATCACCTGAACCAAATGTTTCCTGTAGTTGCAGATCAGACCTGCACAATGATCTGGAGTAATTTTGGACCACTCCTCTTCACAAAACTGTTTCAGTGTAGCAATATTCTTGGGATGTCTGGTGTGAATAGCTCTCTTAACGTAATGCCACAGCATTTTAATCAGATTGAGGTCAGGACTCTGGCTTGGTCACTCCAGAAGGCATTCGTTTGTTGAATGACAAAACTTATTTTGATGTTTGAATCATAAGTAGTGGAGTTTTCTAATTGAAATGCCACCTCATCCAGTAAGAATTAACAAATAAACCACTAGATGGCAGTGTTGTGCCGTTTGTTTACATTTCACCAGCCGATCTTGAGACTGCTGCCAATTCATAGAGGCTTCCCGCATCTGCAGGGGGACCAGTAAACACCTGAACAGGTAGGTGGGACCCTGACTCTGACCCTGACTTGAGTATAAGCCCGGCGGGGGGGCTTTTCTGCAAATTTTTTGGCCTCAAAAGTAAGGAGTATACAGTAATACACCTTAATTACTTAAAAGTTGTAAGATTACATTGTATTGTATTTGGGGGAATTATTTTTACATAATTCAAATATTTGCGGTACTCATATTTTAAAGTAAATAAATGAAAAAGCGTTTCATAAAATGTGTACTGCAGTTTTGGGGTTTCTTATTTGTTGATGTATCAGGCCAATATCTAGGCAAAAATAAATCTAATACCTGCCGCCGATTCAGCTATGTATCTTTCCAGGAATTATACAATGAGCTCTGTGCACGCAGTGGGGATGGACAAACTGGTGGTAGCCCATGGCACCTCCCCCCCGGGAAACAATTTTAGCTGGTCATGTAGTAATCTGGCAAAGCATCCTACAGATGCTACAAAAGATCATCTCGGGCAACAATAATCCAGATTGTAGATGAAGCATACACAGAAGGAGTGCTAAATCTATGCGTTGAAAACCACAAAGTTAGAGCAATAATGTTAGATTGGTATATCACATGCATGTACACTAGGGATTAGGTAAAGCTACCTATACATGTATGGATTCCAGAACGTTTCGCCAGCGAGTAATCACCAAGCTACTTAAGGCTGTTTGCTGAAAGGACGGGAATCGCAATGTGTGCCACTTACACAAGATACTTTGGCATATATGGACCAGAAAAGAATTGTCAAGGCGGGTAACCTTGCGAACGACTTGCAGTGCTAATCTGGTCGATACCTACAGATGGGCACCTCTGTTTTGTGGAGGATCTTCAACCCCCCCCCCCACCAAATCACCCACAGATCGACAG
>CM070034.1:34235806-34269460 GCA_036250615.1 Ptychadena robeensis | reverse complement strand
TACATAGTGGTGTGCCCTGTTTCAGGGTGTATAGCATGCAGTATTCACCATATTGGCAATATCGCGTCTTATACTTACTATTACCAAACCATGTCCGAAAACACATTGGGTGCGGTTTGTGTTTTTTTTTACCAATGGACGTGGCACGTGTGAATCTGCCACATATACTGCGCCACCCTCAAGCAGTTTAGATTGGCATGTCATCTCCCACAGAGGAAAAAAGGGGGCGGCTGCACTACGCGGTTTTCCCCACAAGGCGGCGCAAAACAATTGTCGTGTAGACCCAGCCTAAGACTGAAACTACACTGGGGCAGTTTGTCAGCGGCTCGCGCACATTTTTTAGACGCACCTGAACCACCCCCATTGTCTCCAATCCAGTCAGCGAAGTGCATTTTGAAAACTGTGCTGCAATTGAGTACACGGTTCCAAAGCGTATTTTAGTCCATTGAAATACATGGACAAAGGAAAAATTTAAGAAACCCTGAACTGTCCCATTGTTCCCAATTAATTATCTCCACAGGTGCAGCATGGGCATTGTGAGTTTTCAAAACCACGTCACAACTGCGTATACATTTCAAGCATGGTTTTTAGTCCATTGAAATACATGTACAAAATGTTTTTTTTTATGTGTATGCTGTATGCAGCAGTGGAGCCTAAGTCAGCCTATCATATTGAAAGACCCATAGAAAAACATGGTATGAGGTGGAGTTTTTTCCTCAATAAATTTACTTACTCTCACTCAATATGTTCATAGTCACATTAATGCCACTACAATCATTCTTCTTTTCCGGAAGAATAAATATGGTATCATATTCCCTTATGAGAATATTTGCGCTTTTAAGCTGATTTGCGTCAATGCATGCAAAAAGCAGTTGGTGGTTGAAAACCAAAGCACTATTAGCATGACAGAAGTAGGGAAGACATTTATTTTTCCAGCCTTACAAGACAGGGGCAAATGACAGACGAAGAAACCACTAATATGCTCTAGTGTCTTAATAGGCCAGGGGGTTGTAGATATCCTGTTCCGTGGTTTGAGGTTAGTGGGTTATCAGTAATTCTCACACTAGATAAGCTTAATGTTTCTTAGCAATCGAGTCGATTATACCATGCGAGATGGTATAGTCCCTTACACACATTTCAACATCTTTATTTAGAAATGATCTGGATGTTAATTCAGACTACATGTGGGCTCCAGAAGCTGTAACTGCATGTACTAGCAGCTCTCAGTTAGGCTGAATGAATGAGTTTATAACATTTCTAATTTGTTTCTTAGTGTAAATTACCAAATTGAATATTGTATGCAAGATATTAAGCAGTCACACTCAACAAAGCGACATAATGTGTACATTCACAAATGTGCTTCTAAAATGACATTTACAATATACAGTAAAAGAAGCCTGATCTGTTTAGTGTTAGTAAGTCTACTGCTACATGAAAGCTCCTATACTTTTACTGAATCTACAGTAGATACTGGATCAGTAGAGTCAGTAGATCAGTAGATACAGGATCTCCTGTACAGTTTCGAAATTTGTAATATGTTTAAAGTGGAACTCTCAGTGGAATGACACAATATACACAACAGTATGACATGCTATGATCAACTGTCCCTATTCAAGTGCCATGACGCAAAAAAATTGATTGTTAGGAGATTTATGCAATTCTGCTGAAAAAAAAGATTCATAGTCATTGTGATGGCGGGGGACACCAGAGTAAGGGTGATACCAGTGATTCACCCATTGAACCAACTTGCACAGTTGGCAGAGGTGCAATTCAGGGTGCAGAGTCTAAGAGATTGTCTAGTGTTCATCAGAGCTCCCTGCAAGGAGACTTTGCTGCCGGCAATCCCCAGGTTGTGGTTACTGGAAAGCACCTGTGCAAGTTGGTGGCTGATGTAAAACTGAGACATAGTGCCAAGTGTTAGGAGTAAAGAAAATTTGAAGAATGAGCCGAGAGTCTGGAGCTCGGAAGTCAAGAGAGGTACTGGGATAAAGTGGCAAGGATCAAGAAGTAAGGAAAATCCGTTAAACAAGCAGAGCGCCTGGAACCGGGAAGTCAAGGAGTTAACAAAGGAGGCTGGTAGCAAACTCACGAAAGACCCAAAGTTCAGGCAAGGTCCTGCTGCCTGACACTTCCTTATACAAGGCAGGAGGGACGAGCAGCTGATTAGTAACCCCCACATGTGTGCAGCAGAGGGAGCACCAATGGCTGGATACTTAACCCTTGGCAGCAAAGATGGTTTTCAGAGCTGGATGCTGCCACAGCAGACACAGATCCCCTGGCCCTGCTGGGATCTATGATAGTCATTTTGTTGTAGTGAAGTCCAGTTAGTAGTAAGTCCCATAGTAGAAGGTGGCAAGGAACGTAACCGCTCCTATTGGGTCAGCATCTTGGTCTAGGACAGTTGTTCTCAACTTTTTTAGATCTGTGACCCCAGAAGTGACATAACAAAGTGTCACTTTCCTGTATTTGTAATGTGGAAGTGCCAGTGTGGCGTGACCCTTTTGCGCTCCATATATCGGAAGTGATCAGGTATGCAAAGTCCCCTTCCCTCCTATTTTCATACCCTAGTTGTGCAGATGATGTGTGGGGTGGGATGTTAGGAAGGAGAGTAATGTTGCCTCCCTCCTTAGTAGGGAGGGGACGCTACTCTTCTTCCTAATCTCTGACCCTGTATGTGGACATCAGGTTGTTAGCAGCAGCTTTCAATGAATGCAGCGACCCCTGCCAAATGATTGTTCGACCCCCTGAGGGGATCCCGACCCACTGATTGACAACCGCGGATCTAGGACATAGATGCTGCAAACTGGGTGGTGCGGTCAATACCTCTTAGCAGTAGTACACCTATACTTCAGAATGCAACTTTAAGCCCTGAGTAAAGGGACTGGCAAGCCTCCGATAAGCTTTGGCTAGTTCTTCATTTGTATTTACTATTGAAAAAACTGGACTCTATAAGCGCTGTGGATCGGCACTTTTGATCTCTGCATCTTCTTTATGGGAGATAGACGTTGGCTTTCAAAGGGCAAAGAATGTACAATGTTTCAATAATATCAGGTCATTGTTGTGTTAGATAATAAATACTTGTGCTATTACTTAGAATAACAATGGGCTTGGAAAATATACAGTACAGTATATCTGATGTTAGGTTCAATTTAAAATGAAAAAAAAAAGCATCAGAAATTGAGGAGCTGTCCAGTGCTGAATCTTTCTCTCTGCTTCTACCCAGGCAGCGGTCACTGGCTGGGGAGAAGCAGAGACCCGGAGAACCACGGGGAAACTGGGTTTCCATCAAACAGGAATTGATGTGCCCATGTGGTGCACATTGATTACTGTTCGATTGACCCACGATTAATCACAGCATGGTGACGTCACCATGTTGTGATTGATCGCTGGTTAATTGCATGGGAATCTACCCGTGTATGCCCAGCTTAAAGTTTACTAATGGCTCAATCTATCCTCCCTAGCGGTAACCCTGAGTGTAGCTAGCTCTAGTATCTCCATTTCTCCTAGGACAACATACACTCCCCACCAGATAAATCAAAGTGCACAGGCTTCCTCTCGGGATACATCAACAAAAGATAGGGCTCACCGATGCAGCCGCTCCAGTCCCCCCAGTGAGCTATAACATGGGCCGAAATGTCCAAAGTTCTTTATTAAGGAATAAACAGCATAGAGTAAACTCCCCTGGGGTCTCCACCCACCTGATTCATAGAGATGCTAACTTGTTAGCTCTTGGTATTTTTAATTGCTAGCATGGGTAATCCCTGAGTGTAGGGGTAGAATATCTGCTCCAGACAAGCTCACACCATCCTCCAGCAAAAGCTTCTTCCTGGATTCACCTGCTTGACATCAATAAAGACATGATGGAGGTAGGGGATGCCCTCACAGTGTGCCTATATTAGAAATACAGACAAAGCCACCCTAGGTACTCACATCCCCCGCTTAAGTTATAATACCCGGAATGTGCAGCAGGGGTGCAGAGTGGGAGGGAAATATCAACATGGAAATGTGTTTATATTTCGTGTTAAGTTTCTGAAACACAAAATCTGGAATATGGGTGGCATTAAGGTTAAGAACGACTTCAAACTTGTGGTTTTTGGCCAGTAGTGAATGTTCTTGCGGTAATGCTACCGTGCCTATTAACGGCAAAACCACATTTCACTGCGCTTGCATTTACCATACAAGTGAATGGGAGATGCTGGCACAGTGGCACAATTTGTGATAAAGGGCTTTTACAGTAAAGTGCGGCACTATGCGTTTCTGTAAATGCAAACAAGGGGGGAGGTTGAAAGGTACATGGGTTTCCTATGCAGTGTTGCTAGTGTGAAATGGCTCTTTCACACTAGCAACAGTGTGAAATAAACACTCTCATAATGAAACCTAATATATGCATTTTTTTACTCTGAAGAAACCACATTAATGGCTTTTACTTTAGAACACCAAGCATCCGGTTGAGCTTAATGCAAGAAAAGCAATGCTTTAAAAATGCATGGACCTTTTGTACAAATAGAAGTCATTCTTTAAATAATAAATAAAGAACTCTTTGATAAGGTTGTAAAAATCATGTAAGGTATAGGACGCATATCCAAACTTGATGTTTTTCCGTGAGCTGTAATCCAGCCCTTGGAGAAATTAACCTTACATACTTTCCTAAGCCCATAATCACATGTATCTTCCAAACCCAAACATTTGTAGTCTTGTACATGGAACCATATGATCCCCAACAGTGAAACAATGAATGCTCCCTACTGCCTTAGCCTATAAGTACATGTAACAGGCAAAATACACAAGTAGTCTTTTATATATTTTAGAACCAACTTGTGGCTGTAGAGCTTCACAAGACTAGTCAAATCAGCTATAATTGTATTTAATGTCCCTAAATCTTAGCTTTGAGTAGTTTTATTGGCCTAGTTCTTAAGGCCCCCATACACCTTCTTACCATGAATTTCTGTACAATCAACTTTTCTTCTACCAAAACCATGTAATATGAGGAGCTTTCTTGCCTTGCTGACAGTTTGGCCATCACTATTGCTTATACCTTCCTACAAGTCTTGCAGTTTATTTAATCTTAGCCATTGCATGTGTTCCATCACCATATGTAGCATTTCTTCTCGTTCAGGCTATGTATACCAATGCAGTCCTCAGAGATTTGGAAACATGTCTGTTTGTTGGAATTTTAACTGCTTAACAGTAAGTAAATTTTCAGTCCAGGTCGTGTAAACATTTGGTATTGGTGGAGAGGTCAAGAGCACAAAAGAGTTCTGAGGGAAGGAACTTGAATGACCAACTCAAGTGACATGCTAAGAGCCCTTATTGAACACCTGAATGGCAACAAATTCCCACAAACACCCATATAAAAACTAGTAAAACCTTTTTAAAGGTCAACTATCTGTGGAACTACAAATCCCAGAGTTTTCAAGAATATAAAGTATATAATTTAAAACGCACCTAAACTCAAAAAATAAAAAAACACTAAAAAAAGTCATTAAATTTTTACTTACCGCTTAACTGTCCCAAATAGCTCAAAAGTTGCTCAAAAACCTTAACCTGCTACTGTCTGTGGGAGCCGCCATTTTGGATTCTGTGTAGCTTCCAGTTTTGAATGTGTTAAGGCTGCAGTAATGCCGACGGCCTCCGGGGGCACCAGACACAATGTCTGTCAATGGACAGAAAGTGAAAGCAGGAAAAAAAATGTGAACAGCTCCCTGAAGGAGTGTCCTGTGACGGACAGTCAGCGGCGTGGCCCTGGTGAGAGGGGTAGGATCAGACAGGGAGGAGTGAGGGGGAAAATACACAGATATCTCCTCACAGGTAACAATATTTTATTTACATATTGCCCAATTAATGGGGGGTTGGCTACCTAGGTACAAAAGTCTCACAAGACATGAGCTGTTATCAGCCATGAGAGTGCCTCTCCCGTCCAGAGACACGTCTCATCAAGCAGCTAATTCACCCCTCCACACAGCTCCGACAGTGAGGAGACAGGAGGGGGAGATTGAGTGATGGTTGGAGAGGGGGGGGGGGGCAGTGATGGCGGAAGCAGCTTCACTTCTCCAGGATCTAAGATGCCAGCATCAGAACAGAAGGTGAGTATGTTTTGGGGGTTTTTTGTGTAGCAATTTATCAGCATCTGAACTGCTGACAGGTGAGTTTTGTGTCTATTTAATGTATTTATTTTTTTTTAATTTGTGTTTAAAATCACTTTAATATATTCCTGAATTTACGCGAACTCAAATATACCATATGCCGCTCGACACTAGTTGTCTGGTGGGTTAAGGTGCGCTTTAATTGACTGCCCAAACCTTCAAACTGGGAATCAATAACCCACTACACATATCTATATAACCTTTCTTTTATTCCATTTTCTACAGCAATCCTCCATTTATGAATATTAAATAAACTCTTTTTAACTTTACACTCAGACTTCATCATTTGCACATGTGTGAAAGTCTGATAACCATGTGTCCCTCTGCAGTTCAATGTAAGAAGTTAATTAGATTTCAGTTATAATTGTTCGGCACAGAAACATTTCAGTGTGCAAAATTCATAGGTAACTTCTAATAGATTTCTCAATGCGCATTAGGACATGCTGCGAAGAGGGCGTAGAAATGTTAATGCTCACAGATGAAGGGCATGGTGCTAATCTGGAACTTTGTAGTGACATTATAATGTGCTTTTTATCAGCTTAGGAAATACTTTAAAGCACATTTGTAATGGGATACTGAAATTAA
Organism: Ptychadena robeensis; assembly: GCA_036250615.1. NCBI lineage: Eukaryota > Metazoa > Chordata > Amphibia > Anura > Ptychadenidae > Ptychadena > Ptychadena robeensis. Next base: position 34,262,732 of record CM070034.1, on the reverse strand, counting down.
TCTGCTTGGTGATCACATGAGAAAAAAGCTTACATGCTAATCTTGTAAATTAGTTATTAATGTGTTAGAACTTTGTTTTCTGCAAGCTCTCTCTTCTGGGGTTTTGTTTGTATTTGACGTTACCTTTTTTAAGCAAATTTTTTTTAACCTGTAAAAATCAGAAGAAATAACACAGCCTAATGTGTATGTATCAGTCAATAAACATTAAATCTTTACTTACACTGACGGTTTAAGTGACAGTGCGCTCCCTGCCAGCTGCTGCAAAATAGTGCAGGCATTTGCAGGTTGTCTAGATTAAGACCCCATAGAGGTCCTATTGGACTAAAGCCCGAAAACCAACCGGCGGACACCTAATGTTGTGTCTGCCAGTCGGTAACGTTAAAGGGTTTTCAACTGTGGAAACGAGCCATAAAGCCCCCCATACACGTTCCGATTTTTCGTACGAATTTTGCCCGACCGACCGATCGGGTCGGGAGATTAATCGATCGGGAGAATAATCAGATTCGGAATTATGTACCTGACCGATCCCGATTTCTCAAAATCGGCCGAAAAATCTATCGGGTCCGCTTCGGACCTGTCCGTAAATTTTTGGTCGATCTGCTGTTAATAAATAGGGTCCGGCTGATGGATCGGTGATAATTCGAATTCCGATTTTTTGTGCCAGCCGACCGACCAACCATAACATTTTAGGTGAAAATCGGGTCACAGAATCGGACGAAAAATCGGTCGGGAGAATAATCGGAACGTGTATGGGGGGCTTTAGGCTGTTTTTCAGCCTTAAAGTCCCTTTGGATTGTTGCACATGCTAACCCAGACATGGGCAAACTAAGGCCCGGGGTCCAAAACTGGCCCTTCAGTAGTGATGAGCGACTAGGCAATATTCGAATTCGCGTAATTTCGCGAATACCTGCCATAATATTCGATTCCATATTCGTAATCTCGAATATCCGCACTTACAACATGAATTGCGATCTATAAATCGCAATTGCGATCCAATATGCACAATGCATGCAAGTCAATGGAGAATGGCGGAATCCGAAATCGCGATTATCCGAGAAAGCGCAATGCGACCAAATATGCGCAATACATTGAAGTCAATGGAGAATGGCGGAATCCGAAATTGCAATTATCCGAGAAAGCGCAATTGCGATCGAATATGCGCAATGCATGCAAGTCAATGGTGCTCGGATATTCGACTTGGAGAATATCCGTCATTTCCGTTTAAAAAAAATCACATTGCGATTATATAATCACGATCCCATTCATTGCAATGGATCACGATTATAAAAGCGCAATAATTCGCAAAAAATCGCGATCGCGACGGATATCCGATGATATATTCGCGAATATTCGCGAAATGGCGAAATAGCGATATTCGAGCTAAATATTCGAAAATCAAATATTCGAGCTCAACACTACCCTTCAGTCTTTTAATTTGGCCCTTTGCCACCTTGGTGTGAAGACGCTCTGGCCCCCCTCATTCCCTGCAATAAGTGAAGATAACACCTAGAGGATAATTGTTTGGATTGTTTCCTAGAGGCCATACAATACAATGTTTAATCTTCTCTATCAAAAGCTTCTATTTTCAATGTACATATTTCCAATTTTTTTTACATTTTTAACATATTTTCTTTTTTTAAATCTCCTGTCCTAGCTACGAGTACTTAGGACCCTTATGCCGGATGGCCATTGCAGGCATTTAAAAACCCATTGTGGCCCACAAGTCAAAACGTTTGCCCACACCTGTGCTAACCCATCCTATGAGCCTTCTCACAACTTTTAATTTGACCTTTAATTTAGGTCTGTAATGGCTGGTTGTTGTCTACTTAAAAAAATTATTACATTATAATCCCCCTAGCAGTCTGCCTGTTGGCCATTGTTTTCAAAGAAGTGGTATGGGAAATCTTAATTTATAATCTGTTTATATTCCCCGCCTGCTCTCCCCCTCACCCTTCCTATTATAAGGAACCAGGGCGCAGATGCCTGTATTAACATACAGGTGAATTGCAAGGGCACTCCATACCTCCCCCTCATCATCACTGGAACCCAGAACAGTTTTCGAGGACACAGACAAAAATGGGATGGTGAGGGCTCTTCTGGAACAGGGAAGCTAACCCGAGTGTCGCTCGTGCTGAACAATATCTGCAAACAAACCTTCCCCATGCTACACTTGAGATGACCACCAACAAGGTCAATGAAGTTCATTCTTTCTATCTCATAGAATGCTCAAAGGTTTATACCTATATGCATTCTCTGATCTACAGAGACATTCAAGCTACTGCATACAGTATTCTTTTGCCCAGTATTTTATAAATTACCTGTTTTTCTGACCTAACAACTTTTGAATGCATCATTCTTGAGAGTGCTTCTGCTGAATGCCTCCCCTCTGAAATGTACAAAATTCTAGTGACCCTCTCAGATGACCCATTCCCTAGACAGCAACATAAAGCTAGCCATACACGTGTCGGATTCCATGGCCGATTGATCACTGATCCGATCGATTCCGGCAATCTCAGCGGGAATCGGAGCTCCGATCAATCGGCCAATTAAGAGTATCCGATCGCTGCATACCACCTTGTCCAACGGATTCCGGGACGATTCCGTGTCCGATTGTCCACCTCACAAATGGCAACTTCCCCTGATGTGTGCAGAATCGGATCAAAAAGACCAACATGTTGGTTCTCTGTCGGATCCGATTCTGGGCCCCCGATCAATCGGATATGAACGATCGGACAAGGTGGGCTGCACGCGATTACGTGCACGCGCCCGGAATCGATCGTGCCGGAATCCGGTGGGAATCCGACCGGTAGGCAACTGGCTTCAAGATCTGACCTTCGACTTCGGCCCAAGCTCATCATAGTTCTATCATCCAATATAAAGAAAATGCATGTAAGAAATGCAGTGGTATTACACCACAGAGGAATTAGGGAAGCCATACACGGGTCGATTTGCCACCGATAGATTCCTAATCCGATCATTCCAGGTGCTCGTGGAATCAGCGATTCATCGGATCGGGAATCAATGCAACACCACCTTGGGAATCTGAGAATCTGATTTGTGGTCGATTTGGACATGAGACGAACTACAAAATGTCCCATTCCACAAAATCCATCGATCAAAAAGGCTGCTGCATAGGGCTATGGGTCCACCAATGTACTTCTATTGCCAAGCGATCGACAAAAAAAACCCAACATGTTGGTTCAAGGGCCGATCTGATTTTTAGTCGATTCCAATTTTGTTTGTTCGATTGTTCGGGGTGCGCAGAATGGGATTGATTGCCGATTGAGCTCGTGAACGCGCGGGGTGAACGATCGGTCAAAAATCAAGTGAAAAATCGACCCGTGTATGGGAGCCTTTACTCATTTATATTTTCTTTCCTCTGTGTTGGCACTGCGAAACATCATTTTTCTATGTAGTTCTCTTGGTCGTGTCCTCTATTACAACCATACCGAAAAGTGGTGCAAAAGCTTTCACCAGACCCTGTAGAGTACCTTTTGGGACTTCCACCTTTCACTACAAAACTCATCTTCCAAGTACTCACTGCGGCTGATTGTCAAGAAGTTAAATGGTCAAATGTCAATCCTCCTACTGAATGCTTATTACTGACTCATAAACATCTCCTCATTTATATCTTTGTTCTAGTAAGTTATACTAAGTAAGTTCTAGTAGGAATATTATGTTGTATTTTAGAAAAATTTTATTAAAATTAGAAACATTATTCGCAAAGACAAATATAATGCGTGCTTATCAGTTTTCTCATACATTTACTATTCTACTTTTAAACCCAGGTGTACTAAAAAAATAGAAAAGTTTTCTATCATTTTATAATTTAAAACCTAGTCAATAAAAACCCCAGCATGACAGGTTTAGAATGGAGGAAAGCATGTCTAAGCATAAAAAACATATCCCTGCGGCCAGTTCTTCTGTGTTTTACAGCATAGCACCAAAACGTGTCACAGAATAGAGGATGAATAAAAGCCACAGACAGAGACAGGATATATATTCTCACAGGTTTTCCAAAAGAAAAACTGAAGCACATTCCTGCTCCTGAGCATTCTTTTTTAAGTTGTATGTGTTCTAACTGTATCTCTGAAACATTGTGATGGTCTTTCAGATTGTCTTTATTTACCCAATAATACATAATGGAATTACAATTGCAGGTGAAGTATGGGATGATGGAACTACCAGGGTTGTGTTAGAGCAGGGGGTATCTGCATAGAAAAGTAGCTAGCGGTCTCACTTTTATGATAAAACATGTCATTTAAATCATAAAGGAAAACAGCCTAATGCCGAATTTCTTTGGCATGGTCCTCATGAATAGTGTTGAGCTCGAATATTCGAATGCCGAATATTTTTCGCGAATATCGGCAATTAGAGAATTCGCCAATATCTCGAATATCTCGGCGGATATTCGCAATTCCGAATATTCGCAATACGGCCATGTATTGCGAAAATAATATTCGCATTGCGAAAATAAACATAGCATGTGACCATTCATTTTAAAGAGCAAATGCGAATATGATTTTCGCAATCCATGGTATTACCGCGAATATTCGAATTTCCGAATATTGAATCGAATATTAGTAGAATTATTCGCGAAATATCATGAATTCGAATATTGCCTATGCTGCTCATCACTACTCATGAATGATGCAGAGATTGATTACTAAGGTAACCAGAGTATGTGGTAGTTAGGATAGATGCTCTTCATTTTGAAAGTCTAGGAATATATTAAGTTTACTGGTTATTCAACTGGTGTTTCTCTATGTATGGGCTCAATACGTCTACCTGTTCTGAATCTATTGCTTAATTATAAACCTCCACAAGGCAAAATCTATCATTATGACCTGATTTTGACAAGCCTGACAATGAAAACATTTAGTTCTGCAAGAAAAATGTGAGATGCTCTGAAAGAAAATCAATTCTCAGAAGGTTTGCAAAAATAAAGCTAAACCAGGACGTTCTGCCTCTGCAATAAAACAAGCAATTCACGTTTGATGGTCACATAGTGCCACCTGCTGGTCATTTAAAAGAAGACACTTTATTCGTAAGACTGCCAAGCCAAAGTTCTTTAAGTGTTTTTTTAATTTAAATTGCATTAATTTATTAAAAATTTTGTATCTCTACACTTAGTTTCTAAGGTTTTACCTAACCATATTGCATGTCTCTGTGTGATTGGTGTGTGTGTATATGATGAATGTCTCTATGATTGGTGTGTTTCTATGATGTATATCTCTGCATGATTGCTGTTTGTCTGCATGATGAATATCTACATGATTGTGTTATGTGTGTGCGTATGATACATTTGTGTCTGTGGATGATTGCTGTTTGTGTGTGTACAGTCAGGTCCATAAATATTGGGACAACAACACAGTTCTAAAACGTTTGTCTCAATACACCACCGCAATGGATTTGGAATGAAACAAACACAAAATGCTTAAATGCAAACTGTCATCTTTAGCTTGAGGGTATTTACATCCAAATCAGATGAACAGTGTAGGAATTACAACAGTTTGCACATGTGCCTCCCATTTGTTAAAGGACCAAAAGTAATTGGACAAATGGCTTCTCAGCTGTTTCATGGCCAGTTGTTTGATATTCTTTGATAAAAGATCCAGAGTTCACTTCCAGTGGGCTATTTGCATTTGGAAATTGTTGCTGCCAACTCTCAAGATGAAAGCCAGAGAGCTGTCGCTATCAGTGAAGCAAGCCATAATTAGTCTGAAAAACGAAACAAATCAGAGAGATAGCCAAAACATAAGGTGTGGCAAAACAACTGTTTGGAACATTCTTAAAAAGAAGGAATGCATCAGTGAGCTCAGCAACACCAAAAGACCCGGAAGACCATGGAAAACAACTGTGGTGGATGACCAAAGAATTCTTTCCCTGGTGAAGAAAACACCCTTCACAACAGTTGGCCAGATCAAGAATACTCTCCAGGAGGTAGGTGTATGTGTGTCAAAGTCAACAATCAAGAGAAGACTTCAGAGTGAATACACCTACATACAAGCCAACAGAGTTTACCACAAGATGTCAACCATTGGTGAGCCTCAAAAACAGGAAGGCCAGATTAGAGTTTGCCAAACAACATCTAAAAAAGCCTTCACAGTTCTGGAACAACATCCTATGGACAGATGAGACCAAGAACAACTTGTACCAGAGTGATGGGAAGAGAAGAGTATGCAGAAGGAAAGGAACTGCTCATGAATAGTCAGTGTATGGCTGTCAATGGAACTGGTTCTCTTGTATTTATTGATGATGTGCCTGCTGGCAAAAGCAGCAGAATGAAGTGTTTCAGGCAATATTATCGGCTCATATTCAGCCAAATGCTACAGAACTCATTGGACGACGCTTCGCAGTGCAGATGGACAATGACCCAAAGCATACTGCAAAAGCAACCAGAGAGGTTTTTTTTTAAGAGAAAGAAGTGGAATGTTAAATCCGATCCGATTCACTTGCTGAAGACAAAACTGAAGGGAAAATGCCCAAGAACAAGCAGGAACTGAAGTGGCAGTAGAGGCCTAGCAGAGCATCACCAGGGAAGAAACCCAGCGCCTGGTGATGTCTATGCGATGTTTCACACTTCAGACTGTAAATGACTGCAAAGAATTTGCAACCAAGTATTAAAAAGGGATAGTTTGATTTATTAATATTATTCTGTCCCATTACTTTTGGTCCCTTAACAAGTGGGGGCACGTATGGAAACTGTTGTCATTCCTTACCTGTTTACCTGATTTGGATGTAAATACCCTCAAATAAAATCCATTGTGGTGGTGAATAGAGCCAAATGTTAGAATTGTCTCGATGTTCCACTATTTAGGGACCTGACTGTATATAGATAAGTGGACTGGGTAAACCTTCCTGACCTAAAGAAATTCCTCATGCAAACGTTTTTATTGGATGAACGTCAGCCACAAGTGAACAAAACGCAGTGTAACATTGTCTGTCAGTGTGATTGTTATCATTTCATATAACCAGGTGTGCACATAAGTGGTGCTCTGGTAATCAAAAGGGGCCAAAACCTAGCTCTGCGTACCGGCATTATTATTACACAGCTCATATGCGTACTAACAACTTGGAGGCGCTCCGTGTCTAGGCGGCCGCAGCTAAATGTTACATGTATACAATTTATGTCACTTGGATAACTGCAGGGAAATATAAATAACTATGAAAGGTTGCAGTTAGGGGGGTGAGATTGAGAATGTAAATTAATAAACCAAAAGATTGGACTTCTCAGGGTGTTGGAGATCTGGGGATGAAAGTCAGAGTAAGCATATGTAAGGGTAAAATCTGACAAGAGAAAAGCACTGTGTGACAGCTGGAAAAGACTATGAAAGGTTGACATTTAAACTGCTGGTAGTCTCAGGGGTTAGTTACTAGGCCAGACAATTTCAGGGTTGTACTACCGAGATATGAGATCTGGGGGTTCAAACAGTGTTGTACTGTGAGAGTTACATGTGACCAAAAGCCAGCTGGTGACCTGTGGATGGAGACAGCTAATCAGAGGATCAATCAGGAACAGGGAGGTCCATCTGCAGCAGAATCTACCATGCAGGAGGCTGACGCAGAGGACAGTGAGGAAGACCACATACATGTGGGGTGAGTACCAAACACCATCTCCTGGTACTCAACTGAGGAGCTCACTAAAAAAGTTATGTGCACCCCTGTGTATTTACCTTCCTTCTATTTGTCAAGTTTGTGTCATTAGTGATAACACATTTTAATCCACATTTATGAATGACACAGGCTCCTCGATTTAGCATGTTCTAATAGCTCTTTCACACTTTATAAACACATAGCGCAATCCAGTGCGATGTGAGACGCCTTGCGTCTGCCATGTTGCCTTATAACGCACTTCGGTATGCTCTTTTGACGCATTGGCATTTGTGGTTCCAATATTTTTGCATTAATGAAACCACAAATTCCTGTGTATTTAAAAATACATGGTGTGTATGGGCAACTCCCCCATAATAAAGCGTATGTTGTTGGCACCACAACTCGGCTGCACTGTAGTGTGAAAGAGCCCTCAGTGTCCTCCACAGTGCCCCTCCAATAGAAAACCTTTACATTGCCACCATTCATGTCAGCGCCACTGCCGAGCTCCCTATCCAACACTTCCAGAGTGTAAAGCTATTGCTTCTGCCAACATAAACCCGGAACATAACCGGAACTCGCGGAGGACTTGTGTTCCGTCACTTCTCCCATAATAATGTTCTATTACTATAACGGGACAGCAGCCCATTACACGAACACTACTGCGCATGCGCCAGATTCGCGTCCACATTCAGCAGCTGGGTGTACGAGCTTCACGTCCTCACTCCCCTCCCACTACTGCGTGTCTCGTGACCCGGAAGTAGTAGGGGCTGGGTTTTGGTGTGACACGTAGCTGCGGAAGTGTGCTGGACTGGGCTAGCGGTTCGGTAAGTGAGTGGTGGGGTGCGCGGCAGATGTCAGGGTGGACGTGTGCTGTCTATGGCAGGGCTGTCATGCAGAGCTCGTGTCATTACATATGTGCATTGTACATCCGTAGTCACTGCCACATCACTAGAAGTGTCACCCCAGCCCCTGGAAGGAGCAGCAGCATTGTAGAGGGACCCCATCCCGGTTTTATTTCATGGTAGAGTGAATGTCAGCATTAGTATGACAACATTAGGAACTGGCATCAGATAGCAGCTGGGTGCCCATATTTTGTCTGGTCCCCCATGTCTATTGCAGGCATATGTACAGTCACAAAGACTGATGCCAAAAGGTAGATGCAAATGTGACAGGGTAGGTGGCCAAATCAGTGGTACCCATTGCAGGTGCTCAGTGCCATCACATTTGTCTAATTTGCAGCCTATTGTACTGTTATTAACCCAGTGGTTCCCAAACTTTCCTTGCAGGGCCTCCATTTTTTATTTGGGAACATTATCGAGCCCCCCCCCCCCCCCCCCCCCCCCCCCCCCCCCCCCATCTATTCAAACACAGGTTCAGAATGAGAGCCCGCGCCCATATGAAATACCTTCGCACCCCCTAGTGGGGACCACCCCCCAGTTTGGGAGCCACTGCCTTATCCTATGCTCATCATTAATACCCTCTCCTCTGTCCCGCATAAGCTTCCATTACCAGTGCTGCTCCTCTGCCAACTACCTGGTCCAGAGTACCTGGTACTTCTGTCGAGCTGCCCTGATAGCTGCTTAACAGCGGTGGAGTGATATCCACTGTCACTTTTCTGTTGACAAGCAGAGATATATTTTCAGGTTTGGGTTAGGCTAAGGGGTTCAGGGGTTAAGGTTAGGGGTTCTGGAGGTTAGGCTGTGGGATATTTCGGCTTAGGAGGTTCGGGTGATGGGTTTTTTAGGGTTAGGTTCAGGGGGATAGGGTGTTAATGTAAGAGCTTTGGGGGTTAAGCCCAACATCCTATGATTCAAGTTGGGCATAGACGTTCGACCAAGCATGATTGGGTTATTACGCATGCATGGTCAGTCGTTCCGAGAATCAGGCGCACACGTTTTGCTGGCATTTACTTGATCTGCGCACAAATCGGCTGCAGATCTAACCGCCTATGCCCAGCTTAAGGCAATATATTCTGGGTAGAACTGATCGTCAGAACAACACCATATGACAGTATGCCAATCTGTGACCTCTTTCGTTTAGAGCACTCCAGGGTGGCAGCCAGCCATTACACTCAAGCAATCTCTTGTCCGATGTGAGGAGCAGCAATGGGGCCCTGGTAAACAAAGTATCAGTGGGTCAGGGATGGAAAAGACTGGGGGTTCCTTTGCAGAGATACTGGCATTTTTGACATTGTCTCTTTATCTTGAATGTTATTCTTACATTTATCTGTTTTTATTTTTCCAGAGCTGCTACCATGTCTAACTTTGATAACTTCAATCAAGAATTTTACCAAACCAGCTATAGCATTGATGATCAAGCTCAGGGGTATAATTACAATCCAAGTGCAGGACAATATAACAAGTAAAGGTTTTTTGTTTTTTTTTTTGCTTTATATTTTTCTTGCTCCAAAATGAAATTTGCATGTTTACTGGATTTGCAAATTGCATACGTAGTTTGCTTCCCAGACCTTTCTGCCAGTAACAAACTTTCTGATGTATAGTGACCAAGATCACCCAGTGTACTGTAGCAACACTGCACCCCAGGACAAGAAATGTTAGAGCACCTACCTTATTCTCCTGTTTTTTTTTTTGGTGACAGATATTCAATACATTTTAGATCACCTGTTCAGGGTAATGTGAATGCTTCAGTTGGAATATCGGAGTCAGAATATACAAGGGTCGATACCCATGCAATCGATTGCAGAGTGGAGACCTCACTGTGCCAATCGAATGGGAAATCGATGTGCACCACTTTGCACATTGATTCCCATTTAATGGGATTCCTCGTCTCATGTCAAAACTCAGACTGGCTGCTGTGGAGAAAGCCGGACAGGGGATGAGATGGGGATACCTTGTCTGTGTTGTTTTCCAGGAGTCAATCAGTGTGTGTGTGTGGTACAGCCGTCCTAGTCTCTGTGCTGCTTGTCAGATCAACATGTCCATCAACCTTACATGGCTTGATTTTGTAATAGATTCGAGCACCATGGACGCCTAACGTTGCTCAAATGTGCTTGATTCTATTACTAAATCAAGCTGTGTATGGGCACCAGAAGGCACAAGATATTGGCAAGATAGAGACATTATCTGTCACAACACATCACAAATTAGAAAAGGAAGCAAAAAAATATATATGTTTTTCATACATTTTAAAACAACTCTGTCACTAATGTCATGATAACACAGGGCCCATGTGTAAGGGGTAAGGCTCCACTTTTGAGAGCAGATTTTTATCCGCACCAAATTTCTCCCATAACCTCCAAGGTACCTTGCTCCACTGCTGTGGATTGCCTGTGGCGCAGTGTGGCCACAGTTTTGCCACATGTTTTAGCCCATTGACAGTCAATGGACTAAAAAAACGAAACTGCGGGTAAACAGCAGCTTATCCGCACACGAAAACATGCTTTCTGCGTGTTTTTCGTGTGATCTGTAGTGGTGGCTTACCCTAACTGTTAAGGAACAGTGAAGATTTACCTTACCCATTGCATGTGCTGATGAACACCCTGCTGCTGATTAGAAACTGTCTGTTCCCAGACACTAGGAAGCTCTACTGGTGTCTGATTCCATGTAGCTCACACTGCTTCTTTTCCTAATATAAGTAACATATTTATTTGCAGTGAATGTAGCTGTGACATCAGTTGCTGCTTTAGGGTCCCCATACACCTTTAGATTTCTCTGTCAGATATCCTTTAGATCTCCTTTTGTTTTACCAAAACCATGTAATATAAGGGACTTTTTAAACCATCAAGTCTACTTGTGTTCAATCGCAGAGGACCCGGCACTACATGGTTGTTGGTAGATCTAAAGGATATCTGACAGAGAAATCTAAAGGTGTATGGCCAGCTTTAGATATTTAACTTAAGTAAGCCCTAGGCTCCATGTCCGCTATTGAATCCTCTGGGTTCTGTCAAGCCTCCATTGCATTCCTTTAAGACGCGGAAGGCTGTGTCAACTTCAACACGGTGGAGGCTCGGACCAGCGGATCCGGGGCTCTGACATGCTGTGGCGACAGTCCTGTCATAGCCCAATTGTCGTCAATGGGTGGTTTGTGCACTCTGTTAAAATACTTGTGTTCAATGCAGGGGTTTTAACAGATAGTGGAGCCTAGGGCTAAATTAGGGCTAAATATATAAAGAATGTCAGACCTTCAGTTTTTGTCATTTATTTTTTTAATTGAAGTTGATATGTTTTTACACTTTGTTGAAAATCTGTATACAACATTTGTTTTGCAAAAAAAATACCACATAGGAAACCATGAAAAACAAAAACATAGCCAATGTTTAGGTTGATGTCCACCTCAAATTATATAATAATATACAGTGTTGTGTATTGTGTTAGTCAAGTTGTTATGTGGATTTCCTTTCTGTTTACAGACAGTATAATTATGACTATGCACAACAAGGTGGCTTCATACCTCCAGACATGATAAACCAACAGCAGCCTTACACAGGACAGATCTATCAGCCAACACAAACCTACACTCCAACTGCCACCGAGTCTGTGTATGGAAGTTCTTTTGAGGATGAGCCACCTTTACTAGAAGGTAACTTTTATTATTATTTTTGTTGTTCCATAACTATATTGGTTCACTAATATATACATACATTTAACCTTTAAATGAAAAAATGAATGAAAGCAATGCCTGGGCATGTTGAAATAATATTAGTAAAAAAAAGTCCCTAGTCCCTCCCTCAGCCTTCTGTTTGGCTGTTATTTTTAAGGAGGCTTGGTGTATTCAGAAGAGGGAGCTCCTTATAGCATGGAGACACCGCAAGCAGGTAAGCCATGTCTCTGGACTGCTTACTCTGCTTTCCCCCAATAAAAAGCACTAATATGTCGCACTTTGTGTTGAGAGCGAGCAGAATTAGCAGCCAAGTGACTCAGCTTACCTGCTGGCTGTATCTCCGTGCTATCAGGAGCCAACTCATGGTCGAGTACATAGTATATATTTAACTGTTTGTATTCATTCTACAGAACTTGGAATCAACTTTGACCACATATGGCAGAAAACATTAACTGTTCTTCATCCATTAAAAGTAGCAGATGGCAGCATCATGAATGAGACAGATTTGGCAGGTCCTATGGTGTTCTGCCTTGCCTTTGGAGCTACACTACTGCTGGTATGCCAATTGTTGTGAAGTATATTGTTGTAAAGTTATTGTATTATGCTATTTCTTGAGAGTAAAGCTAATCTTCGCTTGTTTGTGCTTTACCATTTGTCAGCCTCTCTCCATTATAACCAGACCCTTCATTTAATGCACATTGGCACTGGCCATTTTTATGTGTCCCTTACAATAGGCTATATTGTAATACATATATAAAATAAAAATTAGGCGTATACATTTCACCTTAAACATTATTTGATTTCACAATTTTTTATTTGCACCAATATGCAAAACAGAAAAATGTAAGCAGTAAGAAACCATAATGACAATTGGAAAAAATATTGAGGGACCTACCGGTAATGTGAATCACCACATCCGATGAGTAAGATTAAGTATTTGAGGGGGGAACTAAACCCAAGGGGTGGCCGACCCCTAATGGACTTTTAAGGTGAATATACTATAAGTTATACTGTTCCAGTCGAGGGGGTGACCTTAATACTTTTATTATGACAACATAGTACAATAGATACAAAATTGACAATTGATAGACTCCATTTCTAAAATTTTCCATTTCCATTTGGTCAAGTCCTGTATAGTCGTGCTCCAATACGTTCCTACGTGCTTTGTCCCCTTTTCCGGGACTTCCTCAGGGATTTTTTGGAGACTTTCCTAGGTAACTATCGAGATGTCAGTAATCCTATTGTTTCAGATTCATTTCATATTTCCATACTTGGAAATAGATGGGAGATAGGAAACCCATGATTTTTTTATGGAAATATGAAAGGAATCTGAAACAATATGATTACTGACATCTCGATGGTGGGGCTTTAATAACTATGGCCAAGCTCCCCTCTCCCACCCCCCCGCCCCCCCCCCGCCCACCTTGAGGGTAAAATGGAAGTCTGCAGTGTAAGCAGTTTCCTGTATTTGCTTACTTAGAATCTAAACGTGGCCACACACCTGACGTTAGCTGCTCGATAGATGGCCGTTTCGAGCGCTGTGCATGCTCGCAGCCATTTATCTAGCGACCATCAGATTCAATCCCGCTCGAAGACAGGGTTATCGCACATAGACGTAGATCACGGTCGATGTCCCTTGCTTTTACTTTTGCAAAGTATCGGCTGAGCTCCTTGGATATCGGGCTCGCTGAGCTTGAAGGTTGATGATGTATGGCAGCCTTTAGTCTTGTTGATATGATTGGTTTAATGAATACAGTAATATGTTAATACTCAGTGTAAGTATTCTTTGAATTGCAAGTAGTATCACTGTCATTCATCTGTTTCTCTTGTCACAGGCAGGAAAGATCCAGTTCGGCTATGTTTATGGAATCAGTGCAATTGGTTGCCTGGGAATGTTTTGCCTTCTCAACTTGATGAGTATGACTGGCGTTTCCTTTGGCTGCGTTTCCAGTGTCCTGGGCTACTGTCTCCTGCCTATGATCATTTTGTCTGGCTTTGCTGTCGTCCTTTCTTTGCAGTAAGTAGAGCACAATGCATTACCTTGCCCTCCAGTAGAACAGGTGTTTTATTTTCAAAATGCTAGCTTCTATTTTCTATAATAGATGAAATGTAAATATAACCATATAGTTTTCCATTGATAATACTACAAGGTCATTTATAAACTTGCTGTTAAAGATTGTACTGCATGCAATATACAGAAGACTGGGGGTAGATTTATCACTATAAAGAGAAAATAAATTAAACAAATTCTATGTTCCCCTGCTTTTGTGTCAGATGTAAACTTCAGCAGCTATTACACCTCATCTTGCTGTGCTGCCTACTGTAGGCATTCAGAAATGTTTTCAAATACTGGGAGACAGCTGACAATATTGCTTATATTGGGGTAATAACCAAGGGACACAGAACCCGATCATCTGAGATTTCAACAGGCATTGTTAGCAGTTATCAAATAAATATAAACAAAGCTTCCCAATGGTATATATAGACATTTAATGACATGTTATTTTCAGCTCTCTTTTCATACAGTTCATTGCTTTTGTAAATGAGAAGAAAAGCCTCTATGTGACTAATCTTAAACTAGCCACACATGGCTCGATGAAGTAACAGATTAGAGGTACATTGGGCGGCGTGCGCGCTCACTGCTCCCAATTCTCCTCTTATCTGTCACTTCATCTGAGCCATCCTCAGTTCCTTTGAATCCTGCTCGAAGGACCTCGAACAAACAGGTTTCCAACATGTTTGAAAACCTTGGTAGAAATCTATTACATTGAATAGGGGGACAGCGCTGTCCCCCTATTCAATGTAATTGAATGACAGCTGAGCCGGACACACAGAGCAGCTAAGCTGCGTATTCAGCTATGGCTCTGTGTATGTGTGAAGGGGGTGTGGCCAGCACAGACCTAGCCAGCTCTGCCAGAAGAGAGGGGGGCTGGCTGCAGATGGGCTAGCAGCCAGCCGGAGAAGCTGGCTGCCAAGGGACCGGGAAACTGGGTCCCTATCGTATGGTAATTGATGTGCCCATGTGGTGCACATTGATTACTGTACATTTGACCCACGATCAATCACAGCGTGGTGACGTCACCACACTCTAATTGATCGTTGATCAATTGCACGGGAGTCTACCCGTGTGGGGCCAGCTATAGTCTTTAACTGTACAGCTTTAAATGTCAATTCCCACCACATTTTCTTAGTGACATGCAATCATGTAATGAGATGTCCTTAGACATTTGTTACTTCACTTGCATCTTACTGTAGATCAGTGGTTCCCAAACTTTCTTTGCAGGGCCCCCCTTTTCTATTCAGGAACATTATTGAGCCCCCCCCCCCTCCCTATTCAAACACAGAATCAAGAATGAGGGCCTGTGCCCCCCTGGAATACCTTCACGCCCCCCAGGAGTGCCCGTCCCCCAGTTTGCTGTAAATAGACATAGGGTGGGAACAAACATTTCCTGGTTCATTCACACCTGTTCCTTCAATGATACTCTATGTTTTAGATCACCTTATATTAGTTCACCTCTTGCACAAACAGCAGTTCTCATTATAAAATGATTGGGGCATCTACAAATCCCTTGACACAACAATAAAAATGTTCATGGCTGTAAACATTTTTAGATCAAAGTAATTTTAAAAGCATAGCAATGTGAATACAAGTTGTGCTGAATGCCCTGGTGGTCACCAAAATCTCCACCCTTCATCCTGGATTTTATGAAGATCTGAAAACTAAATAGTGGATGGTCACTGGCATCATCAGAAATATCCAGAAAGCAACATTTAATTCCCCATGGTTGATCAATGTGGTGAAACGATCTTTCTGCATTATGTGGGCCTAATGAAGCAGAAGCATAGTAGTGTCCTGCAGATGGTAGTGCATGCTCTCTATCGAATATTTCCCCCATAGGCCTTATACAACCTAAAGCTATTAAGGCAGGAAGGTCCAAGATAGAGCACCACTGTTATCAGAGTCCTAATCTGTACTTTATTGAAGCAGTATTCATTTTTTGTGCAGTTTGCATACAAAATCCCCAGCATTGATATTTGACTGATCAAAAAAAATTTTCAAAACAATTATATAGAAAATTATATTCTGTATAACACTGTTATTTAAACCTATTTGGTTTTTCTTCCACAGAGGGATTGTTGGTGTTCTTCTCACAGCTTTAATCATTGGTTGGTGCAGCTTCTCTGCATCAAAGATCTTCATTTCTGCTTTAGCCATGGAGGGGCAACAATTCCTGGTGGCTTATCCCTGTGCTTTGCTTTATGGAGTGTTTGCTCTTATTTCTGTGTTTTGAACTGAAATATTCAAGCTGGACTACAATGGGCCAAACACATCCTGAAGACAATTTTCTCCTGTTTTTATGGATTCCTAAACTCATGCACATACCGGGGGAACAATGGAAGAATTACTTACATCCTATGTTCACTGTTTTATACAGAACTTTTAAAAAGCAAAGGGACTCTGAATATCTTTCACTCAACTTAAACATTATGTTTAGAATTCCACATTTTAGGTAGTTTACATGGGAGAGCAAAAAAGGATTCTGGTGTGCATATCGTCAATGCAGCCGTGGTGTGAAAGTGGAGCAGGTGGTAATGGAGAAGCTTCTGAGGTGAAAATGTTAAACAGTCTATAATGCTTAATATCAGTGTTCGTCCATGTTAACGTGACCTGTCAAATTTATTTGGCTTTAAAACAAGAATGGAAGTCGGGATGTCTTTTTTTTTTTTTCTGTTATAAAGTTTAATAGTTCAAATTACGCTACCAATTTTCTTTAAATTAAAATGTTTTGTTCCACTTGCTGAACCTCCATAGATTTTATTTATGGATTATTTTTCTTGAATGAGGATAGTTCTCTACAACAAAACAATCTTTTTTTGTTGGATTGTTCTAGTCTTCATTCCTGAAGCTGGAGTCTTGCCTATCCATTGGACCTGCATTGACATGCCTTTTATATAAACAATCCTATTTTGTATATAATGTGCATTCCCCAGATGGATGCATGGCCTATATTACTAATGCCCTCGTAAACATATTTTAGTGCAATCACGAATTCTCAGAGATCATCAACTAAACCTCATGTTGTGGAACAAAGAAAAAATATGACGAATGGAAGTAGTAGTCACTATCCCCTTGAGATTTCGAAGAAACATCATGTTGTGTTATTTGTTGAGAACGCAATGGCAAAAGCATTAACCTACAAAGTCTGGATTCAGAATCATTCAGAAATAAAAATTACTCTTGAAATCATAGAATTTGATATTACTTACATGAACTAAATTGCAACAACTCATAATGTGGCTTAAAGTGGACCTACCACCAGAAATCTATGTTTTCATGAATGGCACTAGAAGTGGCAATAATAGGGAGAGTGCAGTAAAAAAAAAAAAAAGAAACTTACCTGTAATGAGCAATTTAAGAAGATAATCCCACAGCTCTTCTCACTTCCTGTTTCACTTTAGGCAGAGAAAGGCAGAACGTCACAAGTGAGCTTTGTTTTCTCAGTAATCTACTTTGAAAATTCCCATAGAGGATCACTGAACGCCCCTAGTGGCCACCCGTGATATTGCACCCCCAGTTCCATGTGTTGCCTTCAGCGAACCAGGAAGTGAGGAGAGCTGTGGGGTTATTTTCTTAAATTGCTCATTACAAGTAAGTTTTGCGGGTTTTTTTTCACTGCATTCCTCCCTATTATTGGCACTTCTAGTGCTGTTCATGAAAACATAGATTTCTGGTGGTAGGTCTGCTTTTATCATGTTCATGGACCCTCATGTGCTGCTCTGTACCCCCTACTAAGTGCTTCCATGCTCAAGATAAGATAGCATATGGTGACCTTGGATCAGTGCATCATTGAGCTGCTGGACTGTCTGTGGTTCTATGTGGCAGTGTGCAGCAGTCTTGAGGCTGTTTTTTAGATTCAGACCACCATAAGGTGGGGACCAGGAACTGCATACACAGTTTGGTCACCAGAGGCCAGGCACTGCCCTGCAGCAAGACCAACCCAGGGTCCACCACAACACTAATTTACCTGTAAAGGAAATCTTTTTGGCCAGTGGCAGATCTGCTAGATCTGGCTTCCTAGCAGACCCCCTACCAGTGCACTCACTGCTCTTCCGTCCTCCCATTCTGGGAGTAAAGAACTAGTAGAGCGTTCTGGCTGCTCAGCGATGTGTTCTGGTGATGTCACAGTGAGCTCCTACTGCCTAAAATATGCTGGGATCTGTAGTTATCTACTTCCAAGAGTTGGAGGACAGACTTGAGTGCAGCTGATGCAGGGAAGGCTGAGCTTTAGAGAGGGGTGTCAGGATTGGTCTGGGGGAAGGCAAAGTACACACTACACATGATGAGGGCACACATGAACTACACACCAGTGTTCTCCCCAGAGCAGATTGGCCGGGCGGCCCGCACGGGAGATTTTAGTCCCCGCCCGGCACACAAGTCCTCCGCGGCGAGCAGCCTGACAGGCGGCGCCTCCCATTCTTCAGGAGCGCGCCACAGCCACTGAAAGACTCCGGCCCTGCGGCGCGCTCCTGAAGAATGGGGAGGCGCCGCCTGTCAGAGGACTTGTGTGCTGCCGCTGGCTGGCAGCCTATCAGAGAGGCCGCCGGACCGGTGCAGGCGGTGTGATGACGTCGGCTGAAAAAAAATAAATTCTGGGGAGAACACTGCACACTCACTGTACACACAGGAATGGGGGCATAAATGGACTACACACTGTATGAACTGTAAGGTTTATTTTTAGTCCATTTGTGTCCCCTTCCTTGTGTGGTCTGCAGTGTAATTTTATTTTAAACCGCCCTAGCGTTTGGGACGGCACCATCTCGTCCTGCATTTCCTGGTCTTGTATTGCAGCTGACGAGATGGAGCCGTCCAGCTAAACTCAGATCCCCCGGCTGCACATTCTGCTCTGTGCTGTCCGGGGGATCTGAAGCTTGCTTTTTCACTGAAGCAAGCTGGCATGTCACCCCTGTCCCAGCCCAATTCGCATATGAATGTCCCACGGCCCCCCGCGCCCCCGGGGTAGTTTATCTTGGTAGTTTATTTAAGTTTTGATTTTATATTGTAATAGTGTGACTACTAAACGCTTACTTACACTGTACTCCCTAAATTGTATATGTCAATGCATTCTACATAATGCAGTGCATTGTAGTGTAAAAGAGCCCAGAGTATGTAAATTGTATTATATTTTTAGAGCTGTTCAGAAGGTTCTCATTCATGCAGGTCTCAGTATTTCTCCAGTAAACAAAAACAACTGGACTGGCTGAGAATTTGAGAAAGCCAAGAAAACATCACAATTGCCAGCACTAGATCCACTTTACCTAAAAATATTCCTCTGATAAAATGGGCCAACATTTCAGTGATGGAAAATGTCTTTCAGAGGGGTACATCACTATTAACATGGCTTAAGCCCCCCATACACATGGCTTTAGCCCCCCATGATAGAATGCATAGTGATTGGAAGGGTTAGAAAGGTCCTTAGGTTTTGGTAGAACAAATATTGATTGTACAGAAATTGTATAGTAACATTGTAAAGTGTATGGGGGCCTTTAGATATTCAGGCATGATCAAAGAAAGGTTGTGTTGCAAATAGTAAACAAGATCACAAAAAAGTTTAACCCCCCAAAAACCTTTCAAAATCGACCTGTAAATAGATCTCTAATAAATGAAGCCCATAGTAGCACCAAGTACATATGATATGCAAGTTAGAGCGATAAATAAAAAGTACTGTAGCCTTTCCACTTAGAACTAGATGTTAAGCTGGTCATACACCTTAATCCCAATCCGATCAATCCCGGAAATCGTGGAATCGGCCATTGATTATTTTGGAATCGATGGAACACCACCTTGGGAATCCGATTTGTCACGGACATGGACATGAGCCAATCTCCAAAATGGCAGATTCCACAAAATCCATCGATCGGAAGGCTTCTGCATAGGGAGCTATGACGTACTCGGATTGCCAAACGATCGAGTTTAATAACAAAGCTACAGACTGCAGCGGGTATCCCACAATCTATGCTTTCAGCTCTTGCTGCAGTATCTTCACCTTATCCTGCCTTGAAGCAGTGATGCAGATAGTTGATGTCTCATACACATAGGCACTAGTGTTGAGTGCAAATATCCAAATTTATATGGTGAATATCGACACTTTGAGAAATCGTGAAGATCTCAAATATAGTGCTTTATCTTCATAATCTTGAATATTCAAGATTCTGGGCAAAGTACCATGCATTGCATTCACAATATTCACATGTACAAGTGCTAATTTTTCTTAGGATATTTGTAGAATAATTTGCAAAATGCAGCGAATTTCAATATGCTTCTCAGCAATAATAGGCACTGCTCCCCATGGATGATGTGTTTGCCCGCTGATAGGTCATTTATTCAGCAGCCAATGCATTGTTGAGTATGCCTATACTTCACTGCATGTCAGTAAAGAGATCATTTGTGGCAACAGGTATTGCTGGTCAGATATTTCATCAAGAGCTTTGTGCGGTGTATGTTGGCAGCTAATTCATTGTTCAGTTCTACTTGTCTTTCAGTTACCAAAACCTTCTGTGCGTTACGGTACGCTTTAAAAAAAATACATTGGAATCTGCCGTGATTGCCAGCTTTCCCTCCCTCCCCCTACACATCCCCGGTATCATCAAAGCACCCATAACATGGTGGTCAATGGCAACATAGACCTGAAAGAGATCATCAACATTCTGCATCGCCGGGGCTCACCAGGGATCGGTGAGTATTGTACCTCAGGGTTCGTTTACAGGGTCAGCAAACATACCCTAATTTATCTCGGGGTAACCACCCAGGAGGTTAAGGTGGAACACTTCTGGATGGCAAGATTTATACACTTAATCTTTGGATCATGCTTTCACTTAATTCTGATCTTATTCCCAGTTTCTTCACAGCAGCATTTTAGGATTTCATTCTGAAGTGATTTGCATTATTCTTGGTTTACTCCAGTGTACCTGGACTCATACACATATCCTATATCAAAAGCCATAATAATTAAAAAAAAATACAGATATGGGCAAACTATGGCCTCTAGAAGGAGAGCATAACAATCTTCTAAGCATTATCTTCGCTTGTTCTCTGCATCAGCGCAACAGTTTTCCCATGTCTGGTGTAGATATTTATTTTAATTCCTGTTACATAGCCACAAACATCATGAAATCTCCCCAAGGGGACAAAGCATAACTCATAGAGAATAATCATTGTAATTGAACATGGATGCAAAATACCTGCAGCAGAGGCACAGGAACTTCAAAGAAAATCACATACATCCAAAACATGAAAGTGACGATTCTTCAAAGTATCTTTATCAATGTTTGCTTGAAAATATATATATAATGTTGGGGGGAAGTAAATGTCCTCATAACCCTAGACTAATGTGTTTACACTTGATGTGTGTGGCTAGCCCAGTCATGAGCAAACTATGACCCACGGGCCATATCAGGACCCTTCATCTCCCCAGAGAACCAGAAGTCCTGGTACACGCTCTCATCATTTCTCGTGTGGACTATTGCAACATCATCCTCTCTAGTCTCTCTCTCTCTCTCTAACTAGACTGTCACCTAGCCAGTCCATCATGAATGGCGCTGCCAGACTCATCTACTCCTCTAACCGCTCCTTATCTGCTGCTCCTCTGCAAATTTCTACACTGGCTTCCAATTGTCCAGAAAATTCAATTTAAAGTCCTTAAATCTGTCCACACCTCCTGTCCCACTTACATTTCCAATCTAATACATAAATACTCCCCTAACCGCCCCCTCCGCTCCTCCAGTGACCTACTAATGACAAGACTTCTTTAGGGTCGCGCCTACTCTTTGGACTCTCTTCCTCGCCCCATTAGACTTGATCCTAACTTTGCCACCTTCAAAAAAACTCTAAAAACCCACCTATTCAGCCTCTCCTACCCATCTTCTCATTCCAAACATCACCACTATGCAAGTCCCATCCCCCCCCCCCCTATTGTATACCTCGTTCGACATCCTCTATTCCTCCTGTGTCATTACCTGTACCTGTGTGTTATATTGTGTTGCATCTTAATTCTAATGTATTATACAGTGCTGCGTAATATGCTGGCGCTATGTAAATAAATAATAATAATAATAATAATTTGGCTGTGCTCCCATCTGCTCATTGACTGTAGTGCCACATTTTCAAAGCAGCTTGTTGGATTGCCCAATGGATTGCTACAGTATTCACATTAAACATATCTCTAATAAATTGGGTGAGTTTTCCATGCATTTGTGTTTACTTTGCATTTGCACTTGGTCCGGTCCTCTAACGCATTTAGTAGCCATTTGTGTCCTACAAGTGAAATATTTGGCCCAACCCTGGGCTAGCCCCACTGGAAGAGTATTATTGATGTTGCCTAGAGTAAAGCCCCCCCATACACGTCTAGAATTTCTGTTCAATCAACTTAAAAGATACATTTTTGGGGGTCAGGGAAATTGGTGATTGATTGTACGGTATGTTTGCCAACTGTAGTAACAGATATATATATATATCAGCTTTTTTAGGATTAACTGAAAGTAATCAATTTCAATACAACCAATCAGATTTCTCTGTCAGATCTCCTTCAGATCAGATTTTGTTTTACAAAAACCATGTAATATGAGGACCTTTCTACACCTTCCAATCACTATGTATTCTATCAGGGAAGACACTATACTACATGGTTGTTGGTAGATCTGATCTGAAGGAAATCTGACAGAGAAATCTGTAGGTGGATGGCCAGCTTTAGATGTTCAGTCAACCAACCAAAAATTGCATTGAATTAAGATGGTTGGATGAAAAATCTAGAGGTGTATGGGAGCTTTAGGCAATAATTATGGCCTCGTTTTTGAGGCATATTTCATTCACCTGTAAACCTATGGCTATAGACAATGAATACAATTGTCTTGTTTTTTTTTCTTTAGAGCTTTTTGCTAATTCTCTCCTGGCTGATTTTACTCACTGCTCTACTTTAACTTTTATGAATATAAAAAGCGTACACTTGCCCCAGAGCACAAAGTTCTTACACCGTTTAATGAGCAAATGATCTCCTAATGGTGCACAATGTCCTGTGTTTATGCAGGAAAATTAAAATGATTACCTGCTGAAATGAGAACTAATTAAATACACAATTGTTCCCCTAATATATTTAAAAGCTCAGATTGTTTATTTTGCACATTCACTTTACAAACATGGAAATTGCTTCTTCTTTTTTTTTAATTGCCGGCATAATTAGTTTACTTTCCACATATAATGTCTTATAACAATTTAAGGCACATTGTTAAATGGGTGGTTTCATTTAGTTTTTCGATTCCTGATAAACTTTATTTCCCTTTATTCACATTAAAATGTAAGTATAAACAGCTAAAATGTTTATTTCCTTTAATGCCACTTTGTTTTTTCATGTGGGCCTGTGATCATCAGCAACACAGTTTAATCAGAAGAATAATGATGCATTGTAATTAAGCTGCTGAGATTAACTCTCCTTAGAAACACAAATACTTGATTAAATCCATGGAAGAATCCAGGCACTTTTTACAA
The DNA here is from genome assembly GCA_036250615.1 of Ptychadena robeensis. Lineage (NCBI taxonomy): Eukaryota > Metazoa > Chordata > Amphibia > Anura > Ptychadenidae > Ptychadena > Ptychadena robeensis. The sequence goes on along the minus strand of CM070034.1, from coordinate 34,239,037 downwards.
TGTACAATATTACCCAAAGGGCATGTTCCCACTATTATTTCTTAGCAGGGATCCCGACGGAGTGCATAAACCTTACCTGCTCAGCAGATGCTGTATTTAGACATCCGCCGATGCAGAGGCTCAATGTACTCGACTACGTTTAGCTTTGCATCGGCGGAACGGCTCGGCGCTGTGAAGACACAGCATCCGCTGCGGTAAGTGAATGTGCTCCGTCTGGACCTCCCGCCAAGCAATACGCTTAGCATAGGGGTCCCGACGTATAGTGGAAACATAGCCTTAAAGTGTGGGGATCCTTGGCTTGTCAATGTGCCTATAATGGCTTTATTTGAATATAAAACTAGTATGACCATATTGTGAATGTCCCTCATACATTAAAACCCTTAAATGAAAGTTCACATTAAAGGGCAAATGTATATATGTTTGTATTACTATGCCAGAATATTTCAAATCATTTCCTGCTGTCTCTGCACTTCATTGTTGTCTTTCGTGTCAAGTGATACCCATTGTCCAGCATTTAACTCACCTTTTGTAACCCAAGGGTGGCACGGACCTGTCCCCAGTCATCATCATAAATCCCTGTTCTCAAAGAAGAATGCTGCATCATTATTACCTGCGTGTATATGGATGGACTCTGTCAACATCCCCGTCAAGGAATGCACTTAGCACAGGGGGTGCCGACAGAGCCCACAACGCTGTGGAAACATACCATAACACTATGTTTAGATGACATTAAGGGATGTGTTGAGTTACCGCATCTGCCTAAATGCAGGGGTTGTGTTAGGATGTGTTGGGACATGCGTTAAGGATGCGTTATTGACGGATCCTTTTTTTTATATATAATAACCTCTATGGGTGCGTTCACTGATGCGTTAATGCACCCATACCTGCATTGGGTTGAGTTAATGTCGATGTGGGGCTTTGCGTTACTGCAACTCAACCTAATACAAGCAATCAACGAATGTGTGTACTAGTCCATTGATTTACAATGGATGCATCAACATCCCTGCAATTGACGCCATCTAAACATAGCCTATCCTGGTTTGTGTCTGTGCCTGTGATTACCTGTACAGCTCTAGGTGCTTTAATCTTTGGATTGCATATTCTTGTTTTGATTTTGGAGCCTTCGACTTGTTTTGCCTGCTTCCTGCACTGGCCTCTGCTTGTGTTTCCCCCACCCTCCTGACTAATCCTTTGGCTAATATGTTTATTCAACTAATCTCTTGTGTATTACCTTTGCTTGCTTATTGACCACTTCTGTCTAATCTTCTGGCTACTGTATTTATTGGACTGACCTGCGCATGATCTCAGCTTTTTTTCAGACTTTTTTGAATTTTTGAATATAGACTATTTGACTATTAAGGCCCCCATACACGTCTAGATTTTTCGTTCAATCAACTTAATTCAATCAATTTTTTCTGTTCATTTATTGAAAATCTATGACAGCCTACATGGTTAGATCAACCTAAACAGATTAAAATTGGGAACATTTTCAAAATTTTGCAAAAATGATTGGACATTTTAATCTGTTGTATTGAAATTCAATTCTGCTTTGAGTCGATCCCAAAAATTTTTTTTCAAAAATCTGTTACTACAGTTGGCATAGATTATAATCAATCACCGATTTCCCTGATCCAAAAAAATTATCTTTTTAAGATGATTGAAAGGAAAATCTAGACGTGTATGGGGGCCTTTAGGCAAGACCAGGCTCTCCCTCAGCAGCCTGGGAAACAGCCTGTCTCGAGCACCTGACACCCCAAAAAAGGTGAATCAAAGAGAATTGAAATAGTGTTTAGCTACAGTTACAAAAATGATCACAGTATGGTGTTGTAATGTACTTATTACAGGTAAGGTTTTTTTTCTTTTTTTTACACAAATCATCCCTATAATGTGGGGTTTGTCTGCGGGGGAGATGGAGTTCATAGCCTAACTTTAAGATTCATTTAAATATTTAAATGTATGCATGTAAATTAGCTTAGAAAACACTTTCAGGAAAACACCAGGCCTTTAAAACAGGGATACCAGAAAAATTATCTGTCTTCCATATATCTTTATAAAATAAATGTTCAAGCAGAAAAAAAGATATGCATGGTAATATGTGTTTAAATACATATATTAGCTGAGATCATTCACTTCTGTAGCTCTCATTTAGATGTGTTGAATATGTTGAGAAACTTTCATGATTGTTCTATATTCATTGAAATGCAAATTGCCACCAAGTGAACATAATACAGAAGACTGGCAAAGTACTTTTGGTTCTTTGGCTGATTGTTACAAGAACAGATGAAAACATTGAAATTCAAGCTCAGCTAATGTTCCAAGACTTTGGCCAAATTCAAAGTTAGGAGATCACACAAGGTGAACCAATTGTTATATGATTCTGCATCTTTGTGTTTCTCTATTTAACTAGCTTTGTAGAAAAAAAAATTTAGATAGCTTTTAATTATAGAAATAGGGAGGGGGCTTAATCATTAAATATACCTTATGCTTTCCATGTTCTTAGCTGGTACAGCTTTACATTGGCTTGGTCCTGAAGAAGTCCCAGTATGGAGGAATCATGTTGTTTGAATGTCTGGTTACTATATCACAGTCATTTGTTCAATCTACTGAATATGTTTTGTATTATGTTTTTTTTTTTTTTCAAATTTTTTATTTTTTGAAAAAGTTTTATAAAACATATTAAACACAATTTATGTGTAAAACATTCACATAAGAAATCACAGGTCATAAAGGTGTATAACAAAGTTGCAGGTTACATTGAAGATCTGTTAGTGATTTCTGATGCATACATTGTACAGAATATGTGAGTAGCAACAAAAAACATAAGTGAACATAATGAAACGTATTATGTTTTGAATATGATTTGTGTATTTCTTTTTGCAGTTTAATCAAATAAAATATACATTAATGTATGGTATAAAAAAAAACTATAATGATGCTGAGTCCTTCCATAGGTTGGATTATTGCTATTAAGGTATACCTGGCTTGCCAACTAGGTATAGGTGCCAACTGAAATTCATAAATGAGGGCAACATTTGGTCTCTGTCTATTCTTCAATATTTGGTGGACAATGTATATGAATTAGTTTTCCTAAGACCCTTCTTCTAGCATCTAGTAATACAGATGTCAATGCAAAATGATGGTGCCCATTCGTAAAACAGTAGTATGGCCTTAACCCAAAATAAAGTATTGTAGTGGTTCCCAAACTTTCCTTGCAGCCCCCCCCCCCTTTCT
>CM070034.1:34187739-34208450 GCA_036250615.1 Ptychadena robeensis | reverse complement strand
CTAGGAAAGTTAAGGATTTATAGCATATGTCAAGGCTAGACCCTCCACTAGAAAACCAATAATACATGTACTATTTCTTTGTAAATTAAAGAGTTTAGAACCTCAGTACAAGGTCTATAAGGTATATTATCTCTATAAAAAGCCAGCTGTCTGATTAATGTAATTATGTTGTATTAAATGAATGAGTTGAATGAAGAAAAAGTAAATGAAAAAAAATTTATGAAACAAATAGAAAAAGACCTTTGGGGTTGTTAACATGCACATACTGAAACGGCGGCTGCCCTACGCCGCCGTCGCCTCCCTACTTACTGTTGCAGATCTAGGCGCCCTGTTCAGCTGTGATTCTGATATTTCTACACACTTCCTTAGACACCAGCGCGGGTCATTTCCTGGGATTTAAGGTATTCGTCATGTGACCTGGCTGACCAATAGTGGACCTTCTGCAGATATATATATATATACAGCTATATGAGGAACCCTGCCCTTTCAGCCTTGCCTCAGTATTAAGGTCTCTGTGTTATGCTACAGACTGACTGCCTTTGCTGCTCCTGTGAGATAGACTCCTGCCTGTGTTCTGAGCCTCACCACACCTGTGTCCCTGGAGCTTTCCCTGTTGTCCCCTGGACCAGCTGCCTTGTGTTCCTACATTCCCTCAAGAGGTAGCGACCTTGTGATCCCCTCGGAAAAGTCTATCCCCACCATCAGGGGTATTGTGAAGAACAAGTGGGTTCACTTAGACAACGCCCTTAGAGGAGGTAGGACACGTGGCACAGTGGGCACACACCTGCTGCTCCGTGACACATACAATGCTAAAGCTGGGAAGATGTACCATTAAAGCAGTTTTAAACTCAAATGAAAAAAACACACATACATTAAACAGACACAATACTCACCTGTCAGTAGTTCAGATGCTGGAAAACTGCTACACAAAAAAACCCACAGCATATTCACCTACTCACCTTGCAGTTATCATGCTGGCATCTTTGCTCCTGGAGACCTGCAGCTACTTCCGCCCTCACTGCTCACTGAGGGGGTGTGAAGGGGGAAAATCAGCTACTGACGAGTTCCTGCCTGGGAGAGATGGACGTATCAGCAGGATGCAAAAAATTGTGTTGAGAGGCATATGGTATATTTGAATTTGAATAATTTTGCAAATATATTTAAGAACATTTTAAATTTTTAAAATGTATTTTGACTGCATTCTATTGCCCTGCATCACACATGGCTGTTCGCAATTATTCATTAAGAAACAGCTTTACAGCCTCTCTTCTTCATTCTGTGCGAGCACAGTGCGTATTGTCGGTATCCATTTGCAATGCGCATAAAAATGCCCAATGTATGCTGGTTAACAATGTTGAAGCCTAATATGACGAATTTCTGCCATTGCGAATATCGGAGCGCACATTTGCGAAAAATTGCAAATTCTTGAATGTCGGATATTCGTTGAATATATTCAAATTTCAAATTTTCTCGCTCAACACTAGCAGAAAAACAGCACCCATTGTTGTTTGGGCATGGAGTCTCCCCAAAAAGTCTAACCCCATTTTGACATAGGGTCTTGTATGCTTGGAAAGGGCAAAGTATACAGGAACCCCTGCCTGGTAAAGCCTGAATAGGAGGGACCACAGGCAGCATGGGACCCCCTCCAAGCTATAGCATACCCCTTTGACAGACCTGGTTAGCCAGGGAAGGGAGGGCGACAAGCTTGTGCAACCTCCCTCCCCAGTCCAACCAGGCCCAATGCCATACCTCAACAATGGGGAGACCCCTCATTAAGGTAGGGGGTCCCTTTTCCACAACTTTTCCCTATACTGTTAAGGTGCATTAGAAACTCATGGGAATTCAACAAGGTACCCCTGGATCTCTGCTCCCCACCCTATGGAATGAGTAGAGAGGTCCACTGGCCATTCTCAAAAAGGGTTTATTTTTCTACCATTCCACATACTCCCTCCAGAGTGTCATCCACCAATGTAATTCATGTACTTCCAATGAAGGACCATTGTCCTATGAAAGGGGTCTCATCCCTGCAGCTCAATCAATGTTCTCTGTCACACACCGATCACTCTGGGAATCGATGTGCATGACCTTGAGGAATCAATCCCTGGCCAATAATTCGGATGGGGTCACTCGGTTGAACAGGCAAATACAGAAATTTCTGATCCCTGTTCATGAATGCAATTTTTCGTGTTGCCTAACCCCTGGAGTTGTGGCGAAGTCCAGGACCAGGGGCAGTGATGATCTGGAGGTGCTTCAGCAAAGTTGGAATCAGACAGATGTGTCTTTGTGAAGCATGTATAAATGAAGGCACATACAACGTTAACCTAAAAAATAATGCTTCCTTCTGCTAAGACTCTGCTTTTAAAATTTTGCTCTCAATATCATGTTTATTTGGAAATTAGGATAAATATTGTCAGGAGGTCTGTAAAATTAAAGCAAATCTATTCAGTTCAATACTTCCATCTCTAAATGATGAAACCTAAGAAACTGATACATAGTGATGGCCGTACTGCTCGCCGGCAAGAAGGAGGGCAAACATCCATGTTTGTGGTCGAACTGTTCGACCCGCCCCGTTCGCTGACGAGAAGGAGCTCTCTATTCTTCCTTCGAAAGAAGCGAGATCTCGCCGCAGGAAGAATCTGTTCACTAGAAGACCGGGCATGAAGCTGGTCTTCTAGTGCAGAGCCGGCTTGAGAACCGGAAGTGATGTCAGTGACGTCACATTCTGCTATCGCAACCATGAACTATGTGTTTTTCAGATTCAAATTCCCCGCCGAGACGCACCTGGCCGAAGTTCAGCCATCACTCCTGATACATATTTTCAGTGGTCTATTTTTTTTCCCCAGAGCTGTGTATGATTTATACTTTTAGGGATTAAATACATTCCAAGCTTCACAAACCATCATTCTAACATTCTAGACAAATACAACTTCATAGTTTAGTATCGGGAGAATGTTACCAACTGTTCAGATTATAGATTCTTTACAACTGTCTGACATGATTTAAAGGACGTCATGCAATTTGAATTACAAATGTTCAATCATTTGTCTTTTCTCATGTTGAATTATTATTCTCTTGCTAACACAAAGGGTAATTACCATAAAATTGGTTTGAATTTAAATGTATACACTTAATATTGCCTGTTCCATAGTGAGATTAATCATAGCATACAAAAAATATAATGCAAGGTTCTAGAAACTGTGTATATTTAAAGGATTGTATTGCTAATTAGAAACAGAACTGTGATGTAATTGCACTTATGTGTACCAATCATTTTCATGCAGAATAACATGTTTACGACATGTTGATTGAATGGTCACGATTAAAAAACGCATCTTAATTCAGTCAGGGGCGATCAGCCGGCAGCGGGCCGTAATAAAAAACACTGTGAGACAAGTTTTTAGGTCGCGGGTCATTCCGCAGCCACTCCCATTCGCGTCTGGGGAAGAGCCCCATTGAATAACATGGGCGTGATTAGAATCACGTCGTGGGCGGTCACGCATGTGGAAACATAGCCTTACAGTGGATATAAAAAGTCTAAACACCCCATGTAAAATGTCAGGTTCCTGTGCTGTTCAAAAATGAGACAAAGATAAATAATATTAGAACTTTTTCCACCTTTAATGTGACCTATAAACTGTACCACTCACATGAAAAACAAACAGAAATATTTTAGGTGGAGGGAAGAAAAAATATAAGAATAAAATAAAGTGTGCACACTCTTAAACCAATACTTTGTTGAAGCACCTTTTGATGTTATTACGTCAGTCTTTTTGTGTATGAGTTACACTGTGGGAAGCTGCACATGTGGGAACATAGCCTTACAGTGGATATAAAAAGTCTAAAGACACCTGGTAAAATGTCAGCCTTAAACTAATACTTTAATGTCACCCTTAAACTAATACTTTGTTAAAGGAACCTTTTGATGTCATTACAGCACTCAGTCTTTTTGGGTATGAGTGATGTGCAGTATTGTATAGTATAGTGGCATGACGAAAGCCTTTACTGAAGTCTCCCAAAGGCATGTGGGAAAAGGTGTTGTGATCTGACCGTAAAAACCCTTCCTGCCGAAAATGCAATGCCCATGATCAGGATTCAGCAGTAGGGCTCTTGTGCAGCATTTACCATATTTTATTGTCCAATAGATTTGTATCTCATGTTTGAGTCATCTAAGTATTTTCCACAACCTGAGCTAAACTCTAGTACAGCTGCAGCCTTCTGCTGTGTGTCTTCATCCATATAGTCCTGCTCGTAAGCATTTAGTTCAGTAATCCTGGCTTATACTGCCACCTAGTGTTCAGGTAATTCAGCTATTGTACTCAGCCTTGTATCCAGAATGAGGATAAATAATTAAATCATTCAACAATAGGACACAGCATGAGTTATTCATATTGAAATTAAACCTACAAACCCGGAAGGAAGATAAGGAACAATAAATACCAAAAATATTGCTGCAGCTGCTCAGGAGACAGGCTGCACAGGAGTGGTAAGTACTTAAGGGACTACAATAAAAGCTGAGAATGACAAAACAAATAATATTCAAGTATGCGATCAGATGGACAAGGTCATTTGTATTCTGAGCATCAAATAAAATTGTATGCTGCCCAGTTTGTACCGTATATTTGGTTATCTAAGGCACGTCTTTCCCATCTAAATTAGGAGGAAAACATATGTGCATCTTATAGATCACAACCGTAACCACAATCGCGCCTTCACAATCCACCCACCACCGTCAGTGGCTGGTAGCACAGTTCCAGGAGGCGGGGGAGCTGTCATAGGGAAAATATGCCATTGATTTTTACCTCTGCCTCTCCACCTCTTGTTACTGAAGATCTACTGGTGGCTAGAGATGGTCAAATTTTTTGACTTGCTAACTTTGTAAGCTGAATGCAAAGCCCCTGAAAATGGTATCATCACCATAGGGGATGTAGAGAAGGTTGAGGAACATTTGAAAAAAAAGATTTGCTCTAGCACATGTAGTTTTTGCATAAATTAAGTTCAAAGTTGAAGTCAAAATTCCGATTTTCGAAATTTTCACTTGACTTTGAACTTAATTTGTGAAAAAACTGTTTGTGTTAGAGACATACTTTTTTTAAGTATACCCACAACCCTTCTCTACATCTCCAGCAAGTTTGGTGATGATACCATGTTCAGGGGCTTTGCAACTAACTCGAAACCGTCGAAATGGTTGAATTTAAAAAAAAAAATTTGACCATCTCTACTGGTGGCTAGTAGCACTGAGCTGGAGTTCCAGGAGGGGGGGGGGGTGGGAGCTGTCAGAGGGAAGATCCTCCTTCTTCCCTCTGCCTCTGTTTCTCTTGTTATTCACCAACAGAGCATCAGTTACAAGACAAAACCATCTCTGTATATAGAAAAAAACACCTCTGTATATAGGGGTGCGTCCTATATTGTGGTGCATCTTATAGCCCACAAAATACAGTAATTAACAAGCAATAATTAAGAGATCCTCTTTCAAATTAATTCAGAAAGTGCCACAACTAATGGTTTACAAGAAAACTATTATTTCTTTGTAACAAACAAACGTTCCCTGTTTTACTTATGTTTGTTAAATGGACAATGAAATGATTCCTCTCAATGACAATTGCCACTGATTACACATTCGAATGTAAAAAAGCATATATTCAGAGGAGGGTTACACAGGCTGTGAAACATTTGGCAGCACTTGAAAACAATAATAGCTCTGTAGCATCCCACTCAGATATAATGGGCCGAAACTCGCTTTGGCATTTGTTGCTAGGAAACTGGGCATCATAGTTAATGCAAAAAGTCTAAAAGGCCTCTTTTTTTCTTTTACACTGCTGCACTAGAGAGAACTGAATGGCACGTTAGTACGTGTATTGTTTAGTTTCATTTCATCTGTGCTACCATCTTCATTTGGGAAAGTATGTTTTATAAAGTGGAGCATTGCGTTGCTTTGGACTGACTAAACTCTTGCCATTTGTGACATTGTTTGGTGATTTATTCTTTTTTTTTACGGTCAGACAGCTTAATGTTTTGTGGTTTCATGTGTTAGACTATTATAATACATTAACCAGAAAACTCTGTGGGAATGGGAGAATGTGAACAGGTTAAAATGTGAAAAAAAATACCTTTTTGATTAACCCTTACTTTCATAATGCTTTATAAATACTAAAGTGTTATCATATATAGAACCAATGCTGCCAGTAATAGCTTAACGAGGTAAGAAATTATAGTTGCCTCTCAACATATAGTTGCATCTCAAAAAAATTTTCAATTGGTAGGGCTGGCTATATTTGCAGCAGGAAGGTTTTTTTTACGGCCAGTCTTAACGGCTTAGTGGTAGAGGTCCTTGCAGCTAAGTGAATGAAATCATAGCTTCTAAGTAGTAGGGCCCTTGTTGCTGAGTTGTAGAGGTCTTTGCTGCTTAGTGCTAACCGTTCTGAATTCTAAGTGATAGAGTTCCTAGCTTCTGAGCAAAAGAGGTCTTAGTTGCTAAGTGGTAGAAGTCTTATATGTTGAGTGGTATGGGCATTACCTGCAGAGCAGAGTTCTTAGCTCTTGATTAGTAGAGGTCCTAATTGCTAAGTGGTGGATGCTTTAGGATATGAGTGGAAGCATTCTTATCTGCAAAGAGATAGAAGTCTTAGCTGATAAAATGTGTAGTTTTCATCTTCTGCTTACCTGAGGTCTTATGCCTGCCATACACATGCCGATAAGCGGCCGATTTATCACCTAACCTGTCAGCGGAAAAATCGGCCGCTTATCGGCATGTGCCCACATGGGGCGACAGATCCCTGTCGCCCCATAGCTCGGCCGGCCAGAGAACGGACATGTCCAATATTCTCTGGCCGATGGAAGCCGATGGCATTAGCTTCAATGAAGACCGGCGTCTTCATTGAAGCTAATGGCTTTGTGTGCTGGCCGACTGAAGGGGCCCCATAATGCACCAGGGTGCAAACGTGATGACGTCATCATGTTTGCATTCCGGTGCATATCGGAGCTGGTCTGTCTGCACCCGTCGCGGTGTGTATGGCAGGCATTATATTCTGAGTGGCAGAGATCTTATAGGCTGAAAAGTAGAGATCCTACATACATGTCAAAGGTAATATCTGCTGAGTAGTAGAGGTCTAAGATGAAAAGAAGAGATGCTTAGCCGATGGATATCTACACTAAATGGCAGATGTTTTAGCTGTTGAGTCTGAAGGATCCTAACTATTAGTGATGGCCAGCAGACAGTTCGGCTGCGAACATAATATGTTCGCTTTTCTTCCCCTGGCAAACAGTACAAGTGTTCAACCCATCCTGTTCACCTGTGGGAAGAAGGTGACTATTCTTCCACTGGCTGGATCAGGAGCAGAAAGATATAGCCAGTAGAAGAATTCTTTCACAAAAGACCGCAGAGAGAAGCCGTTCTCTCATGAAAGAAAACTGGCTTAAACCGGAAGTGACGTCATTGATGCCATGTTCGGATATTGAAACCAGGAACTGTGCGTTCCAGGTCCCGGAAGTGACATCAGTGACATCGACTTCTATTTTTTCCGATTCAAATTCCCAGTGAACAGGCGGGGAATTTTATTCTTTTTGTGAACAGGCGGACATCTGACTTTTTTAAAAGTCTGATTCGTCTGTTCGCGGACTGACCTGGCCGAAGTTCAGCCATTACTACTAACTATTAAGTTTAAAAAATTCTGAGGGACCCCTTCGAGAAACTGTCCTTCTAATGTCTGCCTCCCCACCCTGTGAAATAAGGACAGTTGTCCCAGTTATTCAGTGTAATGCTTTGTTTGTGAAATTTTTTACTTGTGACTTGTTCCGTTGGATGCAGCAAAGCGATGATACTATTATGCAATTATCCAGCACCTTTGCAATGAGTATGACAGCTGTGAATGCAAAAGTGTGTCCAACCTGACACTATTAAGATGCACTTAATAGTCAAATGTTTAATAGCTAACTGTATTCTAACTTTTAATAAAGACATTATACGGAGCATGTTTTTGTATTGTTGAGGGACACAATAAAGCAGGTTTTGGTTTACTGTGCAGTTCCACTATCTCCTATGCTGCTATATGAGTATGAGTATGGGCAAACCCTTTGTCCCACCACCCATGTCAAAGTTTGATATTTAGGGGTTCCATTCCATTTTCAATACTCTTCAATGTACAATTACCAACTTTACACAGTCAAGCCCATAATTATTCAAACCCCTGGCAAATATAGACTTTAAGTTACTTTTATTCAACCAGTAAGTTATTTTTTATGGAGAATGACATAGGTGTCTTCCAAAAGATAATACGACAATGTACAAGGAAGCATTTTTGTGGAAAAGCTTTTATTTACATTTGAGCAAAAAGTGTCATGTCCAAATTTTTTCATACCCTTCACAATAATCAATAGAAACACCGTTATTGGCTGTTACATCAATCACACACTTCCTAAAATTGCAGACCAGCTTTTTTATGTCTCGTAAGGGATTTTTGCCCATTCATCTTTAGCAATGTATAGAGTTGAATATCTATTTGGCCTACCATGAAAGACACGGCAAGCAAGAAAGACCCCCGTGTGTAGGAGGTCCTCGTTCTCTCCTGTGATTGTACCTAAAAGGTTTTCAGGAAGATTTCCTGGTTTTCCACACATTTTTTGTATGGCACCAAATGCAGATGACGTTTTTTGTCAATGTTGGCAAACAAATTTGTTTGGCAAGGGAAAGAATCTCATAAACCCCCTTCTTTCTTCATATATCGTCAGTATATAAAAAAAATACCACTTCTCCATTCATCTTTAGCAGTGAGCTCCAAATCTTTCAGGTTGGAGGGTCTTCTTGCCATCACCCTGATCTTTAGCTCCTTCCACAGAACTCTGGCTGGGCCACTCCAAAACATTAATGTTGTTGTCTGCTAACCATTTCTTCACCACTTTTGCTGTGTGTTTGGGTCATTGTCATGCTGAAATGTCCATTGGTGTCCAAGGCCAAGTTTCTCTGCAGACTGCCTGATGTTGTCGTTGAAAAACCTCATGTATTGCTTTCATGTTGCCATTCACTGTAATTAGGTTCCCTGGTCCATTGGCTGAAAAACACCCCCAAAGCATTAGGTTCCCATCACCATGTGTGACAGTGGGGATGGTGTTCTTTGGGTTGAAGGCTTCTCCTTTTTTACACCAAATGAAGAAAACATCATTGTGACCAAACAATTACATTTTTTTTTTCATCTGAATATAACACAGAACACCAGAAGTCTTCTTCTTAGTCCAGATCTGCATTTGCAAAGGCCAAGCGAGCTTTTGTGTGTCTTATCTGGAGAAGTGGCGTCCTTCTTGGTCTGCATCCGTGTTACCAAGCAGTGTTCAGTGTCTGTTGGATTGTCTGCCTTGAGACATCGCCACCAGCAGAGCCCAGATTGACCAGGATGGCCTTGGTGGTGATCCTTAGATTCTATTCACCTCTCTCACTATCCTCCTGGCCAGCACAGGTGTCACTGTTGGTTCCGACCACGTCCTCTGAGATTTTTTACAGTGCAGAACATCTTATTTTTTAATAATACTTTGCACTGTAGCTTGAAAACATTTAGATATGGCCTTGTAGCCCTTTCCTAACTTGTGAGCAGCAACAATGCTCAGCCGCAGGTCCTCACTGAACTCCTTTGTCTTAGCCATGACTACCCACAAACGAACTGCTGTTTTTCACCTATTGATTTAAACAGCTGTTCCCAATTAATCAGGGTATTTAGGATGCTTTAGAACAGCTTGGACTATTTGGAGTGGTATAGAACTTTTGATTTTCCCAGACTGTGACAGCTTATTATTGTGGGTTTGTGCTTCTCTTAGAAAGGTGCAGTACATAACTTCTTGAAAATAGAAAGTGATGGGCTTTTATGAAGCTTAACTTTATACACATTTTTCCCTACACATACACCTACTACAGAAATGCTCAGGTGAATGAAATATCGTCAGATAACTGGCTTAAGGTATATACACGGCATGATCCCCGCCCGATTCTCTAGCGGCCAATTACAGTGTGATGACATCATCACGCTGCAGCCAGTCGCTTTGTGTGCTGGACATCCTTGTGCTGGACCAGCTGGTCCCCATCCAAAGTAGTGAGATCAGCTAGGAATTTACCAACAAGTCAGATCACCGTGCGATCCAACTTGTGGTGCGATCCTGGTCCATGAGGTTTGGTGAACAGAGTGGACGGTGACACGGATGAGCTGCACCTTGACACAATATATACCTTTTGAACAGAACGCAACATTTGCTTATACGTCGACCCATATATGCTGATCATTGGTGAACACAGATGACCAACAAGGCATCCTGTGGCCTCCTTGTTCCCCGTTTTCCCTTTCCTGGCCTCTGAGGGCTTGTTTTTAACCTTACGAACGATCTACTTGGACCTCTAACAACCTTTTGCACATACATATATCATTTTCGAAGAAGGGCACCCCTTGATAAAGTGGCTACGAAATGCGGGATGGGGGTGGGCTTGCCCTGTATAGAGCCCATGCCTATGATTCCTTCACATATCACGTTGAATTGATTGTCCTGCCATAAAATTTCCAATTATGATGTAACGTAGTGTTCGTCCGTATCTGCTTGTTTTAATATGTTTTAATATGTAAATTAAATTTAATTATTAAATACACGCTTTTTTGATTATGTAATTTAATTGATGTGGCACTAAAAGTCCCCTTGCCCGTGAGTAATTCTGGGGGAATCCCCTTGGTGTTAATTTTAACTTAAACAATTTCAAAGTATTAGTTTACACTCTTATGCAACCACATTTTTTTTTCATATTTTTTCCCCTCCACCTAAAATATTTTAAATTTGTTGTACCACAACAGTTTATAGGTCACATTAAAGGTGGGAAAAATTCTGAAATAATTTATCTTTGTCTCATTTTTGTACAGGAATCTGACATTTTACCAGGGGTGTTTAGACTTTTTATATCCACTGTACATAAGTAATAACAGCCTTTGCTTTGCCAATACTTTGCTGATGCATCTTTGGCTGCAATTACAGCCTCAAGAATATGATGCCACAAACTTGGCTCACTGATACTTGGCACATTTTACCCATTCCTCTTTGCAGCACCTCTCAAGCTCCATCAGGTTGGATGGGAAGTGTTGGTGCACAGTCATTTTAGGATCTCACCAGAGATGTTCAATCGGATTCATGTCTGGGCTCTGGCTGGGCCACTCAAGAACATTCACAAAGTTGTTCTGAAGCCACTGTTTTGATATATTGGCTGTGGGCTGTGTTCCCATGCAGTCTAAATTATAATTTCACATGATTGATCGCAAATCCTCCAATCCACTGTGTACAGGAGTAGGTAGGAATCCAGCAGTGGCTTTAATAGGTCACCTAACTTGTTGCTGCTTAGGTCCACTCATAAATCAGGACTGTGCAGTGGCAGAATAACACGACAGACAACATGACATGTATTTATTATGATTAATATTATATTGCTGATTTTTATGTTATAGTTTTGCTTGCAAGAGCTGGGTAAAAGGAGTTACATGCACGTTAAATGTAGGTACAGTACTATTGCTAAAGCTGGAAGATTATATAGAATAAAGGGGAAGAAATGAAGGTCAGACTAGTCCAGTTATGTATGACAGATACTAAGTAACTACTTCTGGTTTCATAAAGGTATTTTACTGTCAAGAGGAGTCATTTTAGGTGCATTAATTGATCTGTCTGATTTGGAGTGGTTTTACAAACGTGTCATATTGATGTTTTGTTGAAAGTGTGTAAATCCTACATCTTCAAGACATAGAAAATAATATATAACCCCCAAAAAGCTACAAATCTATTGAAATGATGCATAGAACAGCATGTCTTCTATTTAGAGACAAACTTCACATCTTACAATGTTAGCAAATAAGACATGGTGGAAATTAGAGAATTAAATCTGATTTTGGCCAACAAACTGGTGTTTGTTAATTATAAATAGTCAGAAGTACATTTAGTACACTAAGTACCTTCTGTTTGAGTAGTCATTCAGCTCAACACATCTTTTTGAATATTCATTGTCATTTACAAGGTTGTGAGATATTCTGAGTTTGCCAAATGCAGACAATGTTTCTTCATACAATATTGTCTCTGTCAGTACTTTAGTAGCAAGGTAGTGGGTTAGATGCTCTAAGGGTTTGTGACCAGTGATGACCGAACTGGCCGCAAGGCGGACAGTTCGGCCACGAACAAGCATGTTCGCCCTCCTTCTCGCCGGTGGACAGTACGGGTGTTTGACCCGCCCTGTTCGGCCGAAGTTCGGCCATCACTATTTGTGACACTACCTACCTACTTTTCTCATACATCAAATCAATAAAGTGTCAAAGTTAAGCACAGAAAGGCTGACTGAGCTCTTCTAGGTGTTATATTTAAATAAGGTCAGCATTTGCTTACTTTCTAGCAGTTTTCAAAACAGTTCCTCAAACTAAACAGTGGGCACAAACTCTTTCATTAGGATAAAATCTTAATAACCACAAAATGATTTAAATAAAATATTGGCACCAAATGCCTATTAATTACCATCTAAAAATACGAATGACATCCCAAGCAGGACCTTTTATGCTTCCCAAGAAAACTATAGAAGGTATATACAAGTCACCCTCTATAAGGATATAATGTGGACCCAACAACAGTACACATCAAGAAACAAATAAACAAAGTACCGTATTTTGGGAATATAAGAAAAACTTTTTTTCCCACAGAAATCGTGGGGGAAAAGTGCCTGTGTCCTATGGTCCAAAGGCTCCCCACCAGCTCTCCCAGCAAGAAGATTAGCCGGGGAAGTGGAGGAACTGTCAGATGGGAGATCCTCCCACAGCCGTATCTCCCATCTGTACTGTATTGTTTATATGCTACTATAAGCAATGAAGAACAGAGAGGTAGATGAAAGAGCATGCAATCTCTCTCATCTTTCTCTGCCTGTGAGTGAAAGCTGCAGCTTTTCCACACATAGCAGTAGAGGGGAGACATCTGCACAGCTTACCCGCGGCCTCCCTCTCCCCGATGTGTGAGGAAGATGCCGTAACACGACGACAAGTGCTCTCTAGTTTCAAGTAAGATAACACATATTAAACAGATCTATCCTGGAAAAAAACCATACTGAAAACTTTTACTTATCTCTAAGCCATCACAATGGTGAAGAATCGCTCCATAATTCAAAAAAACATACCTGGTGTTCCTTCCTTGATTATTCCTTCCTTCATTATAGTGAGGTCTCCCTTGCCAAATCTCTTTTTGTCAGAAGAGGAGCTGTCGTTATCATACCAGTACATCATTACAGGGGCGCTACTGCGCATTTGCCCCACGGACAGCCATTGGGACATGGAACGCAGAGACTTTGGGGCAGCCGGTGTTCTGTTGAAATCTGCTCCCCTGTCAAGAAGTGCTCCCCCTGTAGCACAGAATGGCCAACAAGGGGAGCACATCTAATGAAATCAGATAGGTGAGAGGGGAGATGACACTGAGCGGGGAGTCATCCATAGCAGTGCCCGTGAAGCTGTCACCTAGGACAGCTGCTGTGTCCATGACCCCCCGGTCTCCATCGAGATGTGTTCCCCGGGCCGCAAACCTGTCACCTATGGCGGCCACTGTGTGTGTGCTCCCCCGGTCTCCATGCCCTCCATCGAGATCTGCTCCCCCTGTAGCAGACAATGTCATTACAATGGGAGAAGATCTGGACAGAGGGCATGGAGACCGGGGGAGCACAGACACAGTAGCTGCCGTGGGTGAGAGTTTTGCGGCCACTGCTGCTGAAGGGTCGATATCAGCTCCCCCTGGAAGTGCTCCCCCTGCTGGCCATTTGACCACATATGTTCTAGTGCCCGTTAATTGAATGGGCTTTATGTCAAGTTGAACATAACCTAACAGATATAAATAGTTATTAACCTCCCTAGCGCTTGAGATAAACCCAGTTTGTTTGATTTAGACAATCGCTGCAGCTTTCCATGGGCTTATCTGGGGTTTTCACACCGTCCTGATCGCGTCATGGTGATGCAGAAGTGGGCGCGGCGGGGCGAGAATTGTATGCAGTGTACTTTTTACACTGCCATGATTGCCCATGCCACGCGCAGTACGGGCGGTGTGCTAGGGAGGTTAATAAGCACAGAAACTATGTGCTGAAAATGTTGCAACAAATTAATTCTGGGTGTAGATAGTCTAGATGAGCTAGAACTTTAAATGGTTATTAAAGGAAGATGTAATAGATGTCTCAAGCAATATGAGATAACAGCTGTTTCTCTCAGGTACTCTTCTTCTTTCCTATGAAAGAAAATTCAACATTTGATATTTTAAAATGATGTTGCCAATGCCTACACTTCCTTACCTCAACAAAAATAAGTGCACCAAAGGGCATAGGATAAAGAACAGAAACCCCTTCTAGTTTCTATTATTTTTATTATCACTCTATTCATTAGGAGGACCAGGTCACCTGCTAAAAACAGATTATACCTCCATATTGGAGTATATATATTTAAAAAATAGACCATTGAACTGTTCTACAACGGAATGGAAACATAAGGCCTTCAATGAGTTGATGAGTACAACCTGAAAGAGCCAGGGAATTGCAGTTTGCAAAAAAGTAACAAAAAATAGGTCAACCCAGATAATCCCTGAAGGAATCAAGCAGTAGCCAACCTACCATTGCATGGTGCATTAAATACTGTGTACCCTTTGGAGTCTCGCTGATATTTCAGTGGAGTTGCCTTTCATGTAAGAGACTCAAGTTCAATGGGTGGGGTAGAATGATACCAGGAAAAACACATCTTTGTCATATCATTATATGTCTTGTTTACATTTTCTATTTGCAAGCTGCAGTCAGTAATTTTCCACACACCTCACACTACAAGTAAAGCCCCCCAATACACGTTTAGATTATGACCCAATTTTTCAGCCGATCGAACCTGCTTTATCATGCGTGGTCGGCTGAAAAATCGGGGGCACGATCCACATTCCCCGAGCAGCTAGGGGAACCGGCGGAAAGCATCTAGGGACCCTGGCCGATCCGCTTGGCAGCTCTGTCAGACTGTGAGAGTAAGCTTGCAGCCTCTGCTCACTGTCACAGCCTGCACAAATATAAATTGTGCTTACTACAAAGAGCACATCTGAAAAACCACCCCCAGTGCCCTTTCCAGATGTGCTCTTTGAAGTTAACCCCTTTCAGAGGGTGTCAAATGTAATTGTATTGAATACAGTGATAACTGTATCCAATACAATTCAAAGTAAAAACAAAAACACATAACACATTTCCAATTGAATAAACATTGTATTATGAATATAAAAAAAAACATAAATATGAATACATACTGTTTTGAAATCTATCATACAAAATAAGTATTTAAAACATTTTATCATTCAGATTATACCTTTTATTATATATATTTAAAATGTATTTTTTAACATAATTGTGTGTTTCAAACATTATTATATTCAGGATGTCTACAAGACCCTTGTACGGACATATTTTAGAAAGTTATAGGCCTACAACATAAAAAAAATATTCCATTGAAGTCTATGGTGCGCTTTTGGTACAGAAATCTGGACCTCAGCAGAGCGCTAGGGAGTTTAAAAACCATAATGACATATTATTCATATAAACAGTGATCAGCTTATCAACAACTAACCAATTTGTTAACTATATGTATATGACCTCTATATGTGTCCAGTAATTAATGGTACCAATCTGTTAGCAGCAGATTTTTTAGGTTCAAGTGGTTTTATGCCATAATTCAGATTGCTTTTAAAAAAATTCATAAACACACAAATATCCTTGTAGATTTAAAAATCAAACATGTTATTACTCAATACCGCCTTATTCCACTGCTCAGTGTCCTATGTCTTTTGCCACCCTCATCATGGATATTAATAATGTTGGGTTGACCTTTTTGTACCATTTTTGGTAGATATAAACCACTGTATACTTTCAACATCTTGTTGAAGTCACTTATTAGTAAAATTGCACATTTTTCCTCATCCAACACAATTCACTTGTTGCCGTATATATCCTACACGTTGACAAATGTGCTCTAATGAGACAATCAATTGTATTTTCTTTGCATGTTGTAGCTGATTGGTGCACATCGATGTAAAACATGTTTTTTGATTAAAAACAGCAGACACATATATTTTTAGCCTCAGGATATGTACAAATGTAGTTTACTACGTAGAAGTTAATGTGCCTACACTTACGGTACAAGGTCTCATGTTCTAACCTTAATTTTATAATGCCTCTTACAGTGAGCAGCATAAACATATTGGCTTTCCAGATCATCTATCTGAAAATCGTGGATTACTCATTTGCTTCTGATGGACAGCATACTTGTCCTACAATAATGGACTGTTGCTAAGCTACAAATGCTATGACCACTTATGTTGAAAAAAAAAAGTTGCACTTAATGAATATTTTTTTTTAAAACTTTACACTCGGCCTGCTTACAAATTCTGTATGTTGATGAGTACGATAACAAGCCTAAATCCTGTAATGGAGAAAATGCTTGCTGTGTTATTACGCATAGCTGTGTAACTGGGCTGCCTTGTCCAAAAAAAAAGAAGAAACCATTTTTCTAAATTTTAAATGATGTTGAGGTGAGGATATTGGCATGAAGGTCAGCAATGTGTTTAAGCATAGACCAGATGGATTTCTATAGATTTTTCTTTTGCTTCGCAGAAAATAATTGACTATTATTGACTATCTATCTATCTATCTATCTATCTATCTATCTATCTATCTATCTATCTATCTATCTATCTATCTATCTATCTATCTATCTATCTATCTATCTATCTATCTATCTATCTATCTATCTATCTATCTATCTATCTATCTATCTATCTATCTATCTATCTATCATAATTCTACACAAGTATTTTAAGTACAAAATAAAGATTTTGATTTAAGACAAATGTCAGGCTTTAATATTACTTTTCTTATGTAAGCTGAAAAGCAATAATACATTGTGACCAACTACATTCTATACATATGTAAAACAGAAGTGCAATAGCAGCCTAAAAAAATTAAGGAAACTACATACAATAGTTGTTATGATTCTAGTATTCATTCTGTCCAGTTAGAAAGAATAAGTATATGTGAATCAATTGGGCTGGTATTAATCTAAATCCAATAGAATGTTATGTATCAGTGTATATGGAGCATAGGCTTTAGTCAGCAAGCACTATAGCATGGGAATTATATTTTTGAGAAGCAACTTTGTAAGCCTAATGTGCTATAATTTCAAGAGCATGAATAGCTATATTCTGAAGCACTGAAGGTTAATAATTATTTTAATGCTATAATCCATTTGAAGGGGTTCAGTTATCCTTTTTTAAATGCCTAAAATAGTTTTCCAACTATACCGATTATGGCTTTTTTGATTCTGCAAAAGCTTTTCAAACCTTTCAGGTTACATGGCTATTCTGTGCACAGGACTCTTCCACTCGCCTCATGGATTTTCTATTTGGATTTAGGTGTGAGCTCTAGCTGGGCCATTCTAAGGGTCCCCATACACCTTTAGATTTCCTTTATTTTTAACATACATAACTTTAACATACAATTATGTATAAATTGTGTTAAAAAAATACATAAAAGGAATAATTTGAATGAAAAAATCTCTAAAATACTAATTTTGTATGAAAGATTTCAAAACAGTATGTACTTATATTTGTGTATTGTTTATAATAAAATTTTATTAAAACAGTTTTCATGTTATTTACTTTTAAATCTACCGCCACCGGCCTGATGTGAAATCATCACATCATTCCACGGGGGGGGGGGGGGGGGGGGGGGGGGAGAGTAGGATCAGCTCTCCTGCAGCAGCCTGTTCAGTAGATCCGAGCCACGCAATTCGGTGAGTTTGTGGGCTCCGATCTCTGCCGGACGGAACCAGGCCGTCTGGTGCAATACTAACAGGTCAACACTGGATGGCCTGGGTTCGGCAGGAACGCCAGGGGGGGGGGGTAACTGGAATTCGTTACTAGAGATTGTCGAAATGAATAAAATTCGATTCTACTTACATTTCGAGTTTCCCAATCGAATTTCGATTCGACTGCGAAATTTCGACTTTTTTCTAACCCCAAATATTCGCATAAAACAGTCAACAATTCGCATAAAGCCTAAAATTCGCAGAAGGTCAAAAATTCACATAAGGTGGAAAATTTCGATTTGCTGTATGAGCTGGAGCTATAATAGAAGAATCAGTGTACATAGTAGCAGAGCGTTACAATCAGAGCTGAGATTTAAACTTTATACACAAACTTGACATGTTAGAGGAAACTTATTTTTTTCAAATGTTTCCCCAACCCTTCTCTACAACTCCAGCAATGTCCCCCAACCCTTCTCTACAACTCCAGCAATGTCCCCCAACCCTTCTCTACAACTCCAGCAATGTCCCCCAACCCTTCTCTACAACCCTTCTTTGCAATAATCTAACAAAGTTAGCTAGCACCATGCGAATTTTCGCCAATGCGAATTTACACCAATGCGAATTTTCCAATCACTCCCGCATACGAAAATTTTAAATAAAATGGCGATACTCGCACGCGAAATAGCGGCACGGCAAATCAAAAGCAAAGTAATTTTTAAGTTGAAATTTCGATTTCAGTCTAAATATCAGGCTATTCGGCGAAAAGTCGAAATTACCCCTTCAAAATTCGACTATGCGAATTTTCGGCGAAAAAGTCGTTACGTTATCATTTGCTCCACATTGACTAAAGCCACAGTTGCAGAAAATCCACATAATACAAGCACAACATGCTTTAATGAGGGGATGGTGTTTTTTTTTGTGATGTAAAGAAAACTAAGCCTAGATACAATTTTGGAAAGAAAAACACATCAAGTCACCCAAAAGCATGTGGGGAAATGTGTTATAGTTTGATGTGTTATAGTTTGATCAAGACTCATTTTTTTCTGCATTATGGAAGCCACGCTTGGCGCATAAACAAAACTTTCCCAACTCAATTTCCATTATATGTACATAAAGCTAATACTCAAACATTATTTGAGACTTCCAGAAAAGATTTAAGGTAATCCCTTTTTCTATAAAAGCATTATAACTGCCAGTGGTTTATTGTACCTTTGCAATGTGGTGGTGGGTTCTAATTTTTCCTGCATGCTTTTTCAAATCTGGTTTAGGTGAACAGTCAATGGGGTCCAAAGGACAAGTATATCAGAAGCGGAAAGCCTGACCCCCACCTCACAAACGCGCTATATTTAAATGGAATATCTATTCCCTATTTATGAATATTATCTTGCCCTTAAAAGCTTATAATCTGTTATAAATAGAGCAGAATGAACAGAGTACCTGCACATTCATCTTAATGGGTTGGTATCATTATGTGGGAAGCTGGAATAGTAAAGGAATAAAGTAATCACAGAACTAATTTCCAGATTCCAGAAGCTGCATACAGTTTCAAGGTAAAGTAAAGTTCTTTCGAAGCGCCTGTCATATTCGTAAGATACATTTTATTTTAGACTTTTTTTTAAGGTAACATAAGTGGCCTGTGTGCCATGAAACGCATTGATACATTTCTTATGTTACTGGAAAAAAATCCAACATAATATGTATCTTAAGCATCAGACGGGCGCCTCCAAAGAGCCTTAGGGCCCTTTTACACTATATGCATTTTTATAAACATGCATTTCTGCATATATACAAAAACGCATGCGTTTTTCCCATTACATCTGCATTTTTGTCTTGTATTTGCGTTTTTTAACAAGTCAATGAAAATTTGTGTGGTTTTTCTTTTGTGTTTTTTTATCAACCTATATTTGCTGTAAAATGTTTGATTCCTAATAAAAATTGATTGAAAAAAAAAAGTCAATGAAAAATGCATGAAAAGTGAATACAAAATGCATACAGCAGGGAGTTTTTAAAAACGCATGCTGAAACACAGCGTTTTTAAAAACACAATGCATGCATTGTGAATGGTTACATTTACACAAAAAATAGTGCGGTAAAAAAATTTGTGCATTTTTTAAACACTAAGCATATAGGGCCATTACTTTACCCCATCCAGCTTCTACTACACCACAAGGGAAAGTTCAAGCTACAACCTACAACCCCCGTTCACCCAGAGGCATGTGAGAGTGACAACGCACAACACTTACCCTGGGACAGTATAATAAATTCTCTACAAGCACGGACAACTATAAAATTGTTGGTACATGAGGGCAAATGTTCTCATGTCCCATCAACCCAAATAATAAGTAACCACTTTCTTAAGTCTTCATATCTACCGTATTTTCCGGCGTATAAGATGACTTTTGAACACAGGAACATGTGTTCAAAAGTCGGGGGTCGTCTTATACGCCGGGTGCAGCTGGCAGGGGGGTGCAGGGGATCATCTATGGGAGCCGGTAACTGGATCTGTGCTCCCTGGGCTGCTGGTTCACACAAGCAGAGGAGAGACACAGATCAGAATGAAGGAGCAGTGTTACCATGGCTACATGATGCTTCTCCACAGAGAACACACGCTCTCCCCTTTCCACTCTGTAGAAACAAAACGTATAACTTTGAACATTCATAGCACAAAAACCATTCATAGTATAATCATGAAACTTTCAGGGTCAGTAATGCTCACCTACTACTACTTACACCCCGAGTTTCACCCCTCTATCTACAAAACTTAAAAGTTACATTTCAGCTAAAGTCCAGGTATCAGACAATGCTTTTTCATCACCCTAATACCGGAGCAACCAAAAACAGGCTGCTTTTACATGCTCCCCAAAATTCATA
>CM070034.1:34170254-34187639 GCA_036250615.1 Ptychadena robeensis | reverse complement strand
ATTCGACTATGCGAATTTTCGGCGAAAAAGTCGAAATTTCTACTTAAAAATTCGCACTTCTAATTTTTCGACCATCTCTAGCGATTAGCGTTGAGCATGAATATTAGAATCGTGAATTATTATTGTGAATATCGGCATTTGAGAATTTGTAAAGATCTCAAATATAGTGCTATATCTTCATCATCTCAAATATTCACATTTCTGTGGAAGTACCATGCATTGCGCACACAATATTCGCATGTACATGCGAATATTGTGTGCGCAATACATGGTACTTCCACAGAATCGTGAATATTTGAGATAATGAAGATATAGCACTATATTTGAGATCTTCACAAATTTTCAAATATTTGTACAGAATTACTTCTGACTTCTTATGTGATCCACTGCATCTGCAATTTTACATTCTGCCACTAGATGTTGTTGTGCTAACACACATTGCAATAAATCGCTGATGCTCCTAAACTATAGTCAAAGGAGATCTTGACTTTGCGAATTTGCAAATTTACATTGAATATTTGTAGAATAATTTGAGAAAAACTGCCTATGCTGCTCAACATTAATAATGATCACCGATATTCAGAGCTCATAAGTACAAATATAGCAACCCTTTTTACTTTCAGCTCCAGTTAACAAGATTAAAGGGTTATTAAACCCTAAACAAAAAGAAATTCTATACAGTTAATAATATACCCCAAAAAATAATGCCTCTGTTCCTTCCCCCATACATACCTTAAAAGTCATCTTCTGGTTCAGAGTTGCCAACCTGATTCAGCATCTGTCTCCAGGTAGACACTGAAGCAAAGAACAGATTGTGGAAATGTTTGCATTCAGTACCTTAGCACTGCCCTCCAATTATCAATTATGGGCAGCTGATCACACCTACCCTGCAATCAAATTCTAATATTTCATTTGACCATCACTGTTTGGTCATTGTCTTTTACTTCAACATTATGTGGTCCATATAACTGCTACCTGTATATCTAATCATACTTAAAATGTGCAAAATCCTGTGCACATCCCACATAAGTTGGATGTGTGCTAACATTCTCTAGCAGTAAAGCTGGGATTTACCGTCTATTCCCTATCGGATTCTCTGCACTAGGCGTGATGATGTGCCGTGATGACCGCAGCTCATTACTTTGGCTGGGGGCAGCCGTCCCCAGCCGAACTAATGGGATCGGGTTAAAATTTACCGTCCTGTCGGATCTCTGTGCGATCTGACAGGACAGCTGATTTTAGCCCAATCCACGTCAGTTGCTGCATCCGATTCCTGCACGACCCAATCCTTAAGGGATGCTGGAGCGCGCACGGCATCGCAACGGAGGTCAGATCGTGCAGGAATCGGAACGTCTTTGCCCAGCTTTACATATATTGTTATCTGTTCTAATTGGTCTTTTGTGTTTAACATTTTAAATTAGGTTTTAAAATATGATTTTTTTGTAGAACTTTCATTCTGTTATATTGTTAGCCCCATATTTTGGTGTCTCCATGTTTCCTGAAGAAAAACCTGATTGCAGATATGGTTCACAGCTAGCCTATAATGTCTAGACCGGTAATCATAATCACCATCAGACACTCCCTACTCCACCACTTATTGGAAGGACAATAAAAATCTCACTGATTGTTGGAAATGTGCCAGTAAAACAACAGCAGTTAATATTTGATCATAGTTGATTGACAAGACTTGTACTATGTGAATCGTTTTTTCTAAAGGGATTTATTACTTGAAAGCATTAAAAACAGCAAAAATACAAACGCAAACTGTTGGTTATGCTTGTCCTAATAACAAAAGCTAGATATATTCAGTATGTATATTGTGACAAAGTGAGGATTTAAAGGCCACTTACTTTGTTACAGATTGTGGTAGAAGGGAGGTTTATTGCACCCAGATTTAGACGTTACAGCTCTAGAAATGTCCTGTAGATTGGTCTGGGCAAAGCATTGGACAATTTGTAGTTTGGGTCTGGAGCTGACCAGGAGCAGAGCAGGGTGGGTGTTTCTGGTAGTCATGTCCAGGGTGGATTTCTATTTGGGTGTTGGACCTACCCATTAGCTCACAGCTGAGGATAAGGTGAGCAGAAGTTAGAAGTGGGAGGGAGAGAGAGAAGGAGAGATGACACACACCAAGATGTGTGTAGTATAGACTGCAAACAGCGTGTTTGGTGTCAAGGAGAACCCTGCAGAAAACTGTCCATCCTAAATATATCTTTAAAGGGTTGTCTAACACAGAGTACTGACCAAGGAAGGCTGACAGTTATCAGTTTTTGTTGGACTTGCTGCTCACCTTGACACCACAATAAACTGTTGTTGTTTCACCATACCTGAGCCTGCTTTATTGTGGCATCCCACAATAAATAAACATATATGTAGAGGATCTTAAGGGTGGGTAAGCAAAATATCTCCCTATATTATGGTCATATGGTCATATGGTCATATGGTCAGGAGTCTGGAGATACATTACAGCAATTTTGGCTGCCATGTGTTTCCTTTTGATACAGGGTCCCAGTCTCTGGAATAGCTGGAAGGAACAAAGTGGGAACTAATTACTAATATGCACACCATTCCACCCAGGTACACACTGGGATTTCTGGGTCTTTAGCCAGAGAGGAACCCTATCTGAAAAAGTTTAGGTGTGCAGAGAGGGGGGGTGGACTGTAGGCACTGGGATCAGCTGGCTAACTGGAATGCATTTCAGTTCTCTGCCTGTGTAGACTCACATAGAAAGAGGAGATTTTCTTTCCAAATGAAAATTTTTCTGTTGATGTTTCTTGTAGATACTGTTTAATTGCAGTTGTTAACATTTCCAGTGCTACACACTTCTTATATTTATAGAATTTTGGCCCAGCCCTCCAAACAGAACTGGTGTAACTAGGATAGGTTAATCAATGTGAGCATACTCATTCAATCAATCATTTGAAAAACTATTCCTTTTTACTATTACATAATGTGATTGATTTTAAAAAAAACTCTTCCTTTACTGAGCCCTGTGCACATGCTCCATTGTACCATAAGATAAATATCAATCAAAGCCAAAGAAACATTATACAGTATACTTAAAAGATTGGCTGAAATTCACCAACATGTCCGATCTGATTCATCCATTTTATGTTCCATTGCAATCACTTTCGTTGGATCAACTCAGGTAATAAAGAATTGATTTTAAAACAATCATTTTTTAAGTTGATTGAATGGAAAAAAACTAACCGTGTATGACCACCTTAAGGCTCCTTGAGCCACAGATTTTATATGAACCATTTCAGAATAAGATCAGCAATGGAAGTCTATATGTTCCTCTCCACACAGTTTCAGGATGGATCTCCTCTTCTATTGTCTTGGAATAGACTATCATTCCATTTTAAAGTAGTGTCAATGTAAGGTTAACTAATTAAAATTGTATTATCCTGTGTGTTACCTGGCAATTTTTTTTTATTGTTGATGGTTTAGCTCACTCAATAATTACATGCCTACATGGTAAAAATGTTCAAATCTAGTTAAAGCTACTATTATGCACCCCATATTTTAATTTTACATTTGCTTAACATTTTGTAAGCTTCTTAATTACACATGTTTAGTTCTTTATTCAACATTGGCCTCTACAAATGAAATAAATCAACTACTTGAATGCACCACCAGGTCATTTGCTTCCAAAGGAGAATGCAGCAAAGAATCTATTAATTAACACCCATGTTTATTCACATTTCTCAATGCAGAGCCTGTTATAAATAAGTCATTCCACAGACCTTTTGCAAACAAACATTCTTAACCATTTGTTATGTATGATAGCAGAATTATTGGGACAAGAGGAAATAAAAGCTGCTATAAGAAATGGTTAGAATAATTGGATTTCCATTACTAGAACCTGCAGCCATTCAAGGTTTACCTTCTGGGTTAAGCTGTTTTCACCCCCTAAATTTTTTTACTAGTTCTGATCTCGTTTAGAATATTCTGACATATTTATAAGCTGTATTATTTCCTATACTTTGACCAATGTGTACAAGGGAAAGTCACTCTCCTCTTGTCTACTGCCTATTGGCACAAGCTTACTCTGCTTAACAGTATTTATAGGAGCAATACACTTGTCTCAGAGCTGACACAAAGAACATGTTGTAATGCAGGTGTTCCTGGTGGAACTCAAGCTCCATATATGCATGCAAAACCCTCCGGCAGGGATATTCTTTCCCTTCTGTAACAATTATAGATATAAGCGTATAATGGAAAATCTTCAAAAAGTACTTTTTTTGCAAACAGACCTATATAATCTCTCTGTAAAGAGAACCTATCTTGGAGACAAATTGTCCAATGGTTGCCTGCAGAAATTTCAAGATTAAGAATTTTCCATAAATTATCCTCTTTTTGGATATAATATATATCTATGAGTGTAAACTTAAAAGTCCTACTATTGCTTTCTTCCTTTGGTGTTTCTTTTTTTTACATCCATTCTGGAAACTAAAGCCCCCCATACACCACATACAATTACCATGCAACTTCTGTACAACCAACTTTTCTTCTACCAAAACCATGTAATAGGAGGACCTTTCTACACATTCCAATCACTATGTATTCTATCAGGGAGGTCAAAATACTACATAGTTGTTGGTAGGTCTCATGAAAGTTGTATGGAGGAATCTGAAGGTGTATGGGGGGCTTAACACTGTGATAGAGATGGACTACAAACAGTGTCCCTCATTTCTCCTCATTTTAGTTGGTAAATTACAAGTTGGTAAGTTACAAGTATTTGGCAGAAAGCATCTTGAAAAGGCCTAACCTTCAGTTTATCACATAAACATCCATAAGTGCTTAGCAATAGGTAATATTACATTTTTGGTTTTCAGAGTCCTGAGCATTGATTTTATGTTTGTTTACAAAGCCTCTTGCACTGTTAAAAATTAAGAACACTGTTGTTAATAACTATTCTGGTACCAGAAGACCATTGATGAACTTTAATAAAATCGTACATAAGTCACGTGTATTCAACTAAATTTGCAAATAGAATATTGAATGATTACTTGTATGCTACCTGTGTACTATTGGAGGGATTTCTATTCTAGAAATGTTTTCAATGCAAGAAGATATTCTGTACTAGACACCTGTCATGGCAACAGGTATCCATAGTAGAAGATGTGTTCCATTATTTCTATATTAAGATAAATGGATAAATGGAGAAGGTGAAACAGCAATATTATCTTGACAAAGGTTCTGATCTTCTACAGTCTATCAAAAAAAATACCCAAAAAGCAATAAATGTTTTGGTTTATACATAATGTAATGATTTCAAAGTTTATTCTAAACAAGTATTCAATAAATTTTTATATTAGTATGCAAAATTTTATGGCCATGGACAACAATTTTCAAATATTGTGTAACAGCGCAGCCCCCCAGCAACAGCTTTTATTCTTTCATAGTTTCACTATGGCTCATGCTTTTATAAAGGTTTTATATTGTACAGCTTTAACCTATGTAACAGATTACAATAGAATTTGTTCTGGGATGTCTAGGAGTAATATGTCTAGGAGGAATATTTTAAATGTATACCACTTGGTTAAGTGATTAAATATCCCTGGTACCAAACGTCACCTAATTTAGTAAGTGACTTACAACGTTTCCACAACGTTGTGTGATCCGTCGGGACCCCTACGTCGTGCACAGTGTTTGACGGGGATCCAGACAGATCACATAGACTTTAGCTGGCCAGCGGATGCTGTGTTCAGGCATCCGTGGATGCAAGGGTTAATGTACTCGACTTCTACGTGGAACACATTAATGCACTCGACTTCTACGTGGAACACAGCATCCGCCGAGCAGGTAAGTGTATGTGCTCCGTCAGAACCTCCCGCCAAGCAATGCGCTTAGCGTAGGGGGGCCCGACGGATGTAGAAACATCCCCTAAGAATTTACTAAGTCCATGGGTAAGCCCATGACATCCAGTCAGGATGCATTGATGTATGTTAACATGTATTGCTTTTGGGTAGCTTCCGAATGTATAAAAAAAGGTGTACATTCCTCAGTTAACTGCAATGCATGATCATGTTGTTGGATAGCACTAAGAATAAATGGTACTGCATTGCACAAACAATAATTACATATTATCTAATTGCCACAACCTCAATAAAGTTAAGAGAACCCAGGTTTATTGCTATTACTAGATAGGTTTTCAAGGCAATTGTTATGTTCAAACATGAAAATAAATGTCCATTTAAAAAGTATTATTTATTATCATTATTATTATTATTATTATTGGGACCAAAACATGAAATGGAAAATATTTTCATATTTGAATCATAAATTGTGGAGTGTCCTATTTGAATTCCTATTAAATTCCTTCTCCAGTAACAATGGGCCACCAGAAGGCAGTGTGGAGCTGCATGTTTACATTAGATCAGCTAGGGTCGGAAACATTATAATTATAATGGAACATAGCAATACAAAAAAAGCTTTTGTTAGAATTATTATTTCTTGACTTCAACACAGAGAGAGATGACAGTGCTAAATAAGGTTACTATTAAGACAGTATGATTTATATCATGCTTTCAGCATCAGTAAAATTTCAATGCTTGTTTATTTCCCCTGAAAGCTATGGATATCAATATTACACCAAAATGGTCATTTGTCATGAGAACTGTACATGAGGTTCTTGCCTTCAGGTGAACTTTACCTTGGCTTTTAACCAGTGTATTACAATAGCTGGACGCCCTGGGAATCTAAATGTCGACATAATCAACTACAAACTGGAATGTATTTCCAAACTTTATTAGCTTTACTCTACAGTAGAAATAGTCAAATTAATCTGAAAAAGGCAAAAAAGAAGAGAAATTGTGTCTGTGAATGCTTGTCCTCATTCAGCCAGAAGAACTTTTGGGAGGTCAGGTATAGTGATGGTTAAACTGACCGCACTCCTTCTAGCCGGCTTGCAGTACAGGTGTTCGACCCGCCCCGTTCGCCGGCAAGAAGAAGCTTACTATTCTTCCACCGGCAGGATCAGGAGCAGTAAGATCCCACCGGAGGAAGATTCTTTTCATTAGAGACCGGGTAGAGAACCCGGTCTTCTAGTGAAAAATTGGCTCTGAAACCCGCAACTATGCGTTCCAGGTATCGGATGTGATGTCACTGATGTCACTTCCGGTTCTCCAAATTTAAATTCCCAATTGGAATCTGGGCACGAAAAGGCGGACATCGGACCTGTTCGCAAAGGGACCTGGCTGAAGTTTGGCCATCACTAGTCAGCTATAGTGATGAGCGACTAGGCAATATTCGAATTCGAGTAATTTCACGAATATCCGCCATAATATTCGATTACATATTCGTAATCTCGAATATCCGCACTAACGACATGAATTGCGATCTAAAAATCGCAATTGCGATCACATATGCGCAATGCATGCAACTCAATGGTGCTCGGATATTCGACTGGGAGAATGGACCATAATGGACATTGAACAGGGTTTAAAGTTGGTCTCACACGGGTAGATTCCCATGCAATCGACCGGCAATCAATTACAGCGTGGTGACGTCACCACACTGTGATTTATCGCAAGTCAATCGTACGGTAATCAATGTGAAATACATGGGCACATCAATTACCGTACGATGGGGACCCGGTTTCCCAGTCCCTGAGGTCTCTCCTTTCCCCAGCCAGAGAAGCAGGCAGCTTCTCTGGCTGGGGAAAAAGCTGGGTCCGTGCTCTCTACGCCCCCTTAACACACAGCTGTAGCTAATCAAAGCCTGTGTGTGCAGCTCAGCTGTCAGCCCGTCCATTACATTGGATGGTGATCTGCTGTCCCCATTCAATGTAATGGATTTCAACCAAGGTTTTCCAACATGTTGGAAACCTGTTTGGCCAAGTTCCTTTGAGCAGGATTGATGGAACCCTGCTTGGCTCAGTTTAAGAAACAGATTAGAAGAGCATCGGGAGCCGTGAGCACGCACGGCGCCCAATGTTCTTCTAATCTGTTACTTCATGAAGCCGTGTGTGGCTAGCTTAACCAACATTCCGGATCCCTATATCAACATTTTGTGGTGGGCAGCGTTGGATTCCTGAAGACTGATCTCCGCAAATGCGCACAACGATCGATCGTTCAGGAATCAACCACAAAATTGAGTCGTGTATGGGGACTTTTTTAATGTGAGTGATAGTCTGCCATTTGCAGTCAGATTTTTTTGGCTGCTTGCCCTTTTTTTTAAGATTATTCTGGTCTAAAAACTGTATTTTGCTACATAATAAATAACATGAAAAAAAGAATAATAACAGAGAATATAAATGTCAGCCCATTAACTATTCACACAATATGTTTTAAGGCCCCCATACACGGTCCGTTTCCCATCGGATTCCGGGACGATCGATTCCGGGCGCGTGCAAGCGAAACGATCGTCCCGGAATCGCGTGAAGCCCACCTTGTCCGTCTGATCACGTCCGATCGTTCGGGGGCCCAGAATCGGGTCGGACAGAGAACCAACATGTTGGTCTTTCTGATCCGATTCAGCACACATCAGGGGGAGTTGCCATTTGTGGAGTAAGCGATCGGACACGGAATCGTCCAGGAATCCGTGGGACAAGGTGGTATGTAGCGATCGGACAGACTTAATTGGCTGATCGATCGGACCTCCGATTCCCACTGAGATCGCCGGAATCGATCGGATAGGTGATCGATCGGCCATGGAATCCGACTGTGTATGGCTAGCTTTAGAAAGTTCTTGGACAGTTTCCAAATGAAACAAGGAAATAGATAAGGAAAATACAACCCAAACAAGTGCCCTGTGGTGTCTTTTTTCCCATTTCTGAACTTTTCAGCCATGACGACCATTCTTTGCTCATATGTTTCATGAGAAAATATAAAAGGAACATCTCTGAAGTGTACATAACCATCAAAACCTGTTGGCACTGGGCTATCGTACTGCTCACAGCTGCTTTTTGAAAATCAATTTAAGTGTATAAATTATGGAAGTATTCTAAGTGTTGTTTTTTAATGTATATTTTTTTGATCACAGTTATATTTTACATATGAAGACAATTTATTTGAGTAGATGTGCATGACCTTTTTAATAAATACATGTAGTCTGGCTACAGGTAGATAAATCTAGAGCTGGGCACCGTAAAATGACAGTAAAAAACAAAGTTAAGTGATAAAGGGAAGAACTATTCTGTTAAATGTCTCAATTTGATTGACTCTTTCACACTAAACCACTATACCTGCTTACTGGCAACGCACATGTTAGCATTATGTGCTAATCTAGGGCTTGTTTCCACTAGAGCGATCAGCCAAGGATGAACGCGTTTTTAATCGCTGATCGCTCCCATTGGTTGGTTGAAAAAGAGCCTCCGCTCGAAACGCGTCCCATCGTTCCTGTTGAGCCCTCCAGCATCTGTAAGCAGGAAGTGATCTCACCCCCAACCAGGAAGTGAGGTCTTCCTGGAAAGCACATGGTCCTGAGAGATCAATCATTGTAAACCTCTGCTAATGTAAGTATCTTGTCTGTTGTTTTGTTTCATTCTTTTCCATTCCATATTATTTAGCCATTTACAGCACCTTACTTTGTTGTACTAGGTTGTGCGCCTCTGTCCTTGTTCTTATTTTTCTGTTACAGGGGGCCACACTCCTTCATTTTGAGAGCTGCACATCTACACACAACTTTAACACCTATCCCTCATACTGACCCTATTTTACTCTGCAATCCTTGCTCAGGCCCCATACACCCACTGAGGGCCCTTCTGGCCACTGATATCATTGTAGCTGTGTAATCACTGCTGAAGGTTGTGCACAACTATTTATTATCCACCTTTAACATGGCCTGAGAAACAAATACATTTGTCCACTCCATTACAGAATATCAGCACTTTTTCTACTAGGTTAGAGCCTCAGCCAATTGTTGTAACTGGACTGTGTGTAACATTTGCAATTGTTGTACCCTGTGGATTATACCCTGACATTACAGAGATAGTGTGAAACTATGTATACTACTTCTTAAGACCCCCATACACGTATAGATTGTGACTTGAAGTTTTGGCCGATCAACCATGCATGACGACGTCATCCTGCGCGGTCAATTTGCGAAAATATCGTGTCACAATCGGGCCGAGCACCCAGACAGATCTAAGAATTATGGACATGTCCGTAATGGCTTAGATCGATTTGGCTGCCGATTTAGGCAGCCGGTCAGACGAAAAATTGAATTGTGTATGGGGGGCTTAAGTCTGGTAAAGTAATTAAAGTAAAGCCCGCAAAAGTTTGAGAGGTCAGATGTGCACCTGTCAGCAAAACAAGTCTGGTGACTCTACGGTGACCCAAGTCTACACTACACTAATATGTTGTAGCACAGAATACACTGTATGCGTTATCAGATGCATTGTGATAACACATAATGCAATGCGATGATGCATAAAGCAGCACATGCAAATGTGAATGATCAAACACAAAGCGCTAATGGTAACTATTTGTGTACATATAGTGTGAAAGCACCCTTAAGTAAAGTGAAAATACACTAATTCACACTTACAACACAGCTGACCTAAGATCACGCTAAGTTGATGGAGCCAATAAACTTTGTAGCTATGTGCTTCAGGTTTTCAATGAATCACAGAGCTTGATTATCAAGTAAGTCAATAATATTTAGCAAAGATGTTTTCAAGAGAACAAACACAGTTGTGTCTGCCAATCAGGCGCACAACAAGAGAATGGCACAATTAGAAAGATATTGAATACTCGGATATAAACAAGATGTTTATTAACAAACTCATTTGCAACGTACATCATTTTTACAGCTGGTTCTTTATCAAATCGCTCCAATTTATACACATTTATGTTAACAATGGATTGTAAAACTGGTCTAATTGAATAACAGAAAGTTCTGATTGGGAGTCTGATCGCAAAACAAGCAGCACAACATGGCACAATAGCTGTGCTAATGCTCAAAAAGCAAACAAAAACATTAAATGTCTACTTAGTATGTAACTAGAATATTATAAATATTATTATTATTATTTATTTATATAGCGCCAACATATTACGCAGCGCTGTACAATACATTAGTGGAGATATAAACACACACAGGTACAGGTATGACATAGGAGGAGTGGAGGACCCTCCCCGGACGGGCTTACAATCTAATAAACAATATAATAAAGAAAAATAAGTATACCGTATATACTTGTGCATAAGCCAACTTTTTCAGTCCAAATAATGAGCTGAAAAAGCTCCCCTCGGCTAATACTCAAGTCAGGGTCAGAGTCAGGGTCCACTTACCTGTCCCAGGTCACAGGTCGCTGAATCTCCGAAGCTCTGCTGTGTTTCCGACACCAACTGATGTAATGTAAACAAACAGCACCACACTCCCGTTTATTAATTGTTACTGAAGAAGGAATTTTATAGAAATTCAAATAGAACACTTCACTCAACATAATCTATTTATGATAAAAAATTAAAATACGTTTTCATTCCATCTATTGGTCCCAATAATAATAATAAAGACTTTTTAAATGGAAACTTATTTCATGTTTGAACATAAGAATTGCTTTGAAAACCCATTCAGTAATAACAATAAACCTGTGTTCTCTTAACTTTTCTTGAGGTTGTGGCACTAAGATTCACCTGTTTGATTCATTCCTAGGGGCAATAGTGGTTTCTCTATATTTTTATCATTTAGAAAACTCCACTATCTGACTTTGCATTTCCTACCCTTGGCTTAAACTCAAGTCAATACGTTTTTTCCAGTTTTTGTAGATAAATTAGGTGCCTCAGCTTATACTCGGGTGGGCTTATACTCGAGTATACATATAGTATAATATATATACAGTATATAGTGTGGGGGTTCAGCCTACAAAGTGTGCTTTCAAAAGAAACCAAACATGTGTATCTGTAGGGCTTGCTGCCCATATTTATTGCACACAGTCCCAAACACAACTTGCAGGGGTTAATGTCAATCCAAACAAAGTCTTTTAAAAATGCAAAAGAAAATGCCAAGCCTCCTGGCTCCCAAAACATTTAACATAAATGGATTGTCCTTTTCTCGGCTTCTCAGCAGCCACAGGCCTGAGCTCCAAACTCCACACTCCCTGTGAGCCCCCCTGTATCCAATGCTCCAGCAGCCACAAGCCTGGACCCCACACTCCTTGTCAGCCCCCTACTTGGGCAAAAGTATTGGACTCAGCACCTCCACACCCAACTCGACTCACCTGCAAACAGGTGTTAACTCTTTGAGTGTACCTGGTGTAATAGGAAGGCCCACCCTTCCTATGCCAGATTTCGGGACACTATAAACAAAATAAATAAAAAACTGTTCAGAAACCAACTGTTGAATGAAAATGAAATGAATGAAATGAAATGAAAATATGGAAATAAGTTTCCAATACATCTGTTGGTCCCAATAATAACTCCTTCCAGGATACACTCAATGGGATCACAGCCTGTATGAAGAGGGAATATTTCTCACTAACAAGACCGATTTCAGCGGTCCGGTACAATATACAGTCGATATACAGAGAAGGGGAAGTGATTCTATCCCTTTTTGCTATCTTACACTGTTAAGCAGGGAACACACGTGTAGAGATG
The DNA here is from genome assembly GCA_036250615.1 of Ptychadena robeensis. Classification (NCBI taxonomy): domain Eukaryota; kingdom Metazoa; phylum Chordata; class Amphibia; order Anura; family Ptychadenidae; genus Ptychadena; species Ptychadena robeensis. Next base: position 34,175,097 of record CM070034.1, on the reverse strand, counting down.
GGCCAGATCGATGTTTTTGGGCTGGACCAATCAATCCTGCTCGAAAACAGGGATATCAGACATAACTAGCTTCTCCGATATCGGGCAGCAGCATTGCTGCTGGGAACTTCAAACAGCTCCTATATCAAGTCGTGTGTTCCCAGCTTAACACTATCAAATGGCCTTTATCCCACAAAATGGCCTTTATCACTACAACACTCTTTAGATTTCTTAGGGCTCAAACCCCTTCTTGGTATACTATCTGATGACTATCCCCATACACACAATTGCCCCCTTCTGTTCTGTTCTGTTATGTTTACTTCTGTCCATTTAATCTCTGCTTTATTTGTTTTCCTTATTGTATTTTTGTTATTGTTTGGTGATGTTGCCTTTTTCTTTTTCTTTCGAAATATTCCGAATATTCGCATCACCCCAATATTGGATTTAAAAACTGTTGATGGTCGCAGGGAGTGTTGCTAAGCTCTTGTTGCAGCCTTCCCATTTGTCCACTTGCATTGAGAGGCATGTGTAATGGAAAAAAAATACCGAATATCCGGAATTGCGAATATTCGGCAATATATTCACCATCTTCGCGAATTTCCGAATTGCCGATATTCGCGATTAATATTCGGAATCTGAATATTCGTGATCATCACTATACACTACCTTCGTGGACAAAGAGCTTCACATTTCCACTGTTAAAAATGGTTTCAATAGACTCATATACAATAACTGGAATCAAAAGTCTCATTGCCACTGAGAGTTAATATCTCCCTAGCACACTGCTAAGGTCTAGATTTCTGTACCAAAAGCGCACCATCGACTTAAATTTATGTTGTAAGCCTGTTACTTTCCAAAATATGTCCGTACAAGGGTCTAGTAGACATCCTGACTATAATAATTTTTCAAACACACAATTATGTAAAAAATTACACGTAAAAAATAAATAAATAAATAAATAAATAAAAGGTATCACTGGAATGATAAAATCTCTAAAATACTTATTTTGTATGAAAGATTTCAAAACAGTATGTATTCATATTTATGTTTATAATCAAATTTTATTCAATTGGAAATGTGTTTTGTGTTTTTTTTTACTTTGAATTGTTTTGGATACAGTTATCACTGTTTCCAGTACAATTCCCTTTGGCACCCTCTTTAACTGCAAAGGAGCACATCTGGGGAATCCCACTGAAAACAGTTTTCTCCATAGAAAACTGTTTTTGTGTGATTTACTTTTGAATCTCCTGCTTCGGATCAGAGCTGCCGCAGCAGCGCAGAACTGTGAATCTGCACTGTCGGGGCTCCAATCTTCCTGTACTGACAGGACAACACTGCATGAGATGGTTCCGTCAGGAACTGCATGGGGGGTTAAGTACAGGACTACAAATCTGCCTAAAATGAACATAAGTACTAGAACCTTATTCATGCTGATCAAACATGAAAAAATCCCCCCTAACTGACATCAAAAGAAAAGGAAGATTTGTATGGAAGTACCTAGCGCAGCACCTTACATGTTTACACAACAATTATGTGCGTTCCAGCTAGTCTGCACATTTCCCCTGAATTGTGATTACAAAATAATATATATATTTCTTAAATCCATTTATTCAGATGATTGACTTATATTTACAGATAAATGTGCGCAGCCTTTACTTGCTCTTTGGAATGATTCCTGATGAAAAAAAAAATCAAATCATAGAATTGTTCAAACTCTCAGGGAACAAACATTGCAATGAGTTTCCACAGAGTTGTTCTGGCTCAACACATCCATTTTATACCTGACCAGTTTAATAGAAAATACTAAACCCTTCAGTTTTTACTCTTCAAATGAAAAGTAAATATTAGTTCTGAATAGGAAAAAGAATATTAAGGGCAAATTCTACAAAACTGCTACATTCATGTAATTCCTATTAGCTTTGTATAACTTGTTTCAAGTACAGAAAATGAATACATTTTGAACATGAATATAAAAATATGCATACGTATGTACTGTATGTGTGTTTGTATACTGAATCTGAAATCCATAGGTTGGTCCCCCCTTATAGCCATATAAGCTTCCACATTTCTGGGAAGAATTTCTACATCTCCTGTAAGCATTTTTGCCCATCCAGAAAAGTAATGATAAGGTCATGCAATGATGTTGGATGAGAAGGCATGGCTAATTCTAATTTAATTCTAATTTACCACAAAGATATAGGTTTAAGTGTGCAAGTCAATTTCACATCAAACTCTCCTACCCAACTCTCCTATACAGGGCTATTTCTTAGGGCCTTGGCACCCCCCTTGCGTGCACCACTCAACAACTTTTCTGGTAGCCCCCCATAACAACTTTTCTGGGAGCAACCCCCTGCTCAACAACTTTTCTGGTAGCAATAACGCCCCCTTCCCCCCGCTCAACAACTTTTATGGTAGCAACAGTCGACAGAGGTCCCCAAGCAAGAATTTTGCATAGGGACCTCCAAATACTAGAAACAGCCCTGCTCCTACCTAGCTATCGTTTTTACTTGAGGATAAGACTATCTGAATATAATCTGAGGTACCTTATTTCTTTTTTTGGGAAAACTGAATGACTTGAGTATAATAAAACCACACAGCAAATGACCCCCTCAACATAGCATAATCACTAAATGTGTTGGTGTAGAAAAGGGTTGTAGAAAAAAACTATTGCTCTATTACATGTGGTTTTTCATGAATTAAGTACTTGGTTAAATTGACATAAAAACTTTGACTTGACTTTGAACCTAATTTGTGCAAAAACTACATGTGCTAGAGCAATAACATTGTTTTTTTTTAAAATGTTTCCAAAAGCCTTCTCTAAGTCTCCAGCAGTTAGTGATGATATCTTATTCAGGGGCAATTAACAAAATACGCCTGTGAAATGGAGCAATTCTAATCTCTTGATTCAAGTATAAGCCGAATAAAAAACTTTTCAGTACATATTGGCTGCTTGAAATTTGGCCTATATGCAAGTAAATATGTTATGTCTTATTAGAACTTTATTTGAGCTTTCTTGTACAAACAAGGGCCTACCCTGAACTGTTTCCACCAAGTCGGAATATTGAAATTGTCCAAATTGATTTGTTATATTTAAGTATTACTTTTCCACATACCGTATTTTTCGGACTATAAGACACACCCAGTTTTTAAAGCAGGAAAAACAGAAAAAAAAATTTAATATATAAATGTTCAAATCAATTGGGTTAATGCAATGGATTACATTTATGCAATATCAAATTCAGCCAGTAGATGTCACTAGAACATCAAGTGATCCTCCTCAATGATCTTGCTCACTGATCAGGAGGAGGGGGTTGGGGGGGGGCCAACAGAGTCTCTCCCCTTTCCCTCTCTGGTTGTGCCTGTGTTCATAGAAGCTGCAGATTGGTTGCAGCTTCCACAGACATGGAGAGAGATATATGGCAGTTCATCTATCTCTCTCTTTACTGTAGCAGGGCTCTGGGCTCTGCTGGCATAAGCAATAATACAGGTCAAATGGGAGATTCGGCCATGGCCACATCTCTTATCGGACAGCTCCCTGGCTAAACTCCTTGCCGGGAGAGCCGACAGGAAGCCAAGGCACATTCGGACCATAACATGCAGGCACATTTCCCGCTGATTTTAAACGCACAGTACATTAAAATAACTTACGGTATGTACTCAAATATCATCCAAATTTTTCAGCACATGAAATGTGCTTAAAAAAATTAACCGCCCTAGCGGTCAGGATGGCAGCATCTCGTCCAGCACTGCTACTGTTACTATAGCACTATAGCACTGGACGAGATGCTGCCGTCCAGTACACATCGGGGCTTCGGGAGCGCATACTCACAGTTCTGCGCTGTCCCGGTTGCAAGCATGCCTCCGTCTCTTCTTCCCCCCTTCCTCCGAGTGACGTGATGGCGTCACATCGGGGAGGCGGCGGGAATTTCAAAAGTACAGTACATGAAATCAGTTTTCTATGTAGAAAACTGATTTCAAAGTGCTTCTATGTACTAAATCTCGCCAAAATAAAAAGTCTCTGGTGCCCCAGATGTGTCCATATGCAGTAACCCTCTCTAACCTGGTGTGATTTTACCACATCTATCACACCAGGTTAGAGAGGGTTAACTGCAAATGGGCACATCTGGGCACCAGAGACTTTATTTGGGCGAGATTTAGTACATAGCAGCAAAGCTTTGTGCCCTGATTTCTGTGTTGTCTCATTAAATTTATAAAAAAAATAATTTTTTTTATTTTACATAATTGTTTGTTTCAAACATTATTATATTCAGGATGTCTATTAGACCCTTGTACGGACAGATTTTGGGAAGTTACAGGCCTACAACATAAAGAAAAATTTACCATTGAAGTCTATGGTGCGCTTTTGGTACAGAAATCTGGACCTCAGCAGTGCGCTAGGGAGGTTAATTAGGTAAAGAAATGAAAATCCCAGCATTTTGTAGGTCTGTGAGAAAGTGGTTGTGGGAACATTTGAAAAAAGAATATTGCTCTAGTATATGTAGTTTTTGCATAAATCAGGTTCAAAGTCATGTCCAAGTTTTTAAGTTGACTTAATTTGAACTTATTTTGTGCAATAACTTGATATACTAGAGCAATATTTTTTCTTTACAATGATCCCACATCCCTTCTCTACATCTCCAGCAAATTTGGTGATAATATCATGTTCAGGGGCTTTGTTATTAACTTACAAATCTACTTAATCAAATAACATCTCAAAACAAAAGCACATTTGCTGTGTGTTTCTGAGCCTTAGCTGCTGTAAATACAGTATTTTAGATTGTAAGTAGAGATGGTCGAAAAATTCGAAGTGCGAATTTTTAAGTAGAAATTTCGACTTTTTCGCCGAAAATTCGCATAGTCGAAT
>CM070034.1:34152509-34170154 GCA_036250615.1 Ptychadena robeensis | reverse complement strand
AAATCCAAATTTTCCACCTTATGTGATTTTTTGACCTTATGCGAATTTTCGGCTTTATGCAATTTTTTGAGTGTTTTAATGCGAAGTTTTGGCGTTATGCGAATTTTCGACTTCGACTAGAAAAAAAGTCGAAATTTCGCAGTCGAATCGAAATTCGATTGGGAAACTCGAAATTTAAGTAGAATCTAATTTTATTAATTTCGACCATCTCTAGTTGTAAGCGTCTTCTCATGTGTCATAGTCTGTACCTGTATGTTAGCTTGTGTTGCATCTCCACTCTCATGTAATGTACAGCACAGTGTTATATGTTGGCGCTTTTAAAAAAAGTTAATAATAATAATGTTACAGCTTATATAGGATGGTGCCTATTCTGTCTACATGGAAAATAATATGTAGCTTATATTTGGTTGTTTTAGCAGACTATAATTTCAGACTGACACATTTGATATGTTTTTGATTAAATAAGGTTATAACAGTAAGAGAAATGATTCAAACTCCAGGTATCCATTTGTTTTTTCCAGACTCAGATTGTGACCTGTCTTTTCTCACTTGGCCTCCTTGCTCTTTACAAAGTTTGATACTGTAAATGATACAAGAAGATCACCGGTGATTTATTACAGACTGCTTAGCTATAAGATTAAAGAGTAGTAGAAAAAAATCAGCCCTTATCTATGCTTTACCAGCCTTGTCCTCCTAAGTGTAGGTCCAAACCCAAAAAACTGAGATGATTACCTGAAAAGTGTGCTTTCTTTAGAATATGTGTGTTCAAGCTGGTTTAAACTAAAAATTAAAAAAAAGCACACATACATTAAACAAATATATTACTTACCTGTCAGCAGTGCAGACCCTGGAGAACTGCTACACAAAAAAGAGAAAAATATACTTCCCTTCATCATGTTTTCTTTCTTCCATGCAGCCGCTGAGTGATGAGAGACTAGGAGCATCTCTCTTTCCACTCATCACCCATCACTGAATCGACGATATCGCAAGAGTAGGCAGGCGTGATCTCTACAGGCACATGGTTATCTGGAACGCGAATGCGAAATTCGCGTTTCGTCTTGCCAATGTAGAACGAGCCGCAGGGGCAAACCATCAGGTAAACCACTGCGGCCATTCTACATGTGGCGGCAAATCCCTGCGTGAATGGTGACTTTGAACGAGTTGGTCCTTAATGGACTGAGATCTTCGGTATGTAATGCTAATTACATAGCATTAAAAAACCAGCATTACATACCGAAGATCTCAGTCCAGTAACTCAGGTTAGAGCAGCGATGGATCTTTAAACTAGAAGCAACGAAATTTCCGGGACTTAATGAAGCCATTTCTTACAAACGATTCTTGGAGTAAAACCCGATCCATTCCTGAGGATGGCTACATTACCGGGCCTATATGGAGTCACCCGGTTAAATTTCCAACACGGTTAGGCTATATGAGTGATCGATCTATAGTAGTGATGAGCAACTAGGCAATATTCGAATTTGCGTAATTTCGCGAATATCCGCCATAATATTCGATTCCATATTCGTAATCTCGAATATCCGCACTTTTACGACATGAATTGCGATCTAACAATCGCAATTGCGACCCAATATGCGCAATGCATGCAAGTCAATGGAGAATGGCGGAATCCGAAATCGTGATTATCCGAGAAAGCGCAATGCGACCACATATCCCTAATACATTGAAGTCAATGGAGCTCGGATATTCGACTGGGAGAATATCCGTCATTTCCGTTTTAAAAAAACACATTGCGATTGTATAATCGCAATCCCATTCATTGCAATGGATCGCGATTATAAAAGCGCAATAAATCGCGAAAAATCGCGATCGCGTCGGATATCCAAATATATATTTGCGAATATTCGAGAAATGGAGAAATAGCGATATTCGAGCTAAATATTCGAAAATCGAATATTCGAGCTCAACACTAATCTATGGATCCACTTGACCCACTGGGATAGGAATATGATCTTGATAACATGACTCGTTTAAAGCACAGTTTTTGATACTATCAAATGAATGACTATACGTCTGGAACTAATCAGATGTAGAAAAGGTTAAAAGTATACTACAAAATAGAAAGTAAAGTCAAAATTTCTTAAGTCAAAACTTCAAATTTTAACTTAATTTATAATAAAAACAAAGGCTAGAGCAATACTTTCACTTTTTTTTTCAAATGTTCCCACAACCTTTCTCTACATCTCCAGAAATGTTGGTTATGATAGCTTGTTCAAGGGCTTTTCTTCAACAAAATTTACCAGCCCATGGAGCTATGTTTTCTAAATGGAAAAACAATGCATCTGGTGGCCTCCAGTGGCTTTATTACTTACTGCAGTGCAATAACCCTGGAAGACTGACATCTACAGAGGATCAAATATGGCTTCTGCCACGGATTTATGCTTAGAGGGTAATTATATTTTTTTAAAGATTGGTGAGTGCTCCTCCACTATTTTGACAGTTTAGAGGGAAAAAAAGGTTAATTTGTTTAAACATTTCAAAGTTTACTGTCAATTGCTACCATTGAATGTGGCAGCGATTCATGTTTCCATCTCTTACCTTGGCTTTATTGTACAGGATGATTGTCTTACAAGGAGCATGTAACAATTTATATACCATGCAAGACCATTTGACTGATAAGTAGGGATGGACCGAACTGTTCGCCGGAGAACAGTTCGGCCGCGAACTCGGCATGTTCGCCGTTCGCCTCGCCGGCGGACAGTACGGGTGTTCGACCCGTCCTGTTCGCCGGCCAGAAGAAGATCTAAATTCTTCCTCCGGCAGGATCAGAACCTGCGAGATCGTGCCGGAGGAAGAATGTCTTCACTACAAGACCGGGCATGAAGCCGGTCTTGTAGTGAAGATTCCGGCTCAGAGTAGGAAGTGACGTCAGTGACGTCACATCCGGCTCCCGCAACCAGGAACGATGCGTTCCAGGATGCGTTCCATGGACCGGATGTGACGTCACTGACGTCACATCCGGTTTTTCCGATTCAAATTCCCCGCCTAGAGGCGGGGAATTTGAATGTGTCCGCGAACAGGGCGGACGGCGGACATCTTTAAAAGTTCGACCCGCCCTGTTCGCGGACACTCCGGGCTGGTGTTCGCCCATCTCTACTGATAAGGGGGAATGCTGTTCTCATTAAATTCTTAGGGAAATATTCTGGCACGGCTCTTCTAAAACTTTTAATTGGGGAACCTTGTCAAATAAAGTAACTTACCATTGTAAAATGACCTTTTCTGACAGACACCCAATGTGAACCAAGACAAATCTGAAGCTGGGTGGAGTAAATTATACATATGAAATAAGCAGTGAAAGATTTTAGAATCCGATTTTGAATTGAGCTGTAACAAGTATTTTTTATACTGCACTGTGTTGTTTAATGAACTCTTTGTGACAACTTATTTAAGTCATTCTATATAGAAATGGCAGTGACTTCATTGAGGATGCTTTCTGAAAACTATACTTTAAAGCACATTTGCCACATGATAAGGTCACTGTTCTCTTCATGTTCAAGAAAAACAAACCTAATATAAGTTTTGAGTGTTTGGCTTTTTTTTTTTCATATGTCTCTAAAATATGTGTTACAATGTCCTTGAATAAAATGACCAAATAAGTATTCGTGCCAAGCAGAATTTACGGGCAGTTCAGTTGATCTGTGATTTCCAGGAGTCTGAAGTAGATTTGTGTTTTTACATGTTACTTTAGAACTGAACTGTTAGACTGGAAAGTATTACCAATTGGGATACAATGGCACTTTTTTTTAGTACATAGGTAATACCTATTTTTCTATCTCTACATCCAAAGACCATATCCATCAATATTAAGTGACCCCCTTTTCCTATAACAGGCCACAACTGATTCCACTTCTCTGGTAAGGTTCTCAAGATTTGAGAATTTCTTATTGAAAAACTTAGTCCAAAACGTAGTCCAATGGAGCATTTGTAAGGACACTAATGTAAAAAGAGAAGGCAGGCTTGAAATTTCAGGTCATCCCAATGGTGTTTGGTGTGCTTGAGGTCAAGAATATGTGCATTACAGTCACATTCTTTAATAATAAACCCAGTGGCTTGGAACCTATGAATCTCTCAACACAGTTTTTAAGCTGATGATAATACTAGGGGAAGATTGTAATTCCTAAGTTATTTAGGTTATTTTACGCATTTTATTTCTTAGTTCTGGTTATCTTGCAGAAGAGTTTGCATCTATTTATATCATTACAAATGAATTCACTAAGCTCTTTACAAAGAACAATTCTTCCACAGGTGTTTATAAATAAAGATTGCCTGAACTTGAATACTTGTTCAATAATTTTTATTTAACAAATTTTCAACATGAAATATAGCTCAACAATAATTTGGAATTTGGATATCACCCCCTTAATAAAAAGGAAGCAACAACAGAAGATATATACATTGTAGATAATGTACCCTATAGGGCTATCTACTGCAAAGTTTCCAATAACAGAGAGAAAAAAAGAAGTGAAGGAGGAAGAAGAAGAGAAAAAAGTAAGGGAGAGATTGAGGTAGAGTGTTAAAAGGAAAGTTTCCTCCAGCTCCTCCAATGCACTCTGCAGCCACTGTATCAGCCCCAGAATACCTTTTCCAGGGTGGTCAGATCTTTAGAAAGTTCTCATGCTTGTCAATTGCTTTTGCTATTGGTTTTGCATGGACAATCATAGTTTTGGTGGCATTAAACATGAGGGCAGGACCACCATATATATTCCATAATACCTTTCTGGACCACAGCCCCTAAAAAACACAGGAGAGAGTAAGGGGGGGGGGGACAAATGAATTCTGTACAAGATCTGGGCATATAGTTCATTGCAGGGGTGGCTCAGTGATGTGTGTGTAAGGTAGATAAGGGCCAGGGTGTGGGGATCTGGCTGACAACTGCTTCAAAACATGCTTCTACTTTAATTCAATAATTAGTGTTGAACTTTATTATTCAAATAGCAAATATTTTCTATTGCGAATATAGGCTATTCCAGAATTTCACAAATATGGGGATGGAAAGTAGCAATTACGAATTTACAAGATATAATGCAATGACAAGCTTTATGGCCATGCATTGCGAGAATATAATCACAATGTGATAATAATTGACCATTCATTTTGAAGATAATGATGCAATTGTGAAAATTTCGTATTTACAAGTATTGAATATAAGTAGAATTATTTGCTTAATATCGCAAATTTGAATATTGCCTGTACCACTCGTCACTATTAATGATTAAGACCTGGGGTGCCAATACTTGCCCATAACAAGAATTTATTTTCCTACAAATTGCGTATGTGCAGTAGAAAGTTTGCCCAATGTACTTTATTTTCAAACAAAATGTATTCCATCCGAGAGTTTACATTCAAACATTTCATAGCATAACAAAGCAAACAATACAAAAAATTAAATGATCTAGAACACTGTGAAATGATTGAGAACAGCATTTAAAACGATGACAAATATTAATGAAATCGAAAATGTTCCTCATTGTGTGTACTAATTGTGCCATTGTTATTCAGTTACACTTCTTGATTTTTTGGTGTTAAATAATCAAGCATATATTTTGTCCGAGCTTCAGTGTTTGTTTAACCAATTAATTAACCAAAAGGGATATTCTGCATTGATTATCATGAAAATGAGAGAATAAATTCCCTGTGGTTAAAATATCTACATATGCTCCATATCTCCTGCTAACCCCTGTTCTCACAGTTTATGCAACAATAATCCATCATGACAAATAAAGAATTGTCGAGGGGGGTTTATGTGCAATATACTAACACAATACCCCAAAAATACAGAAAAGAATACATCGGTATTTTTTTTATTAAAAGGGAAAATAATTAAATAAGGTTTTGCTGCAAAGATTTTATCTGCAACGATGACCAAGCATGCTTGGTTTGTATACACAAAATAAGTTTTGTTTTCAATAAGCCATTTGCTGAAAGGGACTTGTATTACATTCTAAATGTTTTAAAACATATGTCTGAAGTCGGCCATAGAGGTCTTGATTCACTCTTTGTGTGCCGGCATTTACTTCAGGTGGGGACGTTGGTCACTATCCAAAATAATGACATTGAACTAAAAATTAAATCAAAAATGTACAGAATTTGTTAGATCGATCTCTTGGCCGATTTGAAGTGGGCGTGTTAGATTTGCGGCTGATCAATTGCCATGAGCGCATAGAGTGTGTGTCTCCAATCCATTTGGCTGACATAAATGTAAACATGTCCATTGGAAAAAAATATGCAGTTATTGGACATGTTGCTCAACACTTTTTAAAACAAATAGTGAGTAATAGTGAGTAAGAGCTCAGATTGTAGATCTAGGTTGTATACATGTTGGGATCAAGCACTTTCGCTTCCTTTACTACACAATGATGTTTGGACAACGACAAAGACAAAGAAAAAGAAATTGTTCCAATGGCATCATCATCATTAGAATACTTAGGTCAACGCTAAGGTACATAAGGCTCTGTTCATACCTAATTTGGCAACGCAAGTGCATATTATATTAAATGGGCCTGTTCACATAAATATCACATGAAAATAGTTGTCAATACATAACATATGTAACATGGACACAAGTTTGAACCCAGTACTAAAATGATCTGTCCCATAGCTTTTCTATACTGAGAAAAATTAGTTTCCCTCCTCATTCCTTCAACTTCCTATTGGCTTTTGGGAAGGGGGGGGGGGGATTCAGGCAAGCACTGACACTAGCTGAAAGAGCTTCAGATTTCAGAATCTCTTGGTGCCCTCACTATAAGACTATAATATTTAAAAAATGCCTAAAGGTAGTAAACATGGGTCGATTTGTCACCGATCCGATCAATCGCCGATTCCACGATCACCTGCAATGATCGGATCTGGAATCGATCACCACCTCGGGAATGCGATTTGTGGTCGATTTAGACATGAGCCGATCTCCAAAATGGCCATTCCACAAATCCATCTGTCGGAAATGCTGCTGCATTGAGAGCTATGTGTCCACCAACGTACTTCGATTGCCAAACGATCGACCAGTTTGGGTGGTGATCAATTGGTCAAAAATCTAGTGAAAGGTGTATGGGAGCCTTTAATGAAGAATAATTAAAAGAAACACTGATTGTTATTAGTGTTGAGCGAGAATATTCGAAATTTTTATATATTCGACGAATATCCGTTATTCGAGAAATCACAATATTTAGCGAATGTGCGTGCAGATATTCGCAATGGCGGATATTCGTCATATTATGCTTCAACGTTTTTTACCGGCCTAAATTGCGCACATTTGTGTGCATTGCGAATGGATATGCACAATACACACATCGCTCGCACTGGCTAAGATCACAGAATGAGTAAGAGAAGCTGTAAAGCTGCATTGCGAATCTTTGCAAATCATTGCACACGGGCATGCGCAATGTAAGGCAATAGAATACAGACGAATTTTATGAATTTAGAATATTTCTTTCTATATTCGCGAAATTACGCGAATTCGAATATACCATATGCTGCTCAACACTAATTGTTATTTTGCAAGACAAAGATTATTTAATACAACAGGTTTTTCTTAGTTAGTATTTCAGATGTTATCCATTCTGTTCCGTCTATAGTTAATATAATAAAAAAATTGTCCCAATTCCTTATTAAATCCATCTGATAAACCCACTCTTTCAAAGTCATTGCTCTCAGCTCTCTTGAGATCCTTTAGTTCATCCAATTAATGAACAAAGTCATCCAAAGTGAAATCACTCACTGTATATATTCTACAAAGTCTTAAGGCTGCCATAAGACCTATTTGTGCGTTTATTGTTTTTTTTTTTGTAAAAGCAAATATGTACAGTACATCAACATTTCAAGAACTTTTGTTAATGTTATGTCACTTTATGTTTACTTCAATGGATAATTTGTTCATATTTTCCAGTACAATTTTACATTGTTTATATTTACATGTTTTAGGAGCCTCCTGCAAGTTTCCGTCCATACAGGGACGTTTCTCACACTATGCGAACACATAATCGCACAAAAAAGAAATGGCATCTATAATCATGCACAAAAATATTGCACACATAGTTCTACTAATTCTACTATCACCCCCCACTCAACAACTTTTATTCTTAGCAACCCAATCCTCCCCCGGTTCTCCCTGCTCAAGAACTTTCAAGAGGGGGCCCCATGTGAAAAATTCAGGGCATTTAAATGGGCACCGCAATACCTTTTGTTGTCCTTTAGCCATTTTACCACAAGTTTGGAGGCATTATCCATTTGGGAGACCAGTTTGCAACCAACCTTTAACTTCTTGGTAAAATTTGGAAAACTTAGGAAGTGATGTTGTGGAGTAAACATGGAAATGGCGGGGAGGAGTGTCACTTCCACGTTCCAAATACCAGATGTGATAGCACGCAACATCACTTACGGCAATAGTTAGTATACTGTCCTTTCCTTCCCATTTGCTAGTTAGCTAACTTAGGAGTGAGTGTTACGCGCTTCTAACTACCCCCCCCCCCCATACATTATCTGCACAAGTTAGCCCAATTTCAAAATCCAGATAGGGCTGGAGAACACACCACAAGGAACACCAACACCCAACAAGTATGCTGTAGAGCAGTGATGGTACTATGCTACTGTGATCTTTATTACATTGCGTTGGTAAGATGTGTTGTTATGTATAACATACTAATATTTCAATGGGTTACCATGGGTGTTGGAAATCAATTTATTGTAAAAGGACAAAAGCAAGATTAGCTATAAATCTATAAATAAGCTGCTTCTGGCTTTCCTTTTCCAGAATCTTAATGACTTGGCTTGACTTCTGTCTTTTTCTCATCAGCATTCCGATTGACAGAATTGAATTACAACGTATGGCGCTGTGGGTGTAAGCAGATGATCTGCAAAGTCCTTCTCATTCTGCTCAGATAGTTTTCACTTATATAATACTTGTTACTTGTGCAGTTACTGGGGGTCATATCAGTTTACGATTGTAGATTGCATGTGTTTGTAAGGCTCAGAAATAGATATTTGCCTTTTCATTGTACTTGATATTGAAAGCTGTGTAACAAACATTGCCTTTGTTCTGTTTTTCTTTCTTTTTCGCATAGCATATTCATTTATATTTATCAGTTACAGTATTGTCAACATTGTATTAGTGAACCAGATTAACAAAATCATTTGTATTTGTTATTTAACACTCATGTTCCTTTCTTCTATAATGAACCTTGATTATCATATGGATTAATATGAATAATGAAGGCTTGTGAACACATATTACTGACCCATCTAAATTGATAATGTATTCAAAAATAATAGGCTCTCTTGTTTCATACATATGAACTAGATATATCTGTACAATACGTTCACTTCTAAGAACAGAATATCTTGTTTCCCTTGTTAAATTATTATGAAATATCCACTTTTATAATAAGTTACCAGCAAATGATTAAAAAAGCAATATACAATAATTAAAATAATCTGACATCAACAAATGTTGTTCTTGATTAATTAGCATTAACACCCCATGCTGCTAACAGATGACAAAAGAAGTTATTTAGCATTTTGTAGGCTCACTCATTGATTAGTACATTTACTTTATTAGAAAACTATACACCGTAGAGAAATCATCAACTAACTAGTATGTAATTGTATAAATAAGTGACTTATTTCTGGTTTAAAAGTCAAAAATCCTAATTCGCTTTCATTCCCCCAACCTTTGCACCAAGATGCTTGGCTACCTTGTTTGGTTTAACTGTCCAGTGTGGCTCTTTTAGGGGCTCGGATCAGTTTAGGAGGCTAAAGGTAGGGATCTGAGGAATTCTGCAAAACGTACAACAATGTTCTATGGATGTTATCTCAAACAAGACTTCTATTGCAGCAATAGATATAGAACAAAAACTTAAGCCGGCCATAGACCTGCCGATTCCCGTGCCCACCTGGAGGTTTTGACCCAAAAAGCTGCACGGCGATCCGTCCTCCTGGTTCTTTTTGTGGCCGATCCTGTTGTAGGCAGTTAACTTGGAGGGAGTTGTTCCTTCAACCACTTTCTACATCTATTACAGTTTTGGTGATTATATTACATTCAGATGCTTTGCAATTAACTCACAAATTCAGCTAATTGCAATTTGGAGACTACTTCTAGTTTGGATTCACTGTAAGATACCTGCAATTATCTTAGTTAAGCACATTGAGCTCAGTTTAAGTTTGAACATAGTTGTCTTAAATACAAAAAGACATATAGGTTATAACATGGGGCGCCACGTCATCATCCATTGAACAGAGGGCTCTGCTTTCCAGAGGTATTTACATTTAAATTAATAGGATGCATTACAACCAATGTGGCAGTAACATCTAAAACACGGGCAATCTGCCTGCAATACGGGGATGGGCTGTCATGCACATGTTGGTGAGATGTGTCCATGAAGGCCCACATGTGGATTGCAGGCAGATTGCAACTATACAATACAGTGGACCCAAGCCCTCAGACTGCCAAGATTTTCTGGTCTGATAAAACTAATATTGTACTGATTGGCCTCCATTCTACACATATTGTCAGGAAGAAGCCTAGCATTCCTCATCACTAGAGATGGTCAATTTTTTTCCCAAAAATTCGACCATTTAGACGATTTCTAGTTAATTGCAAAGCCCCTGAACATGGTTTCATCACCTGGAGATGTAGAGAAAGGTTGGAGGTATACTCCAAAGAAAAAAGTATGTCTCTAAATAGTTTTTGCACAAATTAAGTTCAAAGTCAAGTCAAACTTTCGAAAATCGAAATTTCAACTTTATTTTTTAACTCAATTTATGCAAAAACTACATGTGCTAGAGCAAAACAAGTCGAAAAATTCAACCATCTCTACTCATCACCTGGCCAAATAAATCCCGACTGAGGTATGGTATCAAGGACCATGTGTCTGGTCAGTAGTGATGCTCGAGTCCAACAATGATTTCTGCCGCAGAATCTGATGAAAAGTATATTCACTGTTAACCATGTACTTATGTATGATGTAGAAAAGTCAGACACAGTGCTTTGGTAATACTCTTAAGGCTGCCATACACAGCCCGAGTAGGTCAGACAGACCTACTCCGATATCCACCAGAGTGCAAACGTGATGACGTCATCACGTTTGCACCCAGGTGCATTATGGGGCCCCTTCAGTCAGCTGGAACCCTTTGTGTGCCGGCCATAAGCTTCAATGAAGACGCCGGTCTTCATTGAAGCTTATGGCATCGGCTTGCATCGGCCAGAGAATACGGACCGTTCTCTGGCCGGCTGAGCAGAGATAAAGGCGGTAAGATAAACATCGATAACATCAGGTAAGTAAAGCTAGCCATACACATGCGATAAGCGGCCGATTTTTAACCTGACCGACAGGCGTGCGCGCTCGCGCCGTCGGTCAGGTTAAAAATCGGCCGCTTATCGGTATGTGTATGGCTAGCTTTACTTACCTGATGTTATCGATGTTTATCTTACCGCCTTTAGTCAGATTGTAAAGGTCTCCTCCAGTGGTGTACTCCATCACAATCTAAAAGTAATTCTAAAAAAGATAGTAAAGTCTTCTGATCAAGGTGTGATGCCATTGCAGAATGTAAAGCTGTGACACTCATCTAGTACATTACCCAGAAGAGGCATGCATTCAATAAATAGATACATAAAATATAAAAAATAATAAATATAATAAAATAGCTAAATTAATCAAATCAGCTTCCAATCCTGCCAACCACAGAAATAAATCACTCTGTGGACGTAAAGTATATTTAAATCCAAATACAAGTATATACTGAATTGTTCGCAGTAAGACCACAGAACATGAAATGACATCATAGTTTTGGAGAGAAAATTTGTAGTAAGTCAGAGGCAAATGTCATATACAGTGAATATACAGAATGTTCCAGCAAAGTGTACAGGGCTTGACAAGGCAGTATTAACTCTATATTTCTCCAAATAAGCCATAAGGCCAGTGCCAAGGAGCAAGACTTTGTTCCACTCTCTCCAGCCAAGCCAAAAGGCCAGTGGCACAAGGCAAGTCTTAGTTCAGCAGAGTTTGTAGGGCTGAAACTATAACATTTATCTATACTCTAGCAGTCACAATTTACAATCTGGCACTGAACAACTTTCCCATGAAAACCATTACATATGGGAGGAGAGATGAGTATGCGTCATATAATTTATTTACTGCACTGCAGTTCCACACCCAGGCCACTTGGGTCCTCTGTGGGGGATAACTATTTTAGGATGGAGATGATGCCAACCTTGGAGCAGATTTTCTTCCACTGACCAGCAATAAGGGGTACAATATTGCTATCTTGTATATGGTAATCTGACCTCTGCCCTTTGTACATTTCATTATAAGCTATATCCCTGACCCTTGTATACACTTGATTTTTTATATCCAATATGATTGGTTTTCAGTTTCCTGAAGGGAGAAGACACTTGTATTTTCCCCTTCTATGGATAATTCAGGGCATTACTCTCCCTGCTAATGCTGCACCCCGCTTGTACTGATAATGTTCGGGGGGGGGGGACATAAAGCCCTCTCCCTGCTCGATCAGTGCGATTTTAAGAATCCAGGATAAATTCGGTATGTTTTGAAATCTGTATTTGGCCGGAAAAGCCACATAAAAAGCGTGACTTTCCTTGCCAAAACAGGAGGGTTGACAGGTATGGGCATTAAACCTTATTATACAACATGGTCTAGACCAGTGGTAGGCAAACTTATTCAACCAGAGGAGCCAAATCGCAACAGTTCAACACTTGAAATATATGTTGAGAGTGGGAGATCAATTCCCGAGGGGGATGTTGTTAAAATTAAATTTTCTTTCCCTAACAACATTCCCTAAAACTAACTTTATAAGTCTTAGTTAAACTTAAAACTATAACACCTTATATCATACTTAATAACAGTATTATTTATTGAAAAAGTCAGATTCCTCACAATTTACTTTGACAACCACTATTGACTGACAACCACTAATCACTAATGTGAACAATGGCTTAGCATCTCCTTGGAAAGTTTGGGTAAGTCATGTTTGTATGTTATGTTTTTAATTTTAGTCAAAAAGCCCCCTGTAGGTAGCCATAGAACCCCCCCCCCCTAATGGGTGACAGAGAGCTCCCACTTATTTGTAGCCACATAACCCCTCACATAGTTAGTCAAACGCCCCCTTGTAGGTAGCCAGAGATCTCCTCTCACTGTATGCTCTATCCCTCACAGATCTCTACTGCTCTTCAGGGCACATCCCTCTTCACTTGCAACCGTAGGAGAGATGAGGGAGGAGCTGTGCAGTACATGTCCGGCTGGCATGAACAATTAATTGTAGGGACCAAAGGTTAATGCGCTGGTGAGGTGGCAGGACCATTTCACTGGCTCTGCTGCGAGCAGAGGTGTTGTCAGTTGGTGTAAGTAAGGGGGTTAGCTGTGGGGGGGGGGGCTCAAATGAAAAAAATAAAATAAAGAACAGATAGGAAGAGCAGGTCCCTATGCCACTGAGCCACACTGTAGAGGCTAAAGAGCCATATATGGCTCCTGAGCCACCCTTTGCCTACCCCTGGTCTAGACTCTAGAACAATATTTTTTATTTTTTTAACTAAAATATACCCTCAACCATTCTCTACATCTCCAACAATTTTGTTGATGATAACATGTTCAGGGGCTTTGTAATTAACTCATGAAATTTAGCAATTTTCAGCAATGGACTTGAATATAAGCAGAATGTGATTTTTTTTCCCGCTAATATTAGGTCCTGAAAAATGTGGCTTTCGCTTGAGGACATACAGCAGTGATGGGCAACTGAATTGATATGGAGGGCCACAAGTGCGGCCCTCAGCATCCCTAAGGGCCGCACATGACATTTTCAATCTATACTGACTTGTATAAGCATTTATAATATATTATATTAAGCATAAGCATATATAATCAAAAGTTATGTGCTTCATAGATATCTTTAAAGCCTTTGCCCATATTCTAAGGTTATGTGCCACAATATATATTATACAATCATACCCTGTTTGTTGGTTAAAAAGTGGGATCAAGTCCCTCGTCTCTCCTCCTCTTCTCTAACAAGATTCCAAGGAAAGACTCGTCAGGGAGGGTCAGTGGACAGGTGAGTTCCAGTTAGGTTTCAGGGGCCGCAAGTAGAGGAGGCCCTGGAGAACACCCAGAGGGTCGTATGTGGCCCCCGTGCCGCATGTTGGGCACCTGGGATATACGGTATGTATGGCTTCTTAAAAACGGTGAAATATTTGTGCTACAACCAAACTATTGTATGTAGCGTATGCAGAAGACTAAATGCAAAGAATGTTTTTGAAAAGTGTTAATCTGCCTAAAGTATGACAGAGTAGGAGGTTTGGATTAGTAGTTTTGTATTTAAATTTTGTTTTCTCGCAGTGGGTAATACTCTTGAAGACAAGTGACTACAAAGCTGCCGGTATCACACTGAGTGTGACCTTTGGCTAGAGCTCCATTTCTGGGAAAATAAATATGTGTTTACTGTCAGTGATTGCTCTTCGCTCTGTGTGCACGTTGCTGCTGTTGTTTATTATGGTTATCTTACAGAGGATTACACGGATGCTGAAAGTATCAGTAATGGTGCACTTCTGCAACATTTAAACATATATTTAAATATTTTGTGCTATAAATTAAAGTCTTTAAAAATAAGAGCTTATTTACATTTTGGATTATTATTTGATCTAAATGATATGCTAATCATCATTATACTTTTGTGAAAACCTCTTTAAAAGAAATGACTAGACTTCTTTATACTTAATGAATAATATAATATAATATAATATAATATAATATAAAATCACATGAAATTCTTGAGCTCCTGTAGCAAAATTTTTGCAGAATTTCTCATTTAATTTTACCGGTTTACTTCAATGTTCCGAACAATTTCCATACAATAATACCAAGATATTATTCATTCTTTTGGTCATCACCAAGCCCATCCTTTCTCGCTACTTTTAGCATTCAGTAGTTAGGAGGAGCCACAAGCCTCACTACTATGTCAAAGTTAAGACCCCTTCGTGTGTGAGTATATTTTGAATAGTGGCATCAAGAAAAACAATGGAGGTTGCTCATAACACTGCTTCTGCTTCTGTTTCTTTTTTGTAATATTCCCACAACCCTTCTTTACATGTCAAGCAATTGGTAATATCTTGTTCAGGCTTTGCACTAAACACCCAAATAAACTAGTAACACTTTCATGACAATCTCTATTAGGTGTAAGGTACTTGCCTGGCCGGTGATCCCACATTGATGACCCCAAGGATAGCAGGCAGTCTCAAAGGATGCATCATGGTGAAAGCAGTCTCCCTGTTCTGATGCAAACGGCACCCCAGGACCCTGAGGTCATGCTCTACACATTGCAGGCATGTGTTGCTGCCCCCCTGGTGGTGGGATGCAGTTTAGGCCAGGGCTGCATCCACAGCAGCCCTGTGGATTTGTTTGACGCAGCACAGCACAGGTGGACTTGTTCAAGTTTGAATTTCCTGCAGCCCCAACCAGCTGCAGGATATTCACCAGCTAACAGTCCAGCAATCCAATAGCGCTAGGTGGCATAATGTGTTTGGGCAGGCTACCCATTTAACCTGCTTGTCTGCACATGTACCTTTTTTCAACAGTGACGCAGCCTGATTGCCTGGACTCTCCTTGCCCTGACCCTGGATTAATACTGACCACATCTCTTGCCTTGTGGATTGCAGCTTCTCTGAGCCACTGAATGCTAAATGTACTAAGAAAGAATGATCAGAGAATGAAGAATAACTTGGTATTACTGTTTGAAAATGCACTATTGAACACACTGGAAATTCAGCTTAAGTCTAGCTCAACAGGATGTCAGGAACTTTATGTGGTTATATATTATGCATCAAGTAAAAAATAGCCCAATACGAATGGGCAACCAACAAAGGAATGTGAAATGTTGCGTTCCCTGGGCAGTGACCCTAGAACACACATGTTGCCCACCATTGAAAAATTGTGCCAACCATTGATCTAGATTGTTAAATCTTCACTCTGGAAAACACATGAGCACAAGTTGTTCACTTAATGATTTCACGGGCGTTCCAAACCTTAGTCACTATATCGGACATTTGGAATTTAGACACACTTTAAATAAACCAGTGAGCTGTCACTATAAAATATGTAAAATAGGATTGATAGAGTGTTTTAAAATATCAATTTACTAACTGATCTTCCTAAAAAGAACATTAAATATAAGAAGAACCATCAATATCATTGAAAAAAGTAGACAAAGAACAGCAGAGGCTGTGCATATTAAAGGATGTGATACGTTTATAGAATCTTATTATACTGTATATTGCCTCCAGTGCAGAGACCATTAGTAACTGAACAACAATGTTAATGCAGGTGATATGGGTTTTTTAGGTGCATACAAAATATGTTACAAAAACATATACATGAAACATAAAACATAAAACATGATTAGAGAACAAGAAATAGAATTTAGGGGGGGGGGGGGGATAGGGGGATTTGGAAAGGAAGAAGGATCCCGCAGGCTGGGTTACCCCATTCTCTTCTTAATCCAAATATGGCGATCAAAACAAGTTGGTATGAAATATGATAAATTAAAAGATTAAATTAAATAAATTTGAGTTGCAGCTACACCCACTGCTACATCACTTTCGATCGATCAGAAGGTGATCTTCCAGACCTAAGAAGACCTAAATCCCTTTGGCATCTGTCTCCTTAGTCTGTCCTAAGTCTGTCCTTTCTTCGATGCTGTGTAATCAGTGCAATGCCCTCAATCTCCTCTGGGGTAATGACTCTGCTAATTTCACTCAGTGAAGTAAAAGCCTAATTTGTAGATTAGGTTGTACATAATAATAATAATATAAATTACCAATAATAACCAATTTTAGTGGTACTGTGAGGATGTCTTATCTCCCCAAACTATGGAGGTCTGTAGGTAGTAAAGTGGGCTGTAGTTGTGGAGATTTCCTAATAAAAACCAGGCAGTGGTGGTAGAGCAGCTCACCCCCCTATGGGAGTATGTGATGTCTGCTCACTCAATACGACACATCATTTACCATAAGTAACTAAGAATATTTGGGTACTCTATAAGAATTCATCCCCCTACGAGATTGCGATAAATAAATGGAAGCAAATCTGAAACAAAGCTAAAACAAAAAAGCAAGAATAATAAGAGTAGGAGCAGCTAGAAAGATTTGCCACCACTTAGTTTAAGGGCCCATTCACACTATATGCCTTTTTTATAGGCATGCCTTTCTGCATATATATATATATATATATATACATATATATAGTGTGAAATGGCCCTAAAGGGTTGTCTAGGGAGGTCATAATGGTCTTGGAGTTATTGGTGAGAATTTTGTAAAATCGAGGCTGGGGCAAAATACATGAAACTGTGAGTTTATTATATTATTATATTCTGAGTAAAAAACAAATCAAACATTTGGCAGAGGCTGTATATATATCATATCAACCTGTGCGAGAAGTCATTTTTTAAATTTTACAGATAAGCAAAAGATGCATAGGAAGATCTTTCATCATATCCAGCTATTCATACTCAAACAGTTCCCATCATAAGCATCATTTTTATGAATATATAATTTACAGATTGTGAAGAAAGCTCATAAATCGCCTCATTACTGTTTTTAATCTATTCCACCTTTCTGACATGACCACATAGGACACATC